>CM052704.1:42809340-42840699 GCA_028551405.1 Uromys caudimaculatus | reverse complement strand
GTATACTTAAGTAACCCGAAAAACTCCACCAGAGAACTCCTGCAGCTGATAAACAACTTCAGCAAAGTGGCCGGATATAAAATTAACTCAAACAAATCAGTAGCCTTCCTATACTGGAAGGATAAATAGGCTGAGAAAGAAATTAGGGAAATGACATCCTTCACAATTGTCACAAACAATATAAAGTATCTTGGTGTGACTCCAACCAAACAAGTGAAAGATCTGTATGACAAGAACTTCAAGTCTCTGAAGAAAGAAATCGAAGGCCGGGCAGTGGTGGCGCACGCCTTTAATCCCAGCACTTGGGAGGCAGAGACTGGCGAATTTCTGAGTTTGAGGCCAGCCTGGTCTACAGAGTGAGTTCCAGGACAGCCAGGGTTACACAGAGAAACCCTGTCTGGAAAAACCAAAAAAAAAGAAAAAAGAAAAAAAAGAAATTGAGTACCTCAGAAGATGGAAATATCTCCCATGCTCATGGATTGGCAGGATTAATACAGTTAAAATGGCCATCCTGCCGAAAGCAATCTACAGATTCAATGCAATCCCTATCAAAATTCCAACTCAATTCTTCATAGACTTAGAAAGAGCAATTCTCAAATTCACATGGAATAACAAAAAACCCAGGTTAGCAAAAACTTTTCTCAACAATAAAAGGATTTCTGGGGGAATCAGCATTCCTGACTTCAAGCTGTACTACAGAGCAGTAGTGATAAAAACTGCATGGTATTGGTAAAGCGTCAGGCAGGTAGATCTATGGAATAGAATTGAAGACCCAGAAATGAACCCACACACCTACGGTCATTTTATTTTCGACAAAGGAGCCAAAACCATCCAGTGGAAAAAAGACAGCATTTTCAACAAATGGTGCTGGTTCAACTGGCAGTCTACTTGTAGAAGAATGTGAATTGATCCATTTCTATCTCCCTGTACAAAGTTCAAGTCCAAGTGGATCAAGGACCTCCACATAAAACCAGATATACTGAATCTAACAGAAGAGTAAGTGGGGAAAAGTCTTGAACACATGGGCACAAGGGAAAAGTTCCTGAACAGAACACCAATGGCTTATGCTCTAAGATCAAGAATCGACAAATGGGACCTCATGAAATAGCAAAGCTTCTGTAAGGCAAAGGACATTGTCAATAGGACAAAATGGCAACCAACATATAGGGAAACGATCTTTACCAATCATAAGTCTGATAGAGGGCTAATATCCAATATATACAAAGAACTCACCCTGTCTCGGGAAAAAAACAAAACAAAACAAAGAAGTCAAGAAATTAGACTCCTAAGATCCAAATAACCCTGTCAAAAATGGGGAACAGAGCTAAACAGAGAATTTTCAAGTGAAGAAACTCGTAGGGCTGAAAAGCACCTAAAGAAATGTTCAACATCCTAAGTCATCAGAGAAATGCAAATCAAAACAATCCTGAGATTCCACCTCACACCAGTCAGAATGGCTAAGATCAAAAGCTCATGTGACAGCAGATGCTGGCAATGATGTGGAGAAAGAGGAACACTCGTCCGTTGCTGGTGGGATTGCAAGCTGTTAAAACCTCTCTGGAAATCAGTTTGGCGGACCATCAGAAAAATGAACATAATACTACCTGAGGACCAGCCATTCCACTCCTGGGCATATACCCAGAAGATGCTCCAACGTGTAATAAAGACGTGCTCCACTATGTTCCTAGCAGCGATATTTATAATATCCAGAAGCTGAAAACAACCCAGATATCACTCAGCAGAAGAACGGATACAGAAAATGTGGTACATTTACACAATGAAGTACTACTCAGCTATTAAAAACAATGACTTCATAAATTCGCAGCCAAATGGATGGAACTTGAAAATATCATCCTGAGCGGGGTAACTCAGTCACAAAAGAATGAATAGGGTATGTAAACACTGGTAAGTGGTTTTTAGCACAAAAGTTCGGAATACCCAAGATTCACTTCACAGAAACCATTGCGCTGTGCGTGAGGTCCCAGATGGAGGAGTTGGAGAAGGGACTGAAGGAGCTGAGGGAGTTTGCAGTCCCATGGAGGTAGTGTCAACTGGCCAGACCCCCAGTGCTCCTGAGACTGGATCACCATCCAAAGAATACACATGGAGGGACCCATGGTGCTGGCCACATATGTGGCAGAGGAGGGTCTTGTTGGCCATCAGGGGGAAGAGAGGCCCTCAGGCTTGAGGGTGTTAGATGCCTCAGTATAGGGGAATGCCAAGGAGGGAAGAAGAGAGTGGGTGTTGGGGTGGGTGGAGGAATACCCTCCTAGAGGCAGGGAGAGGAGGAGGGGATGGAGGGGTTCCAAAGAGGAGATTTGAAAAGAGGGAAACATTTGAAATGTAAATAAAGTATCAAAAATACAAAACATAATAAAATGAACAAAAGAAAGAAAGAAAGAAAGAAAGAAAGAAAGAAAGAAAGAAAGAAAGAAAGAAAGAAAGAAAGAAAGAAAGAAAGAAAGAAAGAAAACTGCTGAAAGAAATGGTCTTTTCTGTAATAAGTTAAACCCATCTGAATCTGTGAACATATGTGCTGCAATTCCAGCTGCCCATTCATCTGATGTAAGGAGCAAGTTCTGAGTGAGCTACTCAATTCAGATTTTAAATTATTTGATCATAGAATAGATCAATAGAAATTTAAACTTCTGTGTTTTATTACTTAGAAGACTTTTAGAAGTAATCATGCTGAAACATCTGGCTTGATAGATACAGATATTTGCTTTTGCCTTTGAATGTAAATAACACCACGATGTAGACTGTTTCAAGTCAGATTAATCTTTCTGTCCTGGATTCACACTTTGCATCTTATAATACAATTTCTTTTTCTATAGCTTCAAGGAATCAGATAGCAAATTTGTGAATGACGATCCCAGTTGTGATTGCCAAATATAAATAAAATAATCATCCTTTTATCCCTGAAAAAAAAGTTAGCTTACAGGGAAATGTACATACAATTTTGAAGTGGCATTCCAGTAATTGTATTTATTCATTATTTGAGAATTTCACACAATGTGTTTTGCTCATCTTTACCCATACCCCAACTCCTCCCAGATGCACTCCCTCGCTTTCCTACCCACCTACCTTGTGTGCTTTCCTTTACATCCACCAAGTTCCATTAGTTGTGAAAAGCTATGAACTCTCTTGGATATTACAGAAATTCTCATTTTATAGATGACCAAAATTAGGCAAAGATAAAGTTTTGAGATGTTCTTAAGGCCACACATCTAGAACATTGGTTAGAATTTTATTATTTTTTTTAAAAGCGTGACCATAAGAAATAATGTTTTCATTCGTACAATTCATATAGATGCATTATTGGACAATGTGTGTACTAGTTCCTACCAACGTCCCTCCTGGGACCTTCTTCCTCAACATCCTCCCTTTTGATTTCATATCACGTATACAGTATATTGGATCTATATTCTGCCTATGGGAGAAATTTATAGTGTTCATCTTCTCTTTTCCCTTCCCCTCCTTGTAGGCATTGTTCTTAACTCTCATATTTCCCTCCTAATATCATGCCTCATATGTATGTATATTTATACATAAACCTAGATTCTATATATGAGAGAAAATGTGAACTATACCTTTCTGAGACTGGTTCATTTCTTCTAATATTGCTACAAATTATGTAATTGCTTTCCTTATTGTTGAACAAAATTCCATTGTGAGGAAATACTGCCTTTTCCATGTATCTGTGGATGGATAACATTTGATTTGCAGATTTTTGGCTGTTAGGAATTGTACAGCAAAATATGGGTTTTCCAGTATCTCTGTGGCATGTTGACTTAGCTTCTTTTGAGCATGATACCCAGAAACAGTATGTCTGGATTATATAATTCAAGTTTTAGCTTTTGAAGAAATTATGCTAATTTTTGTAATGTTGCATCATTTCTATATGCACTGTGTAAGGATTCTCTTTTCTTTGCATCCTTGTCTGCATTTGTTTACATTTCCTTTCTGTATTTTACACATTCTGACTGCAGAGGAGTTATCCTAATGTAGTTTTAATTAGCATTTCCCTGATGGCTAATGGTACTGCACATTTTCCAGATATTCAATGGCAATCTACATTTTTCTTTTCTGAATTGTCTATATAGGTCCTTAGTCCATTTACTGATCTAATGACAATTTGTAGTGTTTAATTTTTGAGTTACTTGTTGAATCTAGTGATTTATCACCTGTTAGAATAAATAGGTGGCAAGATTTTTCTTCCTTTCTCTGGTCTCCCTTGCTGGGCAGAACCTTTGAAATTTATTAGGTTCGTTAGTATAACACAATTGTCTGTTACACATGTATATAAATTTAATGCTTATTTATGTAAATGAGACATTTAATGTGAGTTTTTAAATGTATTACTCAACTTGCTTGCCTTCTGAATCTTCCACTGTAAGACTGTTCCAGATCATTTGCGTGTGCATTACCTGGACATGAAGTACTCTGAGTACTCAGCGGTCCTCCCACGGCTTGTAATTAGCCAAAGTTCTTACTTTTTGGTTGAGCACATCAATGTTCTGTGACATTTAAGGACAATATTTGAATAAGTGAATGTTACCGAATATTTAAGCATAATTTTATTACATTTATTTATTTTTGTGTGTATGTTTGCATGTGGAGGTCAGAATTAGTTCTCTTCTTCTAGGTAAGTTTCAGAAATCAAACTCAGGTTGTTAGACTTGGCAGCAACCATCTTTACTGATGACCCATCTTACTAGATCCCTTAAGTGTAGTGGTGGTGCACGCCTTTAATCCCAGCCCTCGGGAGGCAGAGGCAGGCGGATTTCTGAGTGTGAGGCCAGCCTGGTCTACAGAGTGAGTTCCAGGACAGCCAGGGCTACACAGAGAAACCCTGTCTTGAAAAAACCAAAAAAAAAAAAAAAAAAAAAAAAAAAAAGATAGAATCTTCACCTAATCTGTCATCATTATTAATTAATTTGAGGGGATAAAACAGTAACTTATTAAGATATAGATTAAGCAAATTGAAACCAATAATTTTAAAAATTCTACATGTAAATGGTAAGCACATATATGGAGTGTCTGTATGTCTATACATGTACATACTTCTATTATGTTTGCCAAGTACATACTTCTCACTTGGTTCAAATTGCCCACTTGTCTGAAGTATGACTATATATTGTGAGCTGCATTATAAAACCTAATTTTTAATATAATGCAATTTTGTTTTTACATTACATTGTGTTAGTGCCCACTATTCTTTAGAGCAGACAAAGTATATAAACACTCTATGGGCTTCTTTTTTTTTTTTTTTTTTTTTTTTTTTTTTTTTTTTTTTACTGTTATGAATATTTCACCCAAACTCCTTTGTATCCCTGAGCAGTTCTGTAACCTCAGGGTTTCTTTAATTAAATCATATTAGAATTAAAGGTTTTGGTGCATTGTGCAAAATGCATGGTAGTGGGATTTAACAGTACACAAAAACATTTTATCTGGTCTGTCTGTTAAAGTATAATTTTGGAAAACATATGTATTACCATGCTTTCACCATTGAGTGCCCTGGTTCCTCTAGAAACTGTGCACACATGACATTGTCACCTCTTGTCCTTAGTGACTGCTATCACCATGAGCACACACTCAGCCCTTATCTCTACTGTTGTCTTGAAGTGACTCCAGAGGTTTACTGATTAGAGGAAATCACTTATCTCTCCTCTGATTTCCCTGGGTGGCCATACTTAAGGGCTGTTGTGATCGTGACCTTACTCTGGATGTGACATATATGGCCTAACACATTTCAGTTTCTGTCACCTCGACATCACTAGACCTTCAAGCTGCCCAGAGAAAGTAGGCATGTACAGCAATCCGTTGTTATCATATTCCTTGACTCTCTCACTTACCAAGTTCCCCATGGTCTCAGGATTAGAAAAATTAAAAGGCTTGAATAAATCATACATTTCTTTTACCTTCTCTTATGTGTCTTTGGCTTTTTAGATTCAGAGGTCAAGATTTCCCCTTACCTGATATTATTTTTCCTGCATCATCCATTTCCAGTGGGACACTGGGTACTGTGTATCCCAGTGCTTCTTACTGTTTGATGGAGCAGGATAATTAAAAGCACAGAAAGAAAATAGTGGGTACTATGCAAGGAGAGTTTTGCAATGCATGCAATTGTATTTTGGTTATTTCTATTATAGTTTTCATCTAACTTAATCAATGCTGCAGAGAAAATAATTCTTAATTAAAGCTAATCTTTTTAGTATTTGAAAGGAATTAAAGTAGTATACTTTTAAACACACTTCTCTTGCTTGCAGTCACAGCTACATAGTACTGACAACAGATTTCCTATATGTGACCAAGTTGTTTCATCTCATATTTCTTGGATACAAATATGAAAAGTATTTGTAATTAGTATGTCAATATCTCAGGTTGTGCAGATGTCTAATATTACATATATATTTAAATTTTATTACTCAATGACTTTAATATGTTAAGTCTGGCTATATATCCTTCTAAACTAATGAGAACTATTCAGTTGAATAAAATGTCAAAGAACACTTGCAAACATTTATTTAATTGTTAAAAATTAGTTTTAGTTTGAAGTTTTAGAGATTTTCAGATCTCTATCTGGAAATTTAGAACATTAAGCTAAAAGAAAAAAATCTAAACCTAAACAAAAGAGAGTGTAATAGGTGCTATTTTTGCATTGTTTTTAAAATAAGTTATTCAAATCATTGGAATATTATTGTTACTTTCAATTCAAGCAGAGTCTAGATGGAAGTAATATTTATATATACTGATAATAATTCTTATTTAAGAGGACTATGATGAGAGTTAATTAAGAAAGTTCACTATCAGAAAGACACAAGAAACTTGCTGGCTTAGGAAGCAAACCCACCACTCTGGGGCATACATAGAAGGCTGGGTGGGAGCAAGTGCATCCAGGTAAAGAGAATTAACAGGAAGGGAAGATCCTTCAGAGAGCATAAGGAAAATAAATACCTTGTAGTGAGCCATGTGCAGAGGCCTTGAGCATAAGCAGAAGATCTACAGTCCCAGACTATGGCCAGCTTCCAAGTGGAAATGTAGAGGCCAGACAGCTTACAGAGGAAAAGGCAGGCTGAAGGAAGGCATATTCGAATGCTATTACAGGGAAGGGAGGAAAGCCCCAGGAAAAGCCAAGGAGGATGAGTGAATGACAGCCTTCCACTGCACACTTCCCTCTGCAGAAACAAACAGATCCAGAGTTGGACTATGCTCTCACAGAAACACTGCGCTGTTGGAATTTGTGAAGATTTAGATCAAATTAAATCAGACCTGGCACTTCAATAATTAATTACTATTGTATAATTATAATATACAAGTATTCTTACATACATACTTGTCTTTATTAAAAGTTCCACTCAAAGATTATGATTGTGTGTGTGTGTGTGTGTGTGTGTGTGTATTTGTGTGTGTATAATGAATCATTAGGTAATAGGCAAAGTAGTGGAGAAAGCGTATCTGATTCATAATAAATGTTGAGAAAAAGAAGGATTGATTAAAATAGAAAAAACCTACTCACAGCAGTTGGAAAAATATACCCAACATTTCAGTTTTTGATATCTTATGACTCATCTGAGTTTATCAATCTTCATCATAGTCAAACCTTCTAAGTTCTCTAAATATGATCAAAAATATTGCTAACTTACCATTTTGAGGCCACTCATTAGCATACTTATGATGATAACATTTGTGGTCATAGCGGGAGCTGCATAAGTTAAGGTCCTTGAAGTATATTTTCCCACGAGTCTGTGGAGAATGACGAGTTGAGGACCATCCACCACACACAGGCTTTGTTTCTCTCAGCTTTTGCCTCTTTGTAGGAACCTTTCTTCAATTCACTCTGCAGGATTTGCCTTTCTTCTGTGACATCCTAACTTCATATTTATTGTTTTCTTTTCTGAAATAGCATGCTAAAGAAACAAAAGGACAAATGTCTAAAATGCCAAGCCCATTTTATTACATTTTTGATATGTAAAGGAAGAGTTTTGTTTGGGTTTACTTTTCCTTATACTTGCCAGCCCTTCTGACACACATGCTTGTTTATTTGTGATCGATATGTGGTGTGTTTTACTTCTGACACACCTGATTGTTTATTTGTGATTAATATGTGGCATGGCTTACTTCTGGCCAGTCGAACTGTCCCATGTTGGATTTTTCATGCTTGAGGTTCTGTGCAGACAGATGCTTTCTTAGGTATGCATTAATCACTTATCCATTTACTAGCCTCTAAATGAAAGGCAGCGGATCTGGCAGCAGACCCAGAGCTGTGTATTACGTGATGCTTCACCATCATAAAATTTACATTCTAGAGTCAGTTATGGACAGAAATCATAAATAAGAAACATAATTTTGACCTTGATAAGAGTTATATTTCACATATACAGTGCTTGGTTTGTTTGAATACAGCACTACAACAAACAAACAAACAAACAAATAAAATGTCTTAAAATGTATTATGAAACATCCCAACTCATTAAAATTTCTATTAAATTCCTTACAAAGAAAAGCAGATTATACATTTTATGGAAGCAGTTTCTGGCTCCCTTTTTACTTCCATTTTCTCTGGTCTGAGTCATCAGATACTCTGTGTTCTCACTTCTACTCTGCTAATTAGGCCTGGAACACCTCACATCTTTCTCTTTTCTCTTGAAAGCTAAACCCCACCCCCAACACTTCCTTGATGCCTTGCAATACTCACTCTTAGGCTGCGTAGAAGGAGGGTCAAGGCCCCTTTTAGTTACCTTTCATTTCTTCTCTCTCCCTTCCACCTGCTTCCCACAGCAGCAGCCTTGACAGTACTTACCACAGAAGCAAGGCCACTGTTGCCGTAAATGTCAGGGGCTAAGAGGAAAGCCTGGGCTTCATACATTAATGCCTGTTCACTTTTCAATATTCCTTCTTGACCAAAAACCAGAAAAGTATCTGGAAATCAATCACATTTACTTATATGAAACTGAAAATACCAATAAGTATACTGGGAGGAAGGCATCTTTGGTCTTATCATAAATATTTTTATTCATGAAAAAAAATCTTGAAAATCAAATAATATTTTTATGGCATTAACTGTACCAAATAATACTCAGATGTGAAATTTTTAAGTTTTCAGCTGATTGAAGAATTATCATTCTAGGGAACCTATTACTATAACTCTGAGTGTCTTAGGTCTTCATTTCCTTATGATCTTACTTAAAGGTTTTCATCGTCTTAAAGACTTGTTTTACTCTATTAAAAAATTTTAATTTGATCTGTGGTGGGAGACCTCTGCCTGGATCACCAGGGTTCCATAGCCAACTAGAACCAGGAGAAAGCTACCCTCCCGGGAGTGTGGAAAAGCTGTGAGTGGGGATAAGAAAAGCACCATTGCTCACTGGGACCCGCCCAGAACCCACAGGACACAGGGACTGAGGAAAAGTCAGTGACAGGAAACTTTCAGTTTCCATCTGTGCCTGGGGACCTCAGCCTGGGCCACAAGGGTCCAGGAGAGAGCTGGTATCTCAGGAGTGCTGACACACCTTCGAGCACAGGCAAAACCACTTCTGTTCAAACTCACTGGATGAAGAGGGACCCTTGGAGAGCCATCAGGACACCAAAACCAAGGGAAAGCTGGGGACAAGATCCTTCTGATTTCTGTCTGCACCCCAGAGCTGACCATGTGCCACAGCTCTCCAAACCTAAATACCTTTCAGAGAGAGCTGGTCTTCAAGGAGTATTGACATTGAGACCTGCAGGAGGGACAAGCCACAGCCAGACAGAGTAAGACCAGCTAACATCAGAGTTAACAAGATGGCAAAAGGCAAGGGCAAGAACATAAGGAACAGGAACCAAGGCTACTTGGCATCATCAGAACCCAGCTCTCCCACCACAGCAAGTCCTGGATACCCCAACACACCATAAAAGCAAGACTCAGATTTAAAATCAGTTCTCATGATGATGATAGAAGACTTTAAGAAAGAAAGAAATAACACCCTTAAAGAAATACAAGAGAACAGAGGTAACAACTAGAAGCCCTTAAAGAGGAAACACAAAAATCCATTAAAGAATTACAGAAAACCACAATCAAACAGGCAGAATTACAGGAAAACATAATTAAACAGACAAAGGAAATGAACAAAACTATCCAGGAGCTAAAAATAGAAATAGAAACAATAAAGAAATCACAAAGGGAGACAACCCTGGAATTAGAAAACCTAGGGAAGAGATCAGGAGTCGTTGATGCAAGTATCACCAACAGAATACAAGAGATAGAAGAGAGAATCTCAGGAGCAGAAGATACCATAGATAACATTGATACAAAAGAAAAAGAAAATGCAAAATGCAAAAAGATCCTAACCCAAAACATCCATGAAATCCAGGACAAAATGAGAAGACAGAACCTAAGGATAATAGGTATAGAAGAGAGTGAAGATTCCCAACTTAAAGGAGCAGTAAATATCTTCAACAAAATTATAGAAGAAAACTTCCTTACCCTAAAGAAAGAGAGGAACATAAATATACAAGAAGCTTACAGAACTCCAAACAGATTGGACCAGAAAAGAAATTCATCCCGTCACATTATAGTGAAAACACCAAATACACAAAACAAGGAAAGAATATTAAAAGCAGTAAAGGAAAAAGGTCAAGTAACATACAAAGGCAGACCTATCAGAATTACACCAGACTTCTCACCAGAGACTATGAAAGCTAGAAGATCCTGGGCAGAACTCATACAGACCATAAGAGAACACAAATGCCAGCCCAGGCTGCTATACCCAGCAAAACTCTCAATTACCATACACGGTGGAAACAAAATCTTCTATGACAAAACCAAATTTACACACTATGTTTCCACAAACCAGGCCTACAAAGGATAATAAATGATAAATGTCAACTCAAGGAGGGAAAATGCACCCTAGAAAAAGCAAGAAAGTAATCTTTCACCAAACTCAAAAAGAAGTAAGCCACACAAATGTAAAAGTAACATCGAAAATAACAGGAAGCAACAATCACTATTCCTTAATATCTCTTAACATCAATGGACTCAATTCCCCAATAAAAAGACATAGACTGACAGACTGGATGCATAAACAGGAATCAGCATTTTGCTGCATTCAGGAAACATGCCTCCGTGATAAAGACAAACACTACCTCAGAGTAAAGGACTGGAAAAAAATTTTCCAGGCAAATGGTCCCAAGAAACAGGCTGGAGTAGCCATTCTAATATTGGATAAAATCGACTTTCACCCAAAAATCATCAAAAAAGATAAAGAAGGACACTTCACACTCTTCAAAGGAAAAATCTACCAAGAAGAACTCTCAATTCTGAACATCTATGCTCCAAATGCAAGGGCACCCACATTCATAAAAGAAACTTTAATAAAGCTCAAAGCACACATTGCAACTCACACAAAAATAATGGGGGACTTCAACATCCCATTATCATCAATGGGCAGATCTTGGAAACACAAACTAAACACAGACACAGTGAAACTAATAGATGTTATGAACCAAATGGACTTAACAGATATCTATAGAATATTTCATCCTAAATCAAAAGAATATACCTTCTTCTCAGCACCTCATGGTATCTTCTCCAAACTTGACCATATAATTCGTCACAAAACAAACCTCAATAGATACAAGAAGATTGAAATAATCCCATGCCTCCTATCAGATCACTACGGTTTAAGGCTGGTCTACAATGGCAACAATAACAACAGAAAGCCCACATATACATGGAAGCTGAACTATGCTCTGCTCAGTGACAACTTGGTCAGGGAAGAAATAAAGAAAGAAATTAAAGACTTCCTTGAATTTAATGAAAATGAAAGTACAACATACCCAAACTTATGGGACATGAGGAAAGCAGTGTCAAGAGGAAAGCTCATAGCTTTGAGTGCCTCCAAAAAGAAACTAAAGTGAGCATACACTAACGGCTTAAAAGCACACCTGAAAGATCTAGAACAAAAAGTAGCTAATACACCCAAGAGGAGTATAAGGCAGGAAATAATCAAACTCAGGGCTGAAATCAACCAAGTAGAAACAAAAAGAACTATATAAAGAATCAACAAAACCAGGAGTTGGTTCTTTGAGAGAATCAACAAGATAGATAAACCTTAGCCAGACTAACCAGAGAACACAGAGACATTATCCAAATTAACAAAATTAGAAATGAAAACGACATAACAACAGATTCTGACGAAATTCAAAAATCATCAGATTCTACTACAAAAGTATATACTCAACAAAACTGCAAAATCTGGATGAAATGGACAGTTTTCTAGACAGATATCAAATACCAAAGTTAAGTCAAGATCAGATAAACCATCTAAACAGTCCCATAATGCCTAAAGAAATAGAAGCAGTCATTAAAAGTCTCCCAACCAAAAAAAGCCCAGGACCAGTTGGGTTCACTGCAGAATTCTATCAGACCTTCAAAGAAGACCTAATACCAATACTCTTCAACGTATTCCACAAAATAGAAACAGAAGGACACTACCCAATTCCTTCTAAGAGGCCACAGTTACACTGATACCAAAATCTCACAAAGACCCAACAAAGAAAGAAAACTTCAGAACAAGTTCCCTTATGAATATTGATGCAAAAATACTCAGTAAAATTCTTGCAAACTGAATCTAAGAACACATTAAAATGATCATTCACCATGATCAAGTAGGCTTCATCCCAGGGATGCAGGATGGTTCAATACCTGGAAATCCATCAATGTAATCCACTACATAAACAAACTCAAAGAAAAAAAAAACACATGGTCATTTCTTTAGATGCTGAAAAATCATTTGACAAAATTCAACATCCCTTCATGATAAAAGTCCTGGAAAGATCAGAAATTCAAGGCCCATACCTAAACATAGTAAAAGCAATATGCAGCAAAGCAGTAGCCAACATCGAACTAAATGGAGAGAAACTCGAACCAATCCCACTAAAATCAGGGACTAGACAAGGCTGTCAACTCTCTCCCTATCTATTCAATATAGTAATTGAAGTTTTAGCTAGAGCAATCAGACAACAGAAGGAGGTCAAAGGGATACAAATTGGTAAGGAAGAAATCAAAATATCACTATTTACAGATGATATGATCGTATACTTAAGTGACCCGAAAAACTTCTCCACAGAACTGCTGCAGCTGATGAACAACTCCACCAAAGTGGCCAGATATAAAATTAACTCAAACAAATCAGTAGCCTTCCCATACTGGAAGAATAAATAGACTGGGAAAGAAATTAGGGAAATGACACCCTTCACAATTGTCACAAACAATATAAAGTATCTTGGTGTGACTCTACCCAAACAAGTGAAAGATCTGTATGACAAGAACTTCAAGTCTCTGAAGAAAGAAATCAAAGAAGACCTCAGAAGGTCGAAAGCTCTCCCCTGCTCATGGATTGGCAAGTCAATATAGTAAAAATGGCCATCCTGCCAAAAGCAATCTACAGGTTCCATGCAATCCCCATCAAAATTCCAACTCAATTCTTCAAAGACTTAGAAAGAGCAATTCTCAAATTCATTTGGAACAACAAAAAACCCAGGATAGCAAAAGCTATTTTCAACAACAAAAGAACTTCTGGGGAAATCTGCATCCCTGACCTAAAGCTGTACTACAGAACAGTAGTGATAAAAACTGCATGGTATTGGAACAGTGACAGGCAGATAGATTAACAGAATAGAATTAAAGACCTAGAAATGAACCCACACACCTATGGTCACTTGAATTTAGACAAAGGAACTAAAACCACCCAGTGGAAAAAGGACGGCATGTTCAACAAATGGTGCTGGTTATCAGTTTGACGGACCCTCAGAAAAATGGACATAATACTACCTGAGATCCAGCTATAC
The DNA here is from genome assembly GCA_028551405.1 of Uromys caudimaculatus. Taxonomy (NCBI): domain Eukaryota; kingdom Metazoa; phylum Chordata; class Mammalia; order Rodentia; family Muridae; genus Uromys; species Uromys caudimaculatus. The sequence continues at coordinate 42,826,869 of CM052704.1, read as the reverse complement.
CTCTTCTGGGCATATACTCAGAAGAGGCTCCAACATGTAATAAAGACACATGCTCCACTATGTTCATATCAGCCATATTTATAATAATCAGAAGCTCAAACAACCCTGATGTCCCTCAGCAGAGGAATGGATACAGAAAATATGGTACATTTACACAATGGAGTACTACTCAGCTATTAAAAACAATGACTTCATGAAATCGCAGCCAAATGGATGGAACTAGAAAATATCATCCTGAGTGAGGTAACTCAGTCACAAAAGAACGAACATGGTATGTACTCACTGATAAGTGGATATTTGCCCAAAAGTTCGGAATACCCAAGTCTTACTTTACAGTAACCGCTAGACTGACAGTGAGGTCCCAGATGGAAGAGTTGGAGAAGGGACTGAAGGAGCTGAGGGACTTTGCAGCCCCATGGAAGGAGCACCAGTGTCAACTAACCTGACCACCCCCCAGTGCTCCTGGAGTCTGAACCACCAATCAAAGAATACATATCGAGGGACCTATGGCTTGGACCACATATGTGGCAGAGTTGGGCTTGTTGGCCATCAGGGAGAGAAGAGGTCCTTGGGCCTGAGGATTTTAGAGGCTCCAGTAAAGGGGAATGTCAAGGTGGGAATACGGAGTGGGTGGTTGGGTGTGTGGGAGGGGGAATACCCTCATAGAGGCTGGGGAAGGGGAAGAGGATAGGGGGTCTCCAAAGAGGAGACCTGTAAAGGGGAAACATTGGAAATGTAAATAAAGTATCAAAAAAAATGGCTACAGTACAAAGAGACATTAAAGCAATGAAATTAAGAATTATGAACCCATGTAATCATGTATCTCAATAAGAGATAAAGAATGGTGTGGTACTGGTTTCAACCATTATATTTAATTAACTAACTTGGATTAATTTTAACTTTTAAATAAATTTTAAGTGACTACTCAAAAAAAAAAAAGGTGTCAACAAATATGGCTTTATACTATCTTGAGTATTGTTTACTGAGATGGGGTCTCGCTATGGAGTTCAGGCTAACCTGAAACTCACCATCCTCCTGCTTTAGTTTTCCAAGTACATGTTGGAATTATGATCATATGTTACCTATCATACTGAAGATGGTGCTATTTTTTTAAAATCATTTTCTTTGGCTTCATCTAGTGTAGAGCCAAGAATAAGGGGGTCACTTGTTTCCTTCATGTCTGCTATGTGTTAGGTGCTTTACATAATTAATTTTACACACTTTTGACTTTTTAAGCATATTGTACTTAGTCAGCTCACACAGTAAGAGACCTTCACGGAGGCTCGGTAAAAAAAAAAAAGAAAAAAATTAATTTAATCCTCTAACCCATCATAAAATACTTGTTATTATACTATGTAGTTAGTAGTTTATTTATTTATTTTTGAGACACAGTCTTGCTATGTAGCCATGGCTGGCCTGGGACTTACTATGTAGAGATAAGGGTGGCTTTTAACTCACAGATATCCACTTGCCTGTGTCTTGTAAGAACTAGGAGTAAAAGCAGGTTGTTATAAGGATTTGGCTGACTAGTTTTTTTTTTTTAACGTATTACAAATGCAATAATTTGCTTTAAATGTCTTAAATAGCTACACTTCAGTAAGCATATGTGTCTGAAAGCAAAGACAGCAAATGAGGTATTAGATAAGTCTGAATGTTTTAGTGATTCATGCAATCACACTTTTATTCTTCATAATATACTCAAAACTGCTTACTGAATTTAGTCCTGTAATTGTGCCCTTTAAATCTCTTATTTGTTAAAAAAAATAACAATTTTATTTGAGTCAGATTTTATTTTTCTTTGTACTTTTACATTTATTCAAAGCTGCAGCTTTTTATGAGCTTGCTAAGTATTGCTCCATATAAATATGCCTGTGAGAAAGGTCATTTTAAAGGCTCTATGAGACAAAACAAATCTTGCAAAAAACTTTTTAGAGGTTTTGTGAATAACAATAGTTTCCTATAAGAAACAAGTCTAAGAAAAACATAATTGCCTGAAACATCACAATAGAGATGACATACAAATTATATTTTCTTTCACAGTACTTCTATTTCTGTACATACAGAAACTAGCTGCTCTTGGTTAATCAGAATCACATTTTGTGTGGCCTTTAGCATCAAGCTTTTCACACGTAGAATTTTGTTAATGGCATTTCTCATTTGAATAGGTGATAAGAGATCTAGAAAATGATATGCTGAATGTGTGCTTCCAAGTGATGTAAGGGAAAAAATGGGTACAGTCAAATTACCGAGTGTGTTTGAACAGAGATGTGATAGTTACCATTGTGGTGGGAAATACAAAATTTGGAGGGACATTTGTGTGTATTTTTGAAGATGATTCTGGATGCCAACATTTGGATCTAGACAATGGGTGTAGCACCTTGTTATGTTTAATACGGATGACCTCATTCAACCAACTGCAGGCAAGAATAGAAGGGAGCACAGAGTAGCATCATGCTCTTCTTGTTTAGAGAGCCAACTGTGGATACCTGTTTTTCCCGACTTTACACTCAACCTAAATATTGGCTCTTCTTGAAACCAAGCACCTTATTTCTCCTAGTAGCACTTTCTCTCGTACCTTTTTTGGTTCACAGACTTCAGACTTGAACTAAAACCATATTGAGAGCCATCATGTGTGTCCTTTTCCTCCTAAGGATCTTGGTATTATTCAGGTCAAATATTGGCTGACTACATAAGCAAAATTAAAGACACGCACACACACAGTTGTTTTTATTTTACTGAAAGACCTCAAATAATAATGATGATGATGATGATGTGTATAAATGAAGAATAAAAAAAAGTGAGTTAGCTATTCATCGAGGTAGCAACTACAAATAATCACAGAGAACAAGGTCCACCTGACTGAATAATAAGAACAAAGAAGTCCAGAGTATCTGAGGAACAGAGGAAGGTGGTCAGAGATGGAGAAAGAAAAAGGGATGAAGAAGCCAAAACCTTCTTGAGGATGGTTTTCCTGGAACTGGTTATGCCACCAATTTATTCTCCCCACCATCAGTATATAGCTGTGCCCTTTCCTGAACTAACAGAAACAGTATGGTGGTTTGGTGTGCTGTATGAGAAAAGAGGGCTAGGATTATCACATGAAAGATGTGGCAAGTAAGCCTTTGAAAGAAGTTGAGTTCTTTCAATATCTCAATACTGAGCCACCAGGGCAGGAAAGAAAACTTTCTCTAGAATTTGAGGTTTAAGAGTTGGATTCCATCAAGGTATCTGGGACAATCAAAAATTGGAATCAAGGAATTGGATTATAAGATTATAGAAGCTAAGAAGTCCTAGTGAGCCCTGGTGTACACTTACTTGTAAGTGGATATTAGCCATAAAGGACAGCAGAGCCGTGATGCAGTACACAGACTCAAGGAAGTTAACCAACAAGGAGGGCCCAAGAGGTAGATGCTTCAATCTCACTGAGAAGAGGAAATAGAATAGACATGGGGAGTGCAGGGAGGGTACTGGATTGGGGAGGGTTGAGGATGGGAACAGAGGGGTGAGGTTTTGGGTGGATGGTGGGAGAAAGTGCTGGGAGAGACAACAGGAATGAGAAACATCTCTGAGATGAGCAAGAAACCTAGGGCAATGCAAGTTCCCAGGAATCTGAGGGTGACCCTAGCTAAGATTCCTAGCAGGGGATATGGAGCCTGAACTGGCCATCTCCTGTAACCAGTCAGTAGTCAATGGATGGTTTGAGACACCAACCTTGCCATAGAACCTTAGACCCACAGTTAGTGCCGACTACAGGATATTCAGAGTTAAGATGGAGCAGAAACTAAGAGAATGGCCAAAATGATTGGCCCAGCTTGAAATCCATGCCATGAGAAAGAACCTACCCCTAACATTATTAATGGTATTATGCTATACTTGCTGACAGGAGCCTAGCATAACTGTCATCAGAGAGACTTCACCCAGCAACTGATGGAAACTGATGCAGAGAGCACAGCCAAACATTAGGCAGAACTTGGGAAACCCTGCAGAAGAGGAGGGAGTGAGATGGGGAGGAAAAATTGAAGAAGCCAGAGGGGTCAAGGATACAAGAAAACATACAGAGTCCACTAACCTGGGTTATATGGTCTCAGGAAGACTAAACCATCAATCAGAGAGTGTGCATGGGATGGCCTAGGCCCTCTGCACATATGTAACAGTTGTGCAGCTTGGTCTTCATGTGGGACTCTGGATAGCAGGATCAGGGGCTATCTTTGACTCTGCTACCTACCTTTGGATCGCACTGAGTTGCCTTGTCTAGCCTCAATAGGAGAAAATGTGCCTAGTATTACCACAACTTGATATGCCAAGGCTGGATGATATCTATGGGAGGCCTCCTTCTTTCTGAGGACAAAGAGAAGAGCGTTGCATGGGGGGAAAGCAAGGTTAGAGGGAAGGAGTAGGAGAAGAGGGGGAGAAGTTGTGTTGGTACCACTCACAAGGGGCCCTTCCCCCCTTGATCACTAATTGAGAAAATGTCTTACCTCTGGATCTCATGGAGGCATTTTCTCAATTGAAACTTCTTTCACTGTGATAACTTGAGCTTGTGTCAAGTTGATACACAAAACTAGCCAGTACATGTACCTTACATTACAAGCCATATAACAGAAAACAACAGAATCCTCAGAGAACAATGGTATAATAAAACAAATTTCCAGCAAATCATCCAAAGCCTGGAATTTGAATTCATATGCTGGAGTATTATAATACTCCATTCTTACATTTTTTTGTCCAAAATAAGTATTTGATTATTCTCTGCAAAATTTTTCTGGGAAATATTGACAAATGCTATCATAAATTCATTATATGTAGTGTAATTTGTAGTACAGTTTCTTTTAAATAAAAAATGCTTTTAAACTGCAAAAAATAAATAAATAAATAATTAATAAATAATAAAAGTATAAAAATATATTTCATTCACATGCTTCCGTGTTTATTGTGAACTTAGTATATGCATACCATTATGCAAGATGTGGCATCTAAAGGTAGGCTGAAATTCCTTCCCTCATCTCAAAGGCTTTATTTATTTATTTATTTATTTATTTATTTATTTATTTATTTGATGTGTGAAAAGGCAGGTTGCTGAACATGCTGCAAAAAGAAAGAATACAATCAAAGAGAGAGAATGTTCAAAAAACAAGTAGCTTTAATTGTGACTCTTTTGGAAACTTGACAGAACAAAAGGTCTTGCTGATGATCTGGAAAAACAATGATTTTCCACTGCCAAGTTACATCATACACCTAAAGGTGCAAGCTGAATGTGATCATCATTTGTTGCTGTTCTAAAAAAATAGTTAAAGCAAGTTTCTTACTTAAGTAATTGGTAAACATAGTAAGTTAATGAATTGAACTAAACTTCTGGCAAGTTAAACTGTGAGATCCGAAAAGTTTGCACTGTCCCCTCACAATCCATTCATAGACTTGCTTGCTAAGAGAACTAGCAATGACAGAGGACCGAAAACTGAGGACACTGGCAGATGGCACTATAATAACACACAGTGTGTCCTCAGTATTGCCCCTTACAGTTTATAACTGTTCATACAGAAATCTAGGATACTGCTTTTATTCTTGAAGATCAAAGGTAGTCTAAAGTTCATATTTCTTCATGATTTAGTTTGCTATTGCTAAAGAGCTCTCCTCGTTTTCTTTTACTTCTTACTGAGAATTTTGGCATCTGTCTCTAAGAATGTATTTTCTTGTCATTTTGTTTTATTTTGTCCTGAGTTAAAATATCTTGGAAAAATACATTTAGAAGAGGAAAGATTGATTTCAGCTCATTTGAAGATTTCCAGCATGATTCCTTGACCCCATTCATGAGCCTCTGGTGTCTGGTAGAGCAGAACTGCTTTTATATCACGGCAGGCCAGGAATCAGGGAGGGAAAGAAGGATGAATGAATGGTGGGAGGGATGGAAAGAGTGAGGGAAAAGGACAAGGGCATTTTCCCACGGTCTCACCGAACTCAACCAAATCCTATCTCCTAAGTTTCTGTCATTCCCAACATACTCTATCAATTTATGAACACATCACATGCCCAAAGCCCTTTTTCTGTCAAACAAGCCTTTATCACATGAGGGAAGAGAAGTACAGTGTCAAGGATGGCAATGGAGTAACTCTTATACCTATGATCTAGCTTAAGAAATCAGTAAACACAAGCAGGACAAACCCACAGCATCACTGTCTTAAAGTGATAATTATCTTGTTCTTTATAGTATTGCCAATGTCATGTTCAGACATATAAACAGTTGTTTGATTGTCATTACTATAACGTTTCAAGGTATTCAAGCATTTTGGCTCTCATGATACATGGTTATCTTTGTATATTTTGTTTTAAAAACACAGTGTTACTTATTTTTAAAAATGTTCACAAAATAATTTAATGTTTGGACATTAGCTTTGTGACATCTAAAACTAGTACAATTCTATTTTCATCTTAGATGTAGCTTTGCATAATGTTATCCCTAGAAACTGACATGAATATATCTTCCTATAATGTGACTGTGTGTTTCTTTAAACATAAGCTAAAATGTCTTCATGTCCTTTGTTATATGTTTCTGAAGAATCATTATTTATAAAAAGAACAATCCATCTTTAAATATGTGAAACCCCATGAAAGGTCATAAAATGAGAAAAGTTACCTTTTTGTGGCTAAATCATGGAAATCTTTTGACTCCTCTACCTGACATCTCACCTGCTGAGACTCTGTCCTAATATCCCTGAGACATGTATGCTTGTCATTGTTTTTTGGAAGCCTAGCTCTCTAACAGCTGTGTGAGTCCACATGCAGCTTAAAAACTCTTCATCAAGGGCATGCCTTGCCATTTATTTAAGCACACAAGGTCAGAGGCATCCACACACTTGTTTAATCTGAATACACAGAAGAAGGATCTAGTGCTGCCCAGCCTTCTGCCACAGTGTTTTCAAAAGATGCTCATATAGCTTAGTATGGTTACTTCCATTATTTTTTCCTACCTAAAGTTCTCTATGACAAGTAGGGTATCAGAATTGTTACTCATTTCTCTCTTACTTGCTTGTCCTCAAATAAGGTGTAGTAACAAAAACATATGTGGCCAAAATGATTGTAAATGAAAATACACTATGATAATCATAAAAATCTGTTTTAAAAGCAGTAGCTGATAGAGGCTGGAGAGATACTTCAGGAGTTAGAAGCACCAGCTGCGCTTCTAAAGAACTTTAGTTCAATTCCCTGCATTCACATGCTGGCTCACAACCATTTCTAATTCCAGTTCTCAGAGATGTGATACTCTCTTCTGGGCATTAGGCATGCATGTGGTACACAGACATAGATGCAAACAAAGCACCCATACATACAAAATAAAATAAAATATTTTTAAACTGTGGTTGATATCATGAAGGTATATACATATATATATTTGCCTCGTGTTCTATTTAAAACACAAAGAATTGTGTTTACCATGGATTGATATCCAGGACTGTTAAAGCAGGAGGAGATGAGCTCTGGGAGACATTTATAAATTTTTCTTTTATATCATGTTTTATAAGAGAATAATCTGAAGGCATTGAGTACCTAATATTTGGTATACATTCCATCAAACAGATAAGTGAGAGAATCTTACATAATAAACTTGCTTGGTGATTTTATTATAATTCACCTATAATTTCTCTTATCCATCAACTTTACATGTTAACCTTTGTTCTTTCACTAGAGATATAAGATGATACCTGTTCACAGAAAGGGGATAACCCAGCCGGGCAGTGGTGGTGCACACCTTTAATCCCAGAGCTTGGGAGGCAGAGACAGGCAGATTTCTGAGTTCGAGGCTAGCCTGGTCTACAGAGTGAGTTCCAGGACAGCCAGGGCTACATAGAGAAACCCTGTCTCGAAAAACCAAAAAAAAAAAAAAAAAAAGAAAGGGGATAACCCAATACATGGCAGATAATCCCCATCAGTAACACACTTAGTAGATGGCTGTGTGTGTGTGTGTGTGTGTGTATGTGTGTTTTGGAATGAACATCTATGTATGAAGCAAAAAGACAGCTATGATAAAGAATAATGGAAGGTGCATGATTAGAGAAGGCCTTTCTGAGGAAGCAATGCTTATCATGATGTTACATTTTTAGAACAATGTCTCTGGATTTCACCGATCTAGATCCTTGTTCTGATATATGATCATTCTGCTATAGATTAAGAGAATGATTTGATGGCGTTTTTAAATATGCATCCTATTTGAATATCTATTTATCAATTTGTCAACTATAAGTCACAGATTGCAAAATTCTAAGAGTTTTCAGTTCACAATTTTGTAATATGTCGCGAAGCAAATATTCATTCCTACATGTCTTAGTGTGATTCATTTTATCTGGTTACTTCAAGGCATCCATTTGTGCTTTCCTTATCTCCCTTGATAGATTGTCAGCTTTGTGAAGATAGAAGCCATCTAATTCCATCTAACTCCAGTGCCTAGAGCAAGGCTTCTTGGGGAAGGCTTCATACAAGTCATTTATTTTAATGAGTTATTCAAAGGAAGTCTCTAAAGTGGATCCTAACATTACCATAAATATTAGCATCTCATCATTGCTATGTCTTCCACTGCATCCTAACTCTTTGGATGCTAAATTCCTTTTTCTTTTGATCTATTCTGCTTTACAACTGAGAAACTGGGCAACTTCCAAATGAAACAAGAGAAACATCTCTGATCTTTCTGAGCCACAGAGTTGCTGACGGATAAAACTAGCACTGAACATCAAGATCCATGCTAGGTTCTTCATATTTCTGTAACATTATGAACTCGACTCCTTTTATATTAAGTGGAAGACTCCAGGAGGAGAGAAAACTCCTTCACAAATCAGATCACGCTGATGGATCCATACTGCAAACATCTGTCCTGGTGTAATTTTAGCATAATTAGAGGTCTGGGCAACACAAAGCAGGGATCTGTGAACAGCAGCAGGTAAAGTCCCTAGTGATTAATAAGACACTGTTAAATTTAGACAAAAGTATTGTGTGCTTTAATTTTATCATATTTTAAGTATGTTAATTATGAGAGCTAAGAATGAATATCTATTCTTTATTTGGTAGAAAATAAAAGCAAGTAATTTTAAATATGTACCAAGTTGTACTTTCAGATTGAAAACTGCTTTCTACAGTGAGTTGTTTTGTATGTTAAAATACATAATATAAAAAATATAAGGTTTTGGAGATAATTTTGTGATTAGGACATTCACACTACCATTGGAAGTATAAATTCATCAATTAGTTCAACAAATAGCTACCAAGATGATTCAAGGAAAGGAGCATAGCAAACTGCATTGGATAATTTTCTTTATTAAGGATATACAAGCCAAAATATAGGGCAGCAGATGTCAGCTGATGGAGAGATTGAAACAAACTGAGGAAGTGACTAGAATCAGAGTTTGGAAAGAAAGTGTGTTCGTGATGGTGTGATAGGCAAAATCTGACATTTTGTCAGAGCTAAGAAGGAAGCGGAAGCTCAGACATGTAGTTCTTTGGAGAAAAAGCATTTAAGATAGAAGACATCAGTCTGGAATACAGGGAAGACACACAATGAGTAGAACAGAGAAAGGGAAGATTTGATGCCAAGGTTCAGACCTGAGTAAGTCAGGATGTCTATACTTCAAAAGGATTTTAAAGAGAAGTGGTTGTACCAACTTTACAGAGTTTTCTTTGACTTTTGTAAAGTTGTTCATATGGAGAACAAAGAAGTGTGTTAGGAGATCACCACAACAGAGCAGTGGAAACAGAGACCAGTGGCACAAGAATGGAGATGAAGAACTGGTACAATAAGATGGATTCTGATGATATTGTGTGTTGATATAAGAGAAAGACTAGGCAAGGATAAACCTAATTTTCTCCTTTAAATAGATGGATGGAGCTCACACCTCACAGACAAAGGAAGGTGCAGGGCTGGGTTCAAAGGAACAAACAAGAGGTTGTATGTTTTTATAAATGACCAATATGGATTGCTTATTCAAAATTAATGTGAATTTTCACATTAGACTAAAGGGAGTTTGAAGTCCAAAGAGAGAGGGATACAGGTTGAAGAAGTCACCGAGGTATTAGCAAAATAGAGATAAAATTCAAATCCAGAAGACTGTGTGAGGTTAGCTAGGATGACACAGTGCTTGGGGAAATGGAAAGGGAAGAGCATGCTCACAGAACAGAAAGATTACATTTCCCATTAGGGTATCAGAGTGTGGAAATTAAAATCATGAACTTTGGAGCTAAGGCACTTGAATTCAAACTAGAATTTCAGCATGAACTGTTCTTATGTCATTGAAAAGGTGAAAACTTTATAATTTCTTATACATTTTTTGCAAGATTGAAAAAAAATCCACTCATTTTTTTCATAATAACTATCAATCTGTGTCAGATATTTTTCTTGACATCATTTCCCTCATCAAAGATAGGTGACAATAGATAAAAAAGGAAATGGTAATAGATATGCAAATAATGTTCAAAACTAAAAAATGAAGTTGTTCAAAGTTTTATGACTATTCTAGCAGCAGATTTCTTTCTGCTCTGTCATGTCTTCAGAACATGAGCTACTTACAATGGACACATGATCTGTATTTCTCTCTATAATGTATGTCTTCAATCTCTTACTGTACACATTTTAATACAATAAAAGGGTTTGGAGTTTAAGTGGATCATGCTACATGTACAATTCTGGATACAATCTAGATACTTAGGATTTGAGAGCTGGTTTAAAGGGAAAAGAATTCCCAAGACATGACTACTATGTTAAACTGAGTAAGAGCACAAGGAAACCTAGGTGATGACTCAAATAGACAAGAAGCCAGAGTAGAAGATGCAGGGGGCAATTGCTGATGGCTGGGAGGAGAAACATGGTACTGATATCAAGAAAATAGTGAAGTTGACTCAGAAGTTGTTTGCTTCCAGTGAGGGAGTAAGTGACAAAGTTGTATGAATTGGGGAAATTACCAAGCACAGAGTTCTATTAAGATTAAAATCCAGTTGTTTTCATTTATTTATTTATGTTGGCTTCATTAAAATTCAACATTGCCAATTATCACACATGGTAAAATCTCAGTAAAAGCAAGCAATCTTCCTAAAAGAATCCAATGCCTTGTGTTGTGTTCAATTTTGACAAAATTATCTTACAGATAAACAGAGATGAAGTTTTAGAAATAACAAAATGTAGTTGAAAAATTTCCATACCTTCCTCTATGTTTAATGTTTTCTGTATTTTATATCTAAGAATGTAGATACTTTAAAACAACAGGTCAAAACACAAAAGTATTTAGTATCACTTTATCTCTTTTGAAATGATCTTTAATAAATTAATTTTGAGGTCATAAAATATCCTTATCCAATAATAATGAATTATAATAGAAAAGTAATTGCATATACAGCTACTTGTTTCCCAGAATAGTCTAGCAAATCACTGGAGCAATTTAGATAATGTGTGGACCAGAAATCGGAGGAACTATGAGAGCTCCTCACTTTACGTGGTATGTCACCTCTTTGAAGCTGAAGGAACATTAGTGCATTTGTTTGTATAGGCTTTTCTAGACCATCAGAATATTAATTCTAAAACGAAGGCTTGAAAATCTGTCAGTAAGATGTTCCTACTGTCAAGGCACCTCTGACTGTAATAATTTCTTTTTAAAAAATGGTGTTTTCCTGGTTCTATTTAACTTCCTTAGGTGGGAGTTTTCTTCTAATAGCTTCTCATGTTTGGATTTTTAGATAGACATTGCTTACATTTAGCTTTATAATGGAATATTTTGTTTTTTCCATTTATAGTGAATGAAGATTTTGCTGGGTATTGTAGTCTGGGATGTCATTTGTGGTCTCTTAGAGTCTGGAGCACACCTATTCAGACTCTTCTGGCTTTTAGAGTTTCCATTATGAAGTCAGGTTTAATTCTAATGAGACTGTCTTTATGTTATTCAGTCTTTTCCCCTTGCAGTCTTTAAGATTCTTTCCCAATTCTGCACATTTAGAGTTTTGATTGTTATGTGTTGGGACTTTATTTTCTAGTCCACTCTATTTGATGTTCTGTATACCTCTTGTACTTTATAGGCATATCCCTCTTTAGGTTAATAAAATTTTTCTTCTATGATTTTGTTGAAAATATTTTCTGTGACTTTTAGGTGAAAATCTTCTCCATTTTTTTATTCCTATTATTCTAAGGTTTAGTCACGGATTTTCTGGATGTTTTGTGTCAGAAGTTTTAGATTTAATCTTTTCTTTAATGGATGTATCTATGCCTTCTATCATATCTTCACCACCTGAGATTATCTCTTCCATCTCTTGTATTCTATTGATGAAAATTGCCACTCTATTTCCTGTTTAAATTTGTAATTCTTTTCTAAGATTCTATCAGTTTAGATTTCCTTTATTGATTTATTTATGGGTTTGAGTCCTTTTATTTCTTTTCTTCCACTGTTTGTGTTTCCAGGATTTCTTAAAGAATTTATTCATCCTCTCCGTTTTTGTCTGTGTTTTCCTTTATATCTTTAGGGGATTAATTAATTTCTTCTTTCAGGACCTCTGTCATTTCCATACATGAGGTTTTAGGTTATTTTCTTGAGTTTCAGCTATGTTGGAATATTCACGACTTGTGGTAAGGTTACTGGACTCTAGTGGAGACATAATCTTGAATGTTATTGATTGTATTTTTACACTGGTGTCTAGGAATTTGGGATTGGAATCATTATAGGTGTAGATGCTGATAACTGATTTTCTTTTCCTTGGGTGGGTGGTTTGTTCCTTGGTTTCCATTTCCTTTGTGGATTTTAGGAGAGTATGAGTTACCTCCTCCTACATTATCTCTCACAAACCCAGGCAGAGCCTGTAGCCATGAACCCTCTTCTTGAATCCCAACCAAGGACCTTGACCTTGTTCTGTACTGTCCACATTGACCTTTGCAATCTAGGAACAGGTGAAAGCTCGATTCTCATGCTGTCTTGGTGATTCTGATTCACTTTCCTCCTAGTACTCCCACCTTAGGCCCAGACCTGGCTTGGAAGCACAATGCATGTTCTTTTTTGGAGTTTGACCAGGATCCTGACCAATCTAACTCCTAAAGGCCCAGATCAAGAAGAGTGCAACACCAGGGCACGTTCTTGAACTTCACTCAAGAAATCTCATGCCACTCCCAGAAGCCCTGCCACATAGCAATTACCCCTGGATTGGAATCATTCTTGTCTCCCAAATACCAAATATATGAAGGACTGATATTTTTATTCCAGCCACCTGACCTGAAATCAAGTGAGCTTGAAAATAGCAAAAATTCAAACTTCTAGTCTCCTATGCATCCTAGAATCTCTTATTTAATACATAACCAATGAAATAAGTCCACATGTCCAGGCCACATTTCAAAGAAACAGTAAATATGAAACACCAAGATAGTATATCCCCTAGAAATACCAATAATATTATAAAAATGTTTTTCAGTAAGAATTATCTGAAGAATCTAGGACACATTATTTTTAAAAATTCATAAACACGATCAAAGAATTAAAAGGGTTCTAAGAGTACTTGAGCAAATACCTGAATGAACATGAAAAGGAAAGAAAAAAGTTCCTGATTGAAGCCCAGGAAAACATGAGTATAAGGAGGAGTGATATGCCAGACATAAATGAGGATTTGAAAAGCAAATTCAATAAAGGGGTAGAGATGTGGAAAATAACTCAAGCATAAGTGAACATGGATATGAAAATTATAAATATGTGATTAGAAAACCCACAGTAAAGCATTGCCAGTAAAATAGAGTAGAATATAGAATATAGAACTTGAAGATAAAATATAGAAATTAGACAACACAAGTGAAAATATAAAAAAATAAACATAAAACACAGCAAAGGAACACAGAGGAACTTTACGACACAATGAAAAGTCCAAATATTTGAATTTTAGGCATAGAAGGAAAGCAAGTCCAGAGTAATTGCTTAGATCAAATTTTTCAATAATTGGAGGCCTCTATTTGTTTTCTGTCTTTGGATATTGGGGAACCCCATGGAAGAGGGGAAGAAAGTATTGTAGGAGTCAGAGGGTATGGAGGATATCAGGAGAACATGGGCCACTGAATTAGCTAAGTGGGGATCACATGGCCTCAGAGAGTATGAAATATAAGTGGCCCTTACAAGGGTCTGTATCAGTCCTCTAAATATATGTTATGGCTATTAGCTTGGTGCTTTTGTGGAACTCCTAAGAGTATGAGCAGGTTTGTCTCTGAATCTTTTGCCTGATCTTGGAACTCTTTTCCTTCTATTGGGTTAACTTGTTCAGCCTTGATATTAGGACTTTTGCCTTTTCTTGTAGTATCTTGTTTTGTCCCCTTTGGTTGTTGTTTCTTGGAAGCATACTCTTTTCTGAAGGAAAGGTGGGGAAGTAGATCTGGAGTGCATGTGGGAAGAGATAGGAGGAGTGGAGGGAGGGGAAACTGGGTTCAAAGGTGCTGTATGAGAGAAGAGTCTATTTTCAATACAAAATAAAAATTAAAAATGGACCGTAGAAGAAATCTTTCCCAAATGAAGGAAAGACTTACCCATACAAATACAAGTAACACATAGAACACCAAAGAGGCAGAGCCAGAAAGAAACTACACAAAGCATATTATACTTAAAAAGCCTAAATATACAGAAAGAGGAAATGTATTGAAAAATGCAAAATGCAAGGGAAAAGCTATGAGTCACATATATATATGCTCAGACATCAGAATAACAGTTTTGATTACTCAATGGAAACTTTGAAAGCTAGAGGAGCCTGGATCAATATTTTAAGAACAGATGTCAACCCAGACTCCTTTACCCAGCAAATGTATTTGCCAAAGTTAAGAAAGACTTGTTGTCCATAATTTGAACAATCTAAAAGAATTCACATCCACAAAGCCAACACTACAGAAAATATTGGGAGTAACACTTCTGACTGAAGAGGGAAATTGTTGGGCTGTGTGCTGGGAGCCTTCCTGGGGGTCTCTGGCCCACCCAAATGAGAGGGTTCTGGCGAGGGAGGGGGAGCGCAAGCGGGGACGGAATCTCCTCCACCTCTGTCCCTGCAGTTGCCACCTAGGTCGTGCCAAGACACTGCACCCACCACCCTGTGCTGAGTCAGGCCCCGGGCTGAGCCCACGAGAGGCCGACTAGCCAGCAGAGTGTGGGAAGCTCCTGGCAGTGTTCGGGAGAGCAGATCTCTTCCAGGGCTGCTGTGTTACAGCTCTTGCGATAGAAGCTCTCAGACGCCGGAGTAGTTCTCACACCTTTATTTCTTCTGGATGGCAGGCTCACCCACACAGATTCGATGGTCTAATATACTGTTTGGGAGGGATCAGGGATTTGACAACAGGTACTTTCCATTGGTTTGATCTGAGGGCTTTGAGGCACCTTATTTGCATGTGGGAGGACTTAGCGTTGCTCCTACAAGACAAATCTCACATGACCTCTCTGTAGGGGTTGGGAAAGCTGTAGCTGTTTTTATAGGAATCTTCCGGAAGCGTTGGCCAAAAACATATTTTGGTCCCTCGTGGATATTCCACTGGGTCTCCCAGAGTTTTCAGCCTATGCTCAACTGGGTGCCAGATTGCCTGCCACAGACCACTGCCCCACAGGAAATAAGCATACATTTCAGTAAGAGGAGTTGGAGAAATAAAGCTGGCATTGACCTAGAAGTATTCTCCCTGAAGGATGCTTTTCAAAGTGTCAGAAAGCATAATGTAAGCTCCCAAGAGTGAAAAGTTGACATTTGCACACAGCTTTAAAAACTGAGGAACACAATTATGACACTCACAAGACATCTTTAATTGCAATAGTGACACTTTTATCTTGGGGGCCACCAACAGCTATCTAATTGGGTCTCAATCCTGATCAGGAACCCATGCTTGGCACACTAAACCTAGAAAACAGTACATCGTAAGGGAGGTCACACACTCCTATCATATTAATGAGGTGATATAATTTCCAATTGCTACCTACTAATTACTCATCCTTATATCCATAGATAAGTTTAGCTTTCACTTATTATCATAGAAGCTTATTATGAAGCCTTTAACTGAGATCCACAATTTGTCAAAATTCAGAGAATTGAGGGCCATGGTGTGTCCAGTCCAAATACACCAATATCACAATCTCTACACCTAAGGCTCAGGGAATGTTGAGGTAGAGAGGGCAGAAAGATTCTCAAAGCCTGAGGAGAAAGGTAAGAACATGATATGGAGAGGAAAGGGATGTTGCTCTCATGAACTCACCAAAATGGCACTCTGTAAAAGACAGTCAAAGATCACTTCAGTTGAGAGGTCGATGCAGATAGAGAAAATGTTTGTGGGAGCCACCACTTCATGAGAGGATTTTGGCAATGAATGGCTGCTGAGGGAGAAAGAACCATTTTTTAAAGGGAGGAATAGGATGAAGAACCCAATCCTAAGTGATCAGCTATAAATACAGACAAATAAAGATGACATTCATTAGTTTCAGTAGGTTCATACAAACACACATGTATCAGCAACAACTATAGAAAAAGTCATGGATTTGCACGGGTATGTTTAGAGTGATATGAGAGGATTTTGATGGGAAAGTAGGAGCAGTGTGAATCATAATTTTATCTTTTCAAGGGTATACAATTTGATAAGATAATTAAACAAATGAATGCTAATAAGGTGGAAGAATTTGTGAAGGAGACATATCAACTTAACCATAATTATATTAATTAAAAATAATGAGATGTATTTAATAATGTATCTAGGTTCATATATGCATGCAATAACAGTAAAAAGAAGAAGAAATGAAAGAGAAAAAGCAAGAAAAATTTAGAGGAAGAAAGAAGGTTGGAATAATGTAATTATATTATAATCTCAAAAATTAAAATAAATAATAAAAATAGAGTCATGTGTAAGAATACTGGAGAGATGGCATACTCATTAAATACTAGGCTCACAAGAGGCTGAAACAAGACTCTTGCCATAAAGGCTTGTGATCTGCAATCAGTTCTGAGAAGCCACATGGGAAAAAAAGAGAACTCACTTTGCAAATTGTCTTCTGACTTCTACAAATGTGCTGTGGCATGTGTGCATATGCACTTGCATGTGTGTCTGTGTGCACACACTTGTGAAATAAATGAATTTTAAAAATGGTTTTAAAATTTACTTGATATATTTCATTTAAATTAAGAAATATTACAGGCATAAAATAGAAGGAAATATGATAAACTAGTAACATGCACAACAATACAGATAAGTACAGATTAACTTTTTTTTTGATACTTTATTTACATTTCCAATGTTTCCCCTTTTCTGGGTCTCTTCTTTGGAAACTCCCTATACCCTCCCCAACCCGCCTCTATGAGGGAATTCCACCTCCCACCCACCCATCCCCATATTCCTGCCTTGACATTCCCCTTTACTGGGGCCTCTAACATCCTCAGGCCCAAGGGCCTCTCCTCTCTCCCTGATGGCCATCGAGGTCATCCTCTGCCACATATGTGGTCCGAACCATGAGTCCATAGATGTGTATTCTTTGGTTGGTGGTCCAAACTCCAGGACGACTGGGGGGGGGGGTCAGGTCCACTGACGCT
>CM052704.1:42801711-42808840 GCA_028551405.1 Uromys caudimaculatus | reverse complement strand
TGCTTTTCTGGTGTGTTGGGGTATCCAGGGCTTGCTGTGGTAGGAGAGCTGGGTTCTGATGGTGCAGAGTACTCCTGGTTTCTGTTCTTTATGTTCTTGCCCTTGCCTTTTGCCATCTTGTTGACTCTGTTGTTAGCTGATCTTACTCTGTCTGGTTGTGGCTTGCCCCTCCTGCACGTCTCTGTGTCAGTACTCCTTGGAGACCAGCTCTCTCTGAGAGGTGTTTGGGTTTGGAGAGCTGTGGCACCAGGTCTGATCTTGGTCCTGGAAGTTGCAGACCTTCAGTCTCTGTGGCCCGCGGAAAGCGGGCAGAGTCAGTGAGCTCTCGGGCTCGTGTTGCCCCTGCTATGGGCTTTTCTGCGTTCCTGGGGAGAGAATTTTCTCCCGGGGCTGCTTGTCTATGGAATCCTAGTGTCCCAGGCAAAAGTTTCCTGCCTCAGCCGCCCGCTTTAGGGATCCAGGGGGGTTTCTAAGCCCGCCTACCTCGGGCCCTGTGTCTCGCGGGTTCGGGGCAGTACCTGGTGAGCTGTGGGGCGTGTCTTTGGCCCTCTCCTGGCTCTTGCGATCTGAGAGGGATCTTTGTCCCGGCGCTGATTAGCTGTGGAGCCCTGTGGCCCAAGCTGAGGTTTCCGGCCGTTGCCAGAAGCTGCTGACCGTCAGTTTCTGTGGCCCGCGGAAAGCGGGCGGAGTCAGTGAGCTCTTGGGACGCGTTGCCCCTGCCAGGGGCTTTTCCACGTTCCTGGGAGAGAGGATTTTCTCCCGGAGCTGCTTGTCTATGGTATCCTAGTGTCCCAGGCAGAAGTTTCCTGCCACAGCCGCCCGCTTTTGGGATCTAGGGGGGTTTCTAGGCCCGCCTACCTCGGTCCCTCATATCCTTGTTTTATATTAGAGAATATATTGGGTATATGCCCAGGAATGTTATAGCTGGGTCATCAGGTAATACTAGGTCCAGTTTTCTGAGGAATCACCAGACTGATTTCCAGAGGGATTGTACTAGCTTGCAATCCCACCAAAAAAGGAGGAGTGTTCATCTTTCTCCATATCCTTGCCAGTATCTGCTGTCACCTGAATTTTTGATTTTTAGCAATTCTGACTGGTGTGAGGTGCATTCTCAGGATTGTTTTGATTTGCATTTCCCTGATTACTAAGGATGTTGAACATTTCTTTGGGTGCTTCTTGGCCATTCGATATTCCTCAGTTGAGAATTCTTTGTTTAGCTCTGTACCCCATTGTTTATTAGGGTTATTTGATTGCCTGGAGTCTAATTTTTTGAGTTCTTTGTATATGTTTTATATTAGCCGTCTATCAGATATAGGATTAGTAAAGATCTTTTCCCATTCTGTTGGTCGCTCTTTTGTCCTATTGACAGTGTCCTTTGCCTACAGAAGCTTAGCAATTTTATGAGGTCCCATTTGTTTATTCTTGATCTTAGAGCATAAGCCATTGGTGTTCTATTCAGGAATTTTTCCCCTGTACCCATGTGTTCGAGGCTTTTCCCACTTTCTCTTCTATTAGATTCAGTGTATCTGGTTTTATGTGGAGGTCCTTGATCCACTTGGACTTGGGATTTATACAGGGAGATAGGAATGGATCAATTTGCATTCTTTTACATGTAGACCGCCAGCTGCACCAGCACCATTTGTTGAAAATGCTGTCTTTTTTCCACTGGATGGTTTTAGCTCCTTTGTCAAAGATCAAGTGACCATAAGTGTGTGGGTTCATTTCTGGGTCTTCAATTCTATTCCATTGATCTACGTGCCTGTCACTGTACCAATACCATGCAGTTTTTATCACTACTGCTCTGTAGTACAGCTTGAGGTCAGGAATGCTGATTCCCCCAGAAGTTCTTTTGTTGTTGAGAATAGCTTTTGCTATCCTGGGTATTTTGTTGTTCCAAATGAATTTGAGAATTGCTCTTTCTAAGTCTATGAAGAATTGAGTTGGAATTTTGATGGGGATTGCACTTAATCTGTAGATTGCTTTTGGCAGGATGGCCATTTTAACTATATTAATCCTGCCAATCCATGAGCATGGGAGATATTTTCATCTTCTGAGATCTTCTTCAATTTCTTTCTTCAGAGACTTGAAGTTTTTGTCATACAGATCTTTCACTTGTTTGGTTAGAGTCACACCAAGATACTTTATATTCTTTGTGACAATTGTGAAGGGCGTCATTTCCCTAATTTATCTCTCAGCCTGTTTATCCTTTGAGTATAGGAAGGTTACTGATTTGCTTCAGTTAATTTTGTATCTAGCCACTTTGCTGAAGTTGTTTATCAGCTGCAGCAGTTCTCTGGTGGAGGTTTTCAGGTCACTTAAGTATACGATCATATCATCTGCAAACAGTGATAATTTGATTTCTTCTTTACAAATTTGTATCCCTTTGACCTCCTTTTGTTGTCTAATTGCTCTAGCTAGAACTTCAATTACTATATTGAGTAGATAGGGAGAGAGAGGGCAGCCTTGCCTAGTCCCTGATTTTAGTGGGATTGCTTTGAGTTTCTCTCCATTTAGTTTGATGTTGGCTACTGGTTTGCTGTATACTGCTTTTATTATGTTTAGGTATGAGTCTTGAATTCCTGATCTTTCCAAGAGGAATATGAAGAGGTGTTGAATTTTGTCAAATGCTTTTTCAGCACCTAATGAGATGATCATGTGGTTGTTTTTCTTTGAGTTTGTTTATATAGTGGTTTACGTTGATGGATTTCTGTGTATTGAAACATCCCTGCATCCCTGGGAAAGAGCCTACTTGATCATGATAGATGATTGTTTCTATGTGTTCTTGGATTGTTTTGGGAGAATTTTATTGAGTATTTCTGCATGAATATTCATAAGGGAAATTGGTCTGAATTTTTCTTTCTTTATTGCATCTTTATATGGTTTTGGTATCAATGTAACTATGGCCTCATAGCAGGAATTGGGTAGTGTTCCTTCTGTTTCAATTTTGTGCCATAATTTGAAGACAATTGGTATTAGGCCTTCTTTGAAGATCTGATAGAATTCTGCACTAAACCCATATGGTTCTGGGCTTTTTTTGGTTGGAAGAGTTTAATGACTGCTTCTATTTCCTTAGGGGTTATGGGACTGTTTAGATGATTTATATGATCCTGATTTAACCTTGGAACCTGGTACCTGTCTAGAAAATGGCCTATTTCACCCATATTTTCCAGTTTTGTTGAGTATAGGCTTTTGTAGTAGGATCTTATGATTTTTTTGAATTTCCTCGGTTTCTGTTGTTATGTTCTCCTTTTTCAGTTCTGATTTTATTAATTTGGATACTGTCTCTGTGTCCTCTGGTTATTCTGGCTAAGGGTTTATCTAGCTTGTTGATTTTCTCAAAGAATCAGCTCCTGGTTTTGTTGATTCTTTGTATATCTCTTTTTGTTTCTACTTGATTGATTTCAGCTCTGAGTTTGATTATTTCCTGCCTTCTACTCCTCTTGGGTGATATGCTTCTTTTTGTTGTAGAGCTTTCAGGTGTGCTGTTAAGCTGCTAGTATATGCTCTCTCCAGTTTCTTTTTGGAGGCACTCGGATCTATGAGTTTTTCTCTTAGGACAGCTTTCATTGTGTTCTGTTAGTTTTGGTATGATGTGGCTTCATTTTCATTAAATTCTAAAAAGTCTTTAATTTCTTTATTTCTTCCTAGACTATGTTATCATTGAGTAGAATGTTGTTCAGCTGCCATGTGTATGTGGGCTTTCATTGTTTTTGTTGGTATTGAAGAGAAACCTTAGTTCATGGTGATTTGATAGAATGCATGGGATTATTTCAATCTTCTTGTATCTGTTCAAGGCTCTTTTGTGACCAATTATATGATCAGTTTTGGAGAAGGTACCATGAGGTTCTGAGAAAAGGTATATTCTTTTGATTTAGGATGAAATGTTCTACAGATATCTGTTAAATCCATTTGGTTCATTACCTCTGTTAGTTTCAATGTGTCCCTATTTAGTTTGTGTTTCCATGGTCTGTCTATTTATGAGAATGGAGTGTTAGAGTCTCCCACTATTATTATGTGAGGTACAATGTGTGCTTTGAACTTTAGTAAAGTTTCTTTTATGAATGTAGGTGCACTTGCATGTAGAGCACAGATAGATGTTCAGAATTGAGAGTTCATCTTGGTAGATTTTTTCTTTGATGTGTATGAAGTGTCTTTCCGTATCCTTTTTGATATCTTTTGGTTGAAAGTTGATTTTGTTTTGATATTAGAATGGCTGCTCC
This sequence comes from Uromys caudimaculatus, assembly GCA_028551405.1. Lineage (NCBI taxonomy): Eukaryota > Metazoa > Chordata > Mammalia > Rodentia > Muridae > Uromys > Uromys caudimaculatus. The sequence continues at coordinate 42,804,620 of CM052704.1, read as the reverse complement.
AGATTGTTTCTTGGGACCATTTGCTTGGAAGATTGTTTTTCAGCCCTTTACTCTGAGGCGGTATTTGTCTTTGTCACTGAGGTGAGTTTCCTGAATGCAACAAAATGCTGGGTCTTGTTTACATTAGTCTATGATTTTTTTATTGCAGAATTGAGTCCAGAGATATTAAGGAAAAGTTATTATTGCTTCCTGTTATTTTTATTGTTAGAGGTGGAATTATGTTTGTGTGATTATCTTCTTTTGGGTTTGTTGGAAGACGATTGCTTTCTTGCTTTTTCTAGGGTGTAGTTTCCCTCTTTCTGTTGTAGTTTTCCATCTATTATCCTCTGTAGGGCCGGATTTGTGGAAAAATATTGTGTAAATTTCTTTTTGTCATGGAATATCTTGGTTTCTCCATTTACGGTAATTGAGAGTTTTTCTGGGTATAGCAGCCTGGGCTGGCATATGTGTTCTCTTAGGGTCTGTATGACACCTGCCCAGGATCTCCTGGTTTTCATAGTCTCTGATGAGACATCTAGTGTAATTCTGATACGTTTGCCCTTATATATTACTTGATCTTTTTTCCTTACTGCTTTTAATATTCTTTCAGTTTTCATGTGTGCACTTGCTATTTTGATTATTATTTGACGGGAGGAATTTCTTTTCTGGTCCAGTCTATTTGAAGGTCTGTAGACTTCTTGTATGTTCATGGACATCTCTTTCTTTAGTTTAGGGAAGGTTTCTTTTATAATTTTGTTGAAATTGTTTACTGGCCCTTTAAGTTTGGAATCTTTGCTCTCCTCTATACCTATTATCCTTAGGTTTGGTCTTCTCATTTAGTCCTGTATTTCCTGGTTGTTTGGGGTTAGAAGCTTTTTGCATTTTGCATTTTCTTTGACTGTTGTGTCAATGTTTTCTATGGTATCTTCTGCACCTGAGATTCTCTCTTCTATCTCTTGTATTCTGTTGGTGATGTTTGTGTCTATGACTTCTGATCTCTTTCCTAGATTTTCTATCTCCATTGTTGTCTCCCTTTGTGATTTCTTTATTGTTTCTATTTCCATTTTTAGATCCTGGATAGTTTTATTCAATTCCTTCTCCTGTTTGGTTGTGTTTTCCTGTATTTTTGTAAAGGGATTTTTGTGTTACCTCTTTAAGTGCTTCTACCTGTTTACCAGTGTTCTTCTGAATTTCTTTAAGGGAGTTATTTATATACTTCTTAAAGTCCTCTATCATCATGAGAAATGATTTTAAATATGAATCTTCCTTTTCCAGTGTGATGGGTTATCCAGGACTTGCTATAGTGGGAGAACCAGGTTCTGATGATGCCAAGGAACCTTGGTTTCTGTTGCTTATGTTCTTAAGTTTACCTCTTGCTATCTGGTTATCTCGGGTGCTACCTGCTCTAACTGTTTCTGACTGGAGCTTGTCTCTCCTGTTATTTTCGTTGTGTCAGAACTCCTCAGAGTCCAGCTGTCTCTGTGATCCTGTGATCCTGAGATCTTGGGTACAAGAGCTCCTGGGAGTCAAGCTGCCTCTGGGATCCTGAAATCCTCTTGTGACCAAGCTCCTGAGATCATGTGGTCCTATGATCTTATGATTCTGGGTGTGTTAGAGTACCTGGGAGTCTAGCTTCTTCTGGGTGTTGTGGGACTGGGTGCAGAGGTAGAGCCCAAGGTCTGCTCAGGGCACTGGCTCAGACTGGAAGACAACAGCGTTATTTTTATCTTACAGATAACTAAATTGGAAATTAAGGGAAAAATTTAAACTTTTCATTTCCATTTCCTTTTCCCAAAGATATACTTTATGCTTTCCATGGTGGCCATTAGCAGCTCTTTTAGAGCATATTATCAGACCATCCATTGTTTTCTCAAAAACCAAACAAACAAATAAACAAGACTACATAAACAAACCAACCCTAGAGAAACTTCTAAGTGAACAAATCAGAATGTAATCCACAGAATGCTCTACTTTGTCCTGATTTTGGTTAGTGTAAATTCATTCCATATTTGCCATTATTTTAGCTTTCAATCTATGCAGGACAGCTTGTATTAGCATTCTGTATATATTAACAAGTATAAAAGATACTATGTGTAAGACATTCAATAGACAGAAAGCAATGGAAAGTACAGAAAAATTATTTTAGAAATAAACATAAAAATTACTTTAATCATAGAAAAAATCAAGAGAAATACAGGATCAAGTGAAAATAGTTGAAATTTTATTTGTTTAGGAAGAAAAAAAATGTGTAGACTTAAGTCTCTTTTAAGTAATGAAGAACTTTCTTCCTGAAACTGTTATAAACAGTATAAAGTGAGAACATACTTTCTCATTTTTAGTTTCTATGAATAATTATTGAATGACTAGACTTTAAGGTACCTTTGAACTTATCTTGACTGCACTTCCCATTTTAACTGAGAACTCTGGATTTTAGAGAAGTGCAGTGTTCTTTCAAAGACCACACACAGGATACAGAACAGAGCTACAGCCACATGGTCTGCTTCCCTATACTGCATGTCTTTCTCTGCATCAATTCTCCACAAAGTGAAAACTTTTTGGGCTCTGTCTGTATCGGCCTGTCACGTGCCAGAGGAGGAGAATGTAGGAAGGGCATTGTCTCAGTTCCAAAGTGTCAAATAAGGCCATGAAAAAAGTAATGACCGAGAAATTTAATATAGTTCTTCCAAACTTCTCCAGAATTTGACCTTGAGTCTTCTCCTTCTACCCCTTTTATTCTTAGTTTTGGTCTTTTCATTGTATCCCAGATTTCCAATACATCCAGAAGTTCCTGCTGATTCTGAGAAGTTCAGTTAGGTGTTCAAGCTTTCAAGATTGAAAAATCAGGGATTGCTTTTTCACAATTTACCCAGTGATGAATTCTTCCAGTGTTGCTACCAAAGAAGAATGAGATAGCCCAGACCAAATATTTA
>CM052704.1:42769211-42799211 GCA_028551405.1 Uromys caudimaculatus | reverse complement strand
GAGAATTAATTTTGTCTTCTCTATGTCTTCAGCCATGTGAGCCAATACACTCACATTGTAGCAGTGCCTATTGTACAAAGCATGTAGTGCTTCCACCTTGCCATTCTGTAGCATGGAGCCTTTCTCTTTCACCCCAAGCTCTCTGCTTAGACTATATACCTAGGAATTGTTAAAAATGCATTCTCAGCTGTTTGGTTTTAGGAAATAATATGTGAGAATTTAAATGTAATTTTGCAGATAAGTGAAAACATTTGTCTACTGATATTTCTATCTAAATGGTTGTCAAAAGATACACGTGGTAACACAGTCCTGTTATCCTAACACTAAGGAACTGAAAGCAGGAGGGACAGGAATTCACATTCACCTTTGTCTACACTCAGTTCTTGACCAGATGGAGCTATGTCAGACAGTCACATACATAAATAAAGTAAAATAAAATGCTTATCAAAGACAATCAGCCTCAGAAATCTAAATGTCGCAGCTGAAACCTGAGAAATTGTCTCCTGAGGAAGCAAGAGTGACAGAGGAAAGAACCTTGGGCCTAGAGGTTTCTGAGTCAAACTAAGCTTTCTCTAGTGTGAAAGTCATGAAACGGGAAGTAGAACTTTTTATTTATTTATTTATTTATTTATTTATTTATTTATTTATTTATTTTCGAGACAGGGTTTCTCTCTGTAGCCCTGGCTGTCCTGGAACTCACTCTGTAGACCAGGCTGGCCTCGAACTCAGAAATCTACCTGCCTCTGCCTCCCAAGTGCTGGGATTAAAGGCGTGCGCCATCACTGCCCGGCTTAGAACTTTTACTATAAGAAGATAATTAGAGATCAGCCTGTATACAGGATACTTAAGCAATTTTCTTTGACCATTAAGTTCTTAAGGCACAATCTATAGTAAGTAACTGTCACCAACAAATGCTACAGGATGGTCTTCTTACACGGTTTTCATTGTGTGTGGTATCTGTGTTGAGAATGAAAGAAATGCACGCTGAGCAATGCAGTCACTGTGAGCTGTTTGCAGATATTCTACCATTGCTGGTGATTTCTCATACGCCACAAGAGCTCATTTGTACACTAGTCTTGGTCACTTAAAAAACTTAGGGGATTTTTATAACTCCAGAGTAAATAAAGCATTACTATGACTAATACCCCGTCTCTCATGAATATGAAATAATACCCTCAAGAAAAATGCAAAAAGTGAAATAATACATTTGAGTTCTGAATTCTTGAAAGGAAAAATAAAGACAATGGAGTTAATTTCCTTGTTACTAAGCAACAATCATAATATAAACAAATATTTCACAAGGAAAAAATGAGATAAAGCAGTTGACATCAATCCTAAGCAAAAATCTACAACAGCCTTTTAAAAACATGACTTTCTGCATATTACATAAAGAAAGCATGTTTTAGTAGGAGGCAGAAGTGAATTCATGTATGTGACTGCTAGTTTCCATATTTGTTTTGGACACTAATATCAGAGTTGAAATAAGAGAAAGATAATAACTGAAGAGCACCTTCATTTCAACTTGAAAAGGTTATTTATCTGAATACAAAACGAGTCCACTAATGGCAAAATTAGGACTCATTAAGATTCATAACTAAAAAAACAACAGAAATTACATGTCTAACAACTGTCAACTCATAAAAAATGTGTAATTCACATAAGCCTCCACTTAAAAGGCCAATGTCAGACTCAGAGAGTAGACGCTGGGAAAAGGTAAAACGTTTATTTAGAAAACTATTGGACCAAAGGAGATAGATAAAAAGACTATCTTGTTTATCACTTGAAGGAGAAAGCCTTATTAATATAGAAACTTAGTGGGACCCAGGTGATATATATAGCTGCTGGGGTAGTTAGAAATTTGAGGTTGTCTGTCTTTAAAAGATGAGATTGATGTTAGCTCTTGACTATCTGATGTCTTAAGTTCTAAATATATAAAGAAATGTCATTGATTAGAAAGGTCTTTTTCCTAGGAATAACTAACTTTGTGAATAATGATTAATATTCAAAGAGCATCTTTTGAACAGGGATTATACCTCAGAGGCAGAATATTTGTTTAGCATACAGATAATGCTGGCTCCAATGCCAGTGTTCAAAGGTAGCAACTTTCACCACAAAACAAGTTTGACAATGAATAGGGATTCAGCAGAAACAGGGGAGACGTGATGTTTGGCAGATTCAGTTCAAAATATCATCTACAGCAAAGATAATGAGAGGCTAATAATACATTACTCATCATCTGAGTCATAAAATTAGTGGCTTTTAAAATCAACTGAAATAAGTTAAGCTAGAATGGTTTAGGTTTTCTATTATCTATAGGAAGTTTGTATAAGCAGACCTTTTTATGTCTAATTTGGACTTTTCCCAAAATTGTTTAATTGGCAAGCTAGTAAGTAGAAATGATTATACCATCTACTCACTGACAGAAACTGAGACCAACAATTCATAACAGTCTGAAAATGGACCTCTAGGGTAACTAGAGATGCATAGAAGAATACAATGAGCTTATGCACAAGGGGCAGGAAAGCTTTGCCACAGAATTTCCCAAAAGGCATTGTTTCTATATGGTAGATTCATAAAAGTACAAGGAATGGATTGCCTTGTTTTTGGTTATTTAGTCCTGGGCACAAATCCCCAGGGAGCAGCATGCAAATGGAAGTCATCAGAAAAGTTGGAAAACTCAAGGGATGTTATCCTAGAGAGTGCCTGAAGGAATAAGGTGCTAACAATGCTGCAGTCCTGCATTGTAACTTGTTTAGTTCATTCCAGCCACAGACAGAAGCAGGGCTCACTGAGGAATTCCAACTCAGTAAGGAGGAGACATTTTTAAGGATTGGTTATATAAAAGTAACTTATATTCACCATATATAATTGTTGCCTCAGAAGCTTACTACTGAATAAACTCATTTTTTCTACCTCTTTCTGACCTCTGGCTCGCTGGCTCGCTGGCTCAACTGGACTGTGGCCCAAACACCTCTCCAAGCCGAGTGCTTCAAATTGGCTTCTCTTGGTTTCTGAATGAATTGCCCTGCTTGGCCTCAACAAACTCTGGTAATCTGTTTTAATGATAAATCTTCTTGTTCCTTTTTCATTCTCTGGCTCATTCTATATTCACCTGCAACTGCTCTCTGTAAATCTGCCTTCCTCCTGCCCCCACCCCTTCTTTTATGTTCTGTTGTCTCTCTTTCCTGTCAGTTCTCATAAGAGTAGGGTGCATCCTATCCCTGACTCTTTCTATCAAGTCTTTCTCTGATTATCACTCTGCCAAACAATGAGACATCATTTTCAGACATGGCTGTTTCCTTCTACAAACTAATTTTACCTCCTTTGTTAGGGATAAAGATATGTACTAAGGGAATATCTGTATTCCAGCCAAATCATATAGACCTACGAGGTCTTTGAATGTAATCCTTTGAAATTCCTTTACACTGATAAGTATAATTAAGATGACACATGAGGTAAAAAAAAAAATTAAAATAAAAAATGAAGACATCTGTGCAGTGATGTATCACATCAAATGCTGTGTCATTTTGGTCCTGCAGCTTTACAATGCCTCTGTGGGACACCAAGTTCATGGCATACATCTATGGATTAAAAATGATACAATGCTATATGGGTGAATGTCTGAGATCCATGATCTACTTGTATTTGTTTGGTTTTGCAAACTATGAATTATTTTCTTCAAGGCTAAAATGTCTGTGTCAAAAATTAATCACATATGAAGATATCTACCAAAGAGACTTCCTTTTAAGATAATTTCAGGAAATCCCATTCTTTAGTTTGTGTATGTAGCCACATACCCAATTATATATGTACGTGTGTGTGTGTGTGTGTGTGTGTGTGTGTGTGTGTGTGCACTTTAAGCATCCTCTTCGCTGAATGATTAACTCAAAACTTTTTTGTTGACTTGTGTCATATGTACAATACTCATCATTATGTTTCTTAATTTAAAACAATAAAATTTTTTTCAATATTTTAGTGGGCATTATGCATATAAGCTAAATATGTTAAATGTACAGTTATTTCTTCAGATTCCTAGAAAATTTAATCTCTGCCATCAGTCTAATTCTAAGTTAGTTGATGTCAAGCCCAATCCAGGAAGTATCCAAGTGAGCCTAAGCTCAGAATATTTTCTAATATGAAGAATATATATATATATATATATATATATGTATATATGTATATATAGAGATATCACAGACAAAATACTGTACTTAGACACTTTGTAATATGTAATTGAATAACATTGACTATTATACAGTAAATATTATTTAAAAATAGAATCAGAGCCTATCAGTACTAAAAGTATGATGCACCTCTTCTCTACAAATGTATGCTCAGTGTCAGTCATGGTTCTACACACAAGTGACACAAGAGTAGACCTTAACCTTGCAGAGATAAAGTGAGGAAATTCAAACAATGGGTGAATAAATATATATCAAGTAGTGATAAATGCTATTGTGAAAGATAAAAGAGGGCCATGGGAAAGAGCATAGTGAAGCTCTTAGAAAATACATCACCTTGTACATGAAACACAAAGTTTAGAAAAATAAGAGTCCTGTTTCCATAGTGCCCAGTGTTTGATAGGTTTGCTGAACCAGACTGAGTCAAATGCCTGCCTTTCTCCTCTGTCCCCTTACTGTAGGTCTTTTCTTCTCCAGCTTGCCTGGATTCTTTTCATCTCCATTAAGAAGATACATTCTCTGCAGGGTTGTTGTATTTCCCACTTTAACCTATTAAAGACTCTTCTGCTAAAAATAGAATTCTCAAACAGTTTTGCTTCTATTATTTGTGCCCACAAACATAGTTTTCTACACACTCCTTTTTCTCTTGACATACATTTTTTTGCATTTGAGAGTATCCATTTCTGTCTCTACGTCTTAAGCACATTAATCAGGTCAGTGCTTATTTGACCTTATTTATCTTTTCTCTGTATAAAACCGTGTTGATGATCAGATAAGGATACATTTATATCTATTGAAGCAATGGAGAGACAAAAGCTGCTTTTGCTTCCTCTGCATTGGCTTGAGGCAATATTTATATAATTCTTAAGTAATAAACAATTTGTTTGTTTCTCTTGGACAGATAAATGAATTAATATAGATTCTCAATCAATGTTATCAAATATTTTTGCTTTATTAAGACATTATACCAAAAATTACTGTATATTTGGAAGCAATTATATAAACATAAAGCCAAGCTAACAGTAAAATTATGTAAACTATAAAATAAAATCATGGCAAGATTTCTCCTCTATGGAAAAGAACTAAGGGGAAGGAGGAGAAACACAGGCAGTTGACTCTGGTCTAACAAACCTTTCAAACACTGGGTACTGTGGAAACAGGCCACCTATTTTTCTAAACTTTACATTTTATGCACAAGGTGATGTATTTTCTTAAGAGTTTCACTGTGCTCTTTCCAAATCGGTTTGGAAATGAGACTATAATTTCAATCTTTTCCTCCTCTCACTTTCCCTTTCTCGGAATTCCTATTTCCCATGCAAGCATGAACCCACATGTTCCCTAAATTTCACTAACTGCCTCCACCTAACAAGCATAAGTGGTGTGGATTACTGAACATCTACTGAGGAAGAGACAAAGACATAGCTTGGAAACCTCTTATTAGGTTTTGTCATGTGAATCCTATTGTTGAAAAGCATGACTCCGGCATGTTTCACACTGAATTAAAGGTCATACTTGATTATGACACTTTTAAAGTTTCAAACAAAATGCTTTTTACTAACTTTTTTTTTTCTTTTGTAGACTGAAGCTTTATTTTATTTTATTTTTTTACAATGTCATTTTTAAAAATTGGATATTTTCGAATATTTTTCCCTTTCCAGGTCTCCCTTCAGAAGCCCCCTATCCCATCGCCCCTCCCCCTGCCTCTCCCACCTAGCCACTCCAGTTTTCCAGCTCTGGCATTCCCCTACACTGGGGCATCAAACACCCTCAAGTCCAAGGGCCTCTCCTCCCACTGATGTCCAAAAAGGCTATCCTCTGCCTCATATTCAGACAGACACCTGGGTCCCTCCATGTATATTCCTTGGTTGGTGGCTTAGTCCCTGGAAGCTCCAGGGGGAATGGTTGGTTGATATGGTTCTTCCTATGGGGCTTCAAAACCCCTCAGCTCCTTCAGTCCCTTCTCCAACTCCTCTATCAGGGACCCCACGCTCAGTCCAATGGTTAGATGCAAGCACCCACCTCTGTATCTGTCAGAGTCTGGCTGAGCCTCTCAAAGAGACAGCCATATCAGGCTCCCTTCAGCAAGCACTTCCCGAAATCCACAATAGCGTCCTAGTTTGGTGACTGTATATGGGATAGATCCCCAGGTGGGGCAGTCTCTGGATGGCCTTTACATCAGTCTCTGCTCCACACTTTGCCTCCACATTTCCTTCTGTGAGTATTTTGTTCCCCCCTTTAAGAAGCACTGAAACATACACAGTGTCTAAGTCAGGGTTTCTATTCCTGCACAAACATCATGACAAGAAGCAAGTTGAGGAGGAAAGGAATTATTCAGCTTACACTTCACCAAAGGTAGTAAGGATTGTAATTCAAGCAGGACAGAAAGCGGTAGCTGATGCAAAGGCCATGGAGGAATGTTACTTACTGGCTTGCTTCCCCTGGCATGCTCGGCTTGCTCTCTTAAAGAACCCAAGACTACCAGCCCAGGGATGGCACCACCCACAATGCCCCCCACCCTTGATCACTAATTGAGAAAATGCCTTACAGCTGGATCTCATGGAGGCATTTCCTCACATGAAGCTCTTTTCTCTGTGATAACTCCAGCTTGTGTCAAGTTGACACAAAACCAGCCAGTACACACACTCTGCTCTTCCTTCTTGAGCTTCATATAGTCCGTGAATTGAATCTTGGGTATTCTGAACTTTTGGGCTAATATCCATTTATCAGTGAGTGCATACCATGTGTGTTCTTTTGTGACTGGGTTACCTCACTCAGGATGATATTTCCCAATTCCACCCATTTGCATGCAAATTTCATGGAGTCATTGTTTTTAATGGCTGAGTAGTATTCCATTGTGCAAATGTACCACATTTTCTGTATCCGTTCCTCTATTGAGGGACATCTGAGTTTTTACCAGCTTCTGGCTATTGTAAATATAACTGCTACGAACATAGTGGAGCATGAGTCCTTATTACATGTTAGAGCATATTCTGGGTATATGCCCAGCAGTGGTATAGCTGGGTCCTCAGGTAGTACTATGACCAATTTTCTGAGAAACCACCAGACTGATTTCTAGACTGGTTGTATCAGCTTGCAATCCCACCAGCAATGGATGAGTGTTCCTCTTTCTCCACATCCTCGCCAGCATCTGCTGAGTTTTTGATCGTAGCTATTCTGACTGGTGTGAGGTGGAATCTCAGGGTTGTTTTGATTTGCATTTCTCTGATGACTAAGGATGCCGAACATTTCCTTAGTTGCTTCTCAGGCATTCGAATTTCCTCAGTTGAGAATTCTCTGTTTAGATCTGTTCCCTAATTTTTAATAGGATTATTTGTTTCTCTGGATTCTAACTTGTTGAGTTATTTGTAAATATTGGGTAGTAACCCTCTGTTGGATGTGGGATTGCTAAAGATCTTTTCCAAAACTGTTGGTTGTCATTTTATCCTATTGACAGTGTCCTTTGCCCTACAGAAACTTTGCAATTTTATGAGGTCCTGTTTGTCTATTCATGATCATAGAGCATAAGTCATTGGTGCTCTGTTTAGGAACTTTTCCTGTGCCAATGTTTTTGAGGATCTTCCCACTTCCTCTTCTATTAGATTCAGTGGATCTGGTTTTATGTGGAGGTCTTAATCCACTTGGATTTGAGCTTTGTACAGAGAGATAAGAATGGATCAATTTGTATTCTTCTACATGTTGACTACTAGTTGAACAACCATCATTTGTTGAAAATGCTGTCATTTTCCCACTGGATAGTTCTAGCCCCTTTGTCAAAGATCAGGTGACCATATGTGTGTGGGTTCATTTCTGGGTCTTCAATTCTATTTCATTGATCTACCTCTGTCACTGTACCAATACCATGCAGTTTTTATCACTACTGCTCTGTATTACAGCTTGAGGTCAGGGATGGTGTTTCCCCCAGAAGTTCTTTTACTGTCGAGAATAGTTTTCTCTATCCTTGTTTTTTTGTTATGCCCAATAAATGTGAGAATTGCTCTTTCTAACTCTATGAAGAATTGAGTTGGAATTTTGATAGGAATTGCATGGAATCTGTAGATTGCTTTTGGCCAGATGGCCATTTTTACTATACTAATCCTGTCAATCCATGAGCATGGGAGATCTTTACATCTTCTGGGGTCTTCTGCGATTTCTTTCTTCAGAGACTTGAAGTTCTTGTCATAGAGATCTTTCACTTGTTTGGTTAGAATCACACCAAAATACTTTATATTGTTTGTGACAATTGGGAAGGGTGCCATTTCCCAGATTTTTTTTCTCAAATCATTTATCCTCTGAGAATAGGAAGGCTACTGATTTGTTTGAGGTAATTTTATATTCAGCCACTATGCTGAAGTTGAAGAAGGAGTTCTCTGGTGGAATTTTTGGGGTGACTTAAATCTGCAAATAGTGATGTTTTGACTTCTTCCTTTCCAAATTATATTCCTTTGACCTACTTTTATTATCTAATTATTCCAGCTAAAAATTCAAGTACTATATTGAATAGATAAGGAAAGAGTGGGCAGTCTTGTGTAGTCACTGATTTTAGTTGAATTGATTCAAATTTCTCTCCATTTAGTTTGATGTTGGCTACTGGTTTGCTGTATATTGCTTTTATTTTGTTTAGATAAGAGCCTTGAATTCCTGATCTTTCCAAGACTTTTAACATGAAGGGATATGGAATTTCGTCAGATGCTTTTTTAGCATCTAATAAAATGATCATGTGGTTTTCTTATTTGAATTTGTTTATGTAATGGATTACATTGATGGATTTCCATATATTTCACCATCCCTGCATCCTTTGGATGAAGCCTACTTGATCATGGTGAATGATCATTTTGATGTGTTCTTGGATTTGATTTTCAATAATCTTATTGAGTGTATTTGCATCGATCTTCATAAGGGAAATTGGTCTGAAGTTTTCTTTCTTTGTTCAGTCTTTGTGTGATTTTGGTATCAGTGTAACTGTGGCTTCATAGAATGAATTTGGTAGTATCCCTTCTGTTTCTATTTTGTGAAGTAGTTTGAAGAGTATTGGTATCAGGTCTTCTTTGAAGGTCTAATAGAATTCTGCACTAAACTTTTCTGGTCCTGGGCTTTTTTTTTGGTTGGGAGACTTTTAATGACTGCTTCTAATTCTTTAGGTGTTTAGGGGTTATGGTTTATCTGATCCTGATTTAACCTTGGTATTTGGTATCTGTCTAGAAAATTGTCTATTTCATCTAGATTTCCCAGTTTTATTGAAGGTAGGCTTCTGTATTAGAATCTGATGATTTTTTGAATTTCCTCAGTTTCTGTTGTTATATCTCCCTTTTCATTTCTTATTTTGTTAATTTGGATACTGTCTGTTTGCCCTCTGTTTATTCTGGTTAAGGGTTTATCTATCTTGTTGATTTTTCTCAAAGAACCAGGTCCTGGTTTTGTTGATTCTTTGTATAGTTCTATTTGTTTCTACTTGGTTGATTTCAGCCCTGCTGTCTACTCCTCTTGAGTGTATTTGCTTCTTTTTGTTCTAGAGCTTTCAGGTGTGCGGTCTCCAGTTACTTTTGGGAGGCACTCAGAGCTATGAATTTTCCTCTTACTACTGCTTTCATTGTGTCCCATAAGTTTTGGTATGATGTGCCATCATTTCCATTAAACTCAAAAGAAATTTTTAATTTCTTTCTTTATTTCTTCCTTGACCAAATTATCATTCAGTAGGGCATTGTTCAGCTTCCATATATATGTGGGTTTTCTGTTGTTTTTGCGTTATTGAAGACCAGCCTTAGTTCATGGCGATTTGATAGGATGCATGGAATTATTTCAATCTTCTTGTATCTGTTGAGGCCTTTTGTGACCAATTATATGGTCAGTTTTGGAGAAGGTACCATGAGGTGCCGAGAAAAGGTATATTCTTTTGTTTTAGGATGAAATGTTCTATAGATACCTGTTAAATCCATTTGGTTGATAACTTCTGTTAGTTTCAATGTGTCCCTGCTTAGTTTGTGTTTCCATGATCTGTCCATTTATGAGAATAGGGTGTTGAAAGTCTCCCACTATTATTGTATGAGGTGCAACATGTGCTCTGAACTTAAGTAAAGTTTCTTTTATGAATGTGGGTGTCCTTGCATTTGGAGCATAGATGTTCAGAGCTGAGAGTTCATATTGGTAGATTTTTCCTTTGATGAGTATGAAGTGTCCTTCTTTATCCTTCTTGATAACTCTTGGTTGAAAGTTGATTTTTTTTTTCAATATCACCATGTCTACTCCAGCTTGTTTCTTGGGACCATTTGCTTGGAAATTTTTTTTCCACTTCTTTACTCTTGAGGTAGTCTGTCTTTGACACTGAGGTGCATTTCCTGTATGCACCAAATAGCTGGGTCCTGTTAATGTATCTAGTCTGTTATTCTATGTCTTTTTATTGGAGAATTGAGTCCATTGATGTTAAGAGATATCAAGGAGTAGTAATTGTTGCTTCCTGTTATTTTTTATGGCATTTTTATGTTTGTGTGGCTATCTTCTTTTGAGTTTGTTCAAAGAAGATTACTTTCTTGCTTTTTCTAGGGTGTAGTGTCCCTCCTTGTATTGGAGTTTTCCATCTATTATCCTTTGATGGACTGTGGGAACAATCCTGGCATAGTGGGATGAAGCCCCACATGTCTGTTCCGGGGCCTTGTGGCTCTAAGTGGGACAGGAAACATGTGGGAAGTGGCCTTGAGTCTTCCCACACAGTCCGACGGGCAGGTAGGGACTGTGGGAAGCCTTTGCAGGCCCTGCCAATGGGTGAAGGAGGGGGCCATTCTCGGGGAATACATGGCAGCCGTCCCCATGGGTTCTCTAGCAGTGGCAGCAGGGTGCTGGCTAGCTTCTTAGGCTTGGGTGAATGGGTACCATTTGGGAGTGCTGGGAAGCCCTTGGTGAGAAATTAGATGCAGCTCCTTAATCAAGGGCTGGATCCCTTGCTTTTCCACAGTGGGTCCAGATGAAGAGACAGTCCATAATTCTAAGAAGTTTATTTTCATTGTGTGGAGTGGCCTGGATAGAATTGTACCCCGTTGCCTCTGGGAGATGCAAGGCAGATATAGTAACTGGGAAGGGGCATGGCTAAGCCTCTAGGTGTCTCATTAACATGGGGATGGCTTGGGGCTGTGTGACCACGCCTCTACCTGAGGAGGAGCCAAAAGCTTCCTGGGAGCATTGGCAGAAAGTTTTCTAGTCCCTTGTGGATTATCCCACTGGATCGCCCAGATTTTACACCTGTGCTCAACCAAGTGCCAGATTGCCTGTCACAGATCACTGCCCCACAATGGACTGGGTTTTTGGAAAGATTTTGTGTAAATTTTGTTTTGTCATAGAATATCTTGGTTTCTCCATCTATGGTTATTGAGAGTTTTGCTGGGTATAGTAGCTTGGGCTGGCATTTGTGTTCTCTTAGGGTCATTACAACATTTGTCCAGGATCTTTTGGCTTTCATAGTCTCTGGTGAGAATTCTTGTGTAATTCTGATAGGTCTGCCTTTGTATGTTACTTGACGCTTTTCCCTTAGTGCTTTTAACATTCTTTCTTTGTTTTGCGCATTTGATGTTTTGACTATTATGTGACAGGAGGAATTTTTTTCTGGTCCAATTCATTTGGAGTTCTGTAGGCTTCTTGCATGTTTATGGGAATCTCTTTCCTTAGGTTAGGGAAGTTTTCTTCTATAATTTTGTTGAACATAATTACCTGCACTTTATGCTGGGAATCTTCACTCTCTTCTATACCTATTATTCTTAGGTTTGGTCTTCTCATTGAGTCCTGGATTTCCTGGATGTTTGGGTTAAGGATTTTTTTGCATTTTGCATTTTCTTTGACTGTTGTGTCAATGTTTTCTAGGTATCTTCTGCACCTGAGATTCTCTCTTCTATCTCTTGTATTCTGCCAGTGATGCTTGCATCTAAGTCTCCTTGCATCTATGTTTCCTAGGTTTTCTACAATTTTTTTTCAATTCCTTCACCTGTTTGGTTGTTTTCTCCTGTAATTCTTTAAGGGAGTCATTTATGTCCTTCTTTAAGTCCTCTATCATCATTATGAGATATGATTTTAGATCAGGGTCTTGCTTTTCTGGTGTGTTGGGGTATTCAGGGTTTGCTGTGGTGGGAGCACTGGGTTCTGAAGATGCCAAGTAGCCTCGGTTTCTGTTGCTTTTGTTCTTGACCTTGCCTTTTGCCATCTGGTTATCTCTGGTGTTAGCTGGTCTTGTTGTCTCTGACTGTGGTTTGTCTGTCCTGCAAGTCTCTGTGTCAGTACTCCTGGGAGACCAGTTCCCTCTGGGAGGAATTTGGGTATGGAGAGCTGTGGCACAGGGTCAGCTCCAGGTTGCAAAAGGAAACCAGAAGGATCCTGTCCCCACCTCTTCCTTGGTTCCTGTGTCCTGATAGCTCTGGGCTAGTCCTTCTTGGTCCAGGAATTTGTGCAGTAGTGGTGGCCTTACCTGTGGTCACAGGTATGTCAGTACTCCTGGGAGACCAGTACTCTACTGGCAGTATTTGGGTATGGAACACTGTGGCACAGGATCAGCTCCAGACACAGATGGAAACTGGAATTATCCTGTCCCAGGCTGCTACTGGGTTCCTGTGTCCTGAGGGTTCTGTGTGGGTCCCTTTGAGTAGAAGTGGTGGTCTTACTTGTGCTCACAGACTTGTCTGAACTCTTGGAAGACCAGCTCTCTCCTGGAAGTATTTGGGTATGGAGCACTCTGACCTAGGATCAGCCCAGGGCACAGACAGGAACCCTTTTACTAACCTCTTAATAAGCATATTATTATTGTCATGTAAATATTCCAGAATCTCATATGCATTCTTCTCTTCTCATGAAAACTTTTTGGGGGCTTAATATGCCATATTCCATCTATTTAACCTAACATAAACAACATGTGATGATGTGAACAGTATATATGGGTCAAGGGCTTCACAAATAGTCATTTGATATCTCTGGTCTTGGACCAGGTGATTAGAGAAAGCTCCTAGATGACAGGAGCTCATAAAAATAAGTCTTCCAGATTAGGACTGTATCAGTGAGGTGTTTCCCTATTATCCCAGGCTCTCCCTAAAGTCCTCTGGAACATATGCCTCAAAGTCTCTAGCTTCATAGCTACAAAGGCCATAGATGCTAAGGAGTCATATAAATAGTCCTGTCTACAAAAACTGATGGAGATGGTTAAATTGGAGATACCATATCCTTCTGGAATGTATTTTTGCCTCAAAACAAACAGCATAATAATTACCTACCTGGTCTCTTTCAGCTTTCACATTCTAAGTACTTGAGCTCTCAAAACCAATATTATTTAGTACCATCATGTATTATTTAGTATCTACAACATAAAACCCTGTCACACTATGAGAGGGACAAAATAACTGTTTGAGAAATGACTTCTGCCTTTAAAGCATATAATTTAGCTAAAAAAAGGAAGAGGTTTAAAAGGTAACATGTAAAGAGCTGGTTCTTCAAATGACATGGAAACAACATACTAATTACATCACATAAGTTGTTTGCATCCTTTTATAAAGCTCTGCTCTCAATTATCAAGTACTGGTCTAGTTTAGAGAGCGCCAGCAATCACCAGCATGAGGAACTAAAGAAATATTTTGCCAGCAAGGTAAATCTAAAGTCCATAATTCAAGTTTAGGATCTGAACTTTAAAAGAATTGAGTTACAAATAAGGCCCTTTGTTGGAGATTGGCTCTAACTCAATCAGGAGTCTTCACATCCAGGCACTGAAGGTCCTTGTCCCCAATTATTTTTTGATTAATCAATAAAGATGCCAATGGCAAATGGCTGAGCGTGGGTTGCACAGGTATGTTGCAGAGAAAAATGGAGCAGAATCACCAATGACTGGGGTAGAAGATGGGACACTGGAGTGTCAGAAAATAAAGCCAACCAACCATGTGAGAGATTGGGTGGGTGGCCATTGGCCACTTCCCCAGTTGGCAGGGGAAGGTTTAGGAGTGCCCAACCTTTGAGGCAGCCAAGGCATTTTAAATATAAGCATGTGTATGTGTGTGTGTGTGTGTGTGTGTGTGTGTGTGTGTGTGTGTGTGTGTGTTTGTGTGTTTCATATACAGATCCAAAGATAGCTCCTCGGTGTGTGTGTATGTGTGATCTGCTGGAAGTACAAAGCAGTGTACCAAAAACTGACCCAACAGCCCTTCACAAATGGAAAACAGATGCCAGGCTATCCATCATTTATTTACTAGCTGTTGTTAGTGAAGGATTCTTGCTGGGAACATTAGTAGTAGAACTGGCACTTAAAATCATCTAAGTGTTTTCAACACCTTCTCATGCCAGCCTATAACGTTTGTTTGTGGTATATACATTTCAGTGTTGAAGCTGGAAACACTTGAACAGATTTTTTCAGTGAACAAATGCTTTCATTTGATCACAGCAAAGTACATTTGTCACCATTGTATTTGCATTTTAGCCTTCCAATATCTGTTGCCCCAGACTATCATCTCTAGTTATTTTTCTTTAGCAAAATCTCTTTCACTGATGTCCCTAAATGATAGAAAATATAGAATAATCAAACAGTATAGATCCCAATGGATGCCCTAATACTAACCAACTTACCGATGTTGTGCTTTTAACTTACTACACTTTTTAATGTACATTTTGAGCAGTTACTACTTTAAAATTCTATAGGATATCTTTGGCTATTCATCAGTATATATACTTTAAAAAATAGGTCCCGAAGGAAAAGTTGTTTCACTGTCTATTAAGTATGATTTACAACATCATCCCCATAGTTGGACCATACAAACCATTTCCTATTACAATTAGTTTGTGTCATTCAATCAATAATTCATTCAGAAATTAGTTAGCATGTGTAATGTGCTAAGCACTGCTGCATGAATAACAAACATTGATACAAGGCAGACAGAATGCTATTTTATTTTGTTTGTCTTTTCAAGACATGGTTTCTCTGTGTAGCCCTAGTTATCCTGGAACTAGCTCAGTAGACAAGGCTGTCCTCAAACTCACAGAGACCCACCTCCCTCTGCTTCTTGAGTGCTAGGATTAAAGGCATGGGCCACCATCACCAGACAGACAAAGTACTTTCTGTCTAATGCAAAGGAGAATTGCCCATGGTTCATGGATCTAAACACAAATCTTATGATTTCCAGCCTGTTCTCTTCAGTTGGTTGACAGGATCTGTACATGTAT
Source organism: Uromys caudimaculatus (assembly GCA_028551405.1). Taxonomy (NCBI): domain Eukaryota; kingdom Metazoa; phylum Chordata; class Mammalia; order Rodentia; family Muridae; genus Uromys; species Uromys caudimaculatus. Next base: position 42,783,861 of record CM052704.1, on the reverse strand, counting down.
TAGGTTGAATATTAACTCTAGAACCACTTTAATCTAGAACAGAAGAAAACACAATTTCAGAGTAAACCACAGTCTCTGAAACGCGTCATTAATGTAAGTAAAATAATCAATTTGCTATGACATGAACCATTTAAAGGACAACTCTGATTCTCAACAATTATTTTTCTCCATGATTGTTGTAACTAAAACCAAACTAAATCAAAATAAAGAAACAAAACCATACATATATGTATCCTTTTCTTAGGCTTTCAGTTGGGTTTTGTTTATTTGTTTGTTTGTTTTGTTTTGTTTTTTGTAAAATAAAAACTGGTAGACTGCAACAATAAAGGTCTTTTGAATTAAGCAACATATGCTGAAGGCAGTGATGGTCTATGGTGGCAATGAGTCTGGAAATGTCTTTGTTATCATTTCACAGCAATAACAAACTGGTAGGTACACATTATTCAAAACTAAATGATGACACTGTCTTAAAGAAAACTAAAGCTCACTTAGATTATTCCTGCTGAATAAACTCATTGGATTGAAAATAACATTTTATTGCTTCAATTATTATGCAAATGACACCTGGTGCTAGATGGATGGTTCAGGAACCTGAGGGCACCAGCATAGCTGCAGAGTTATTAATCATGGGTGTCAAGACTTTTCTGCTAATTAAGCTTAATTGAGCTCTGTGTTAGAGAAGCACCATTTATAATGACAAAACTTACCTATGATATCAAAATATCAGAGCTCAGTAAAGCCTAAGATTAACATCACCTGCTGCATGCGAACACCAATGCCTAGTATACTGTGTATAATAAGAAATCTCTTTCCTTCTATTAAGTTGTAAAAATTACATACAAATTAGTAGAATATGTATAAAATTTACATAATAAAATGATTTAGGAAAGTAATTTTGACACAACATATATGTCTTAATTTCATACTTAATTTAAAAGCAACCAGAATATACCATTTTTAATAAAAGCATGATGGGATTTTAAGGATTCGAAACTAAAATCTATTATGCATTGGTTAACATGACTAGAAACTAGTCACACTTGAAACTAAATCTGTATTTCATTTATGTTCAATATTATTTCCAGCAACATTACAAAACATCCATTAGAAACCCATTCTTCTGAAAGAAGTGGCTTTGTTAGTCTGCCTGGAGAAACATAGTGCAATTATTTCTGGATCTGATAGCCAGCAAGCATTTCAAAGGTTCAGTCGGCTATTTACTTAAAAACAAATCAAGAAGAAATAAGTTTTACTGGCAAGGAAGAGGTGGATTTTAAAATGGCCAGGAGGCGTCTGGTATTAGCAAGCTTTGTCAAATTCATTTCAGACATGCATGAAGGAGTTCACACTATTTTTTTTTTTCATTTATGCCACAGTTTCTGTCAAGAAGAGAGCTTGGATACCTAGGGGAAAGCTTCCTGATGCACAGACATGTGGAAATTCAAAATGGAAAAGACAGACACTTAGTAGCTCCAGAAGGGAAAGCAAATCCCTGAGGAACATCGAGATAAATTAAAGCAGAGACAATGAGGGTATTAGAAGAAAGTTTAAGCTTTGATAAAATTTGAGAACAAATTGGCAAGAAATGTAGTGGAACCTCTGGTTAATATAAGCATAGATAAGGATTTGCATGACATAAATAAGGCAACTGGGACTTTAAAAGTATGTGTTTGTCTATGAAAGGAACTGTTCTACTGCAAAGAACTAAGAAAAAAATGCTTTATCTTGGTGAAAAAAAAAGAATCACTATGGCGTGGGAACACAGATTTTGGTCTTCCACAAGGTACCAATTTTATGAACTTTTTATAGTAACAGAACATTTTAGCAGAAATTTATAAAATGGCACATTTGCAAATACATTGGTGGGAACATCAGGTAGACTGGCCACAGCAGAGTGGGACAAACAGCTGGGGGCCTGAGATGCTGACAGTTCTTAGTCATTTTATTCATTTGAGCCTAGGGAGTTCATTTGTACAATGGTTTACTTAATGTCAAGAGCTGTAGAGAGGAGGGCAATAAATAGCTATTAAGAGAGACAAAGGTGTACTAGAAGAATTTCTTTGTGGCCTTTCCAACATTCAAAAAGCTTCACAAAACTGAAGTTCTAATCAATCGGCCTGTGTAGTTATAGCTTCTTTCCAAAAACTCTTGTTCACTTGTCTTAAGAACCATTCATTTATAAAGCATCAGAGTAGTCTAAATATGACTTTGAAACTCCACAATATTAGATAATAAACTAGGAGGTACTTCCCTCATAGTGGCTCATGTGAATTGGCTTCATGCATGCAGGAGCATTTATTTCTCTAGACATTTTAAATAGGGGTTTGAATAATAGTTCTGTCAACTAACAGCTGTGTGACTATGGGAGAATTACTGACAATCTCTCCTCAATGCTTGTTCTACAGCTTTTCATCTAGATTTTTGTCCTTATGCTGACTTCTCCAATGGGTACAAGTTGAATCTTAGAAGCATATAACAGGCATTATCTACCACTCATTTACATTTAACGAGTAGTAAGAAAGAGAGAGAGAAACTATTGTTTTAGGAATTAGTTAAGGTTCATTGAGAGAAAGCTACTTCCTCTTGGATAGGATGGGACAGGATGGGGCAGAATGGGACAGGACACCACAGAACAGAATATAATAGGAGTTCTCAACCCAGCCCAGGTGGAGAAAAGACATTCTGATCTGTTCTTAAGATTAGAACATTACATGCTACTGGCTCTTATATTAGGAGTTAATTTGACTAGATTTGTCAATCACCTGGTGGAGGTTGCCTCTCAAAGAAAATTGACTTACCTGAAGACATACTAAGGAAATGGGAGGAATAATTATCCCATTAATGAGATAGTTTTCATCACAAGAACCCCTGTCTCAGAGCAGTTGGTTATAGATCTTCATTGCTAAATGTACTCATTTTTATGAGTTCTAATTCTAAAGTGTAACTTCAATTTCCTTTTTTTATCTCTCCTTTAGATACTAAGAAAAATTATAATCATGCTTACCCTGACACTCTGAGCTTCCTCATTTTTTCTATGAATATTCCCAAACTGCCTCCTTCCTAGAGTTACTTTCAGACTACCATTCTTGACTCTAAGTCAAAAGGCATGGTAATTGTCCTTTACTCCATCTCTCAGCTTGTACACATGGGTTTTACCTCAAATCCTAATGAAATATCCTTGAGTTTCCTCCAGAGGGAGACCTCATTTCTTCCTAGAGTGTTTCTGCCTCACTTTGTTGTTTGAGATGCAAAGATCATGGACATCTAGTCACAGGACAACACATGGCACTCTCCAGTAACACAATCACCTACCAAAAGCCTTGATCTTTCTTCAGTGAGATCAAACTGAAGCAGGCAGTAGGGCCAGGAGAAGGCTATGGCTACCTTCTTGTGTCTTGCTTCTTGCTTATCCCCAAACTAATTGCTTTATTGGAAAAAGAATTTTGGTGATTGGTGAAACTTTCACATTGAACAATAACAGGAATGTTTCTTCAAAAGAAAATTTGTAAGTTGTTGGGAAATAGAAAAAAGAGGAGTAAATGCTGATAATTTAGATAAAATATTAGAATGTTAGTTATTGTAATAATCAAGCATTTGCAGCACTAATGTCACTGATGTTTTTGTAAGAAGCATCCAACTGTGACCCATATTCTATATCTTTTCTCGCTCCGAGACTCTGTCCCCTTTGTATACATTAGAACCAACTTGCTTGTACCAATATCACATATGAATATATGACACGTCTCTTACAGCTATTTCCAGTCCTAAAGATCTATTAATTAGTAACAGTATGTAACCTCAGTGCACAGAAAGAGCTGAGTCAAAGAAAAGATAGCTGTGCTTGAGTGCAGTGGCTGCCCAAGGCTAAGAAATACTGTGGTGGTTCTCTGTGGGGAGTGTAGAGGTGGCTTTTCAGTCAATGTAGATGAAAAGACATTCTGTACTGATTTCTCAGCTTCAGCTCGGTCTGGTCCTAGCTTCCCTGAACTGATTGATACAACAATCAGCCAGGTGAGCAGATAAAAAAAAAAAAAAAGCAAGTGCATTGAATCTTTTTAACCTGAAAGCAGCACGTCCCACACCATTGTTCAATCATTTTTTTGTCTTTTTGAAACACAGTTTAATGTGTGGTATTGGTTGGAAAATAGGGTTCTAATGGCTTTTAGTAAAACAGAAATTAAGATGAAAAGACTATATGATATTGTTCCATGTCAAATTGAAGGTTATAATGAGATGATGTCAAATAGGATGGCCAACATTAAAACAATGAACCAAGCAAACAAAAATCATAACATAGATTTAAAGCACAAAGACCTACTTTAAATCTGGAGACACAACATTTTAATAACTGCTTCTTCTCCTTAAGAAGTTCTTAAAATACCATGCATTCTATGAGAATATTTATTCAGCAGAGAATATGAAATCATAGGAGGAAACCATGTGTCAAATCTACCAATTAGAAAACTTGAGTTAATAAGATTCAATTAGTATGGTGGTGGGAATTAACCGGAACCTCATACATGTGAGGCAAACACTTGGCCCCAGGAAGTGATTCAAAATATTGGAAAGACATGATAGAACATACTTGTCATCCCAGCACACAGATAGCTAACACAGTGGCAGAAAGGAATTAGGAATAGATTTTTTTCTATTCATATAGTTTGTAAAGCAAGATTCAAAGAAAAGAGGAAAGTGTGGGACCAAACAGCTCTCAGAGGGTGTGGAAATTTGCTGTAGTGGTAGAGACATATCACACAATCAGCTTGAGCAATACAGTTGACAGTTAGTCAGTGCTTCAGAACTGTAGTGCTGCCTTGGGCAAAAATGTATTTGCAAATCTGTGGGTTGCCCTGTGCCAAGTACCCTGTGGGCCTTAGGCATGCATTATATCATTTGACTGATCATGATAGAGATCCTGGATTGACTGCAATGATTCAAGAAGTAGACAGAGATTAGAATAAATACATCTTAATAACTTATCCTCAGTCACCCATTCTCCATTATAATCTGAAATAAACTATGTCTTTTTATATGTTTCTCTTTCCTTTCCTCATTTTAAATTAGTAACTTAATTTCCTACCCATCAAACATATTAAGTAGCCCTTGTCCCCACATTCTTTACCCAAAGTCCAGCAGTTAGTAGCATCCAATTTGGGAAAATAGATAACCAGTTAGCTTTTCAATGTGGGGGAGGGTGTCAGGGGCTTAACAGTTTACCTTAGAACAAGAACATTTTTGCAATATGTTTTCTCACTCAACAATGAACTCTGGTCATGTAATGACAAATACTTCATGAAGTCCTCTCCTTGTGGTTGGGCAATGAGGGTACTGGTTTTCTCTGCAGCAAACAAGTGTTATATTAAAAAAATACCTTTACATACATATCCTTGTGGACATGCAATTGTAACTCTATGAGATAGTTTTTTGCAAATGTAAATAATGAAAATAATGGAGATTATTTACATTTTACACACACTGCCATGCTGCCCTTCAAAATACTAGAACAAACCAAGTTCCCTATTCATGCACATAATATTTATGTACATCTCAGCAACATCTGACAATATAAATCATTACATACCTATTGAAAGATTTATCATGTGTTTTTTTCTAATGTAAATATGTATGCTTACATGCTTTTCTTAAGTATGCTCATATTTATTTACCCTACAGAAATCTCATTGGGAATATTTTTTCTATTGAGTTTCTCCCGAATGATTTATTAGAGCTTTTAATGTGTTGTGGATCTTGGTTTTGTATGTGTTGAATATATTATGATTATTAAAAATCGATTCATTATCCTTTACCCTTTCCTCGGTTTTCTATCTCTTATAAAGAGGTTTTTATCACAGAAATCTAATAGATTTTAAAATATTTTTTCACCAACAGTCTTAGTAATTTGGTGGTGTCTTAAGTAACCTATTTGTATTTCTTAAATTGTTCAAAATAACTTACCAAGCAGGTTGTTATTTTCCTACTTAATTGACTTCATTACAAAGTAAAAACTTATTTACAGGAGTTGACTGTCCTGTACCATTTGTGTACTGGCTGATCCTTCATAGATGAGAATGCATTTAATATTTCCTCCTAAGGGAGGACTCATCCGTTCCATTTACTACAATTACTTCCTTGAGACTTTCTCTGCTATTCTTCAGCCTCTTTTCTTTCTTATTCACTCACACCCACTCTGATTTTTGAAAGAATGCATAATCTGTATAATTTGGAGAGAACTATATAATCTTACATTAGAGCTCTCTCATCAAACTATAGTAGTATAAAATTTCTCCTTTAAATCTGCTGTATGCCCTTCAGTAAAGATTTGTGGTTCACGTTCATGTTGTTTTTCACTTTTCTTGTTAGTTTTATTACCTAATTATGCATTTTATTTTATTGTATAATACCAATGAGTTTATTGCTATTTGTTACCATAATAAGCTACTCATCTCCTCAATATAATTTCAAACTCTACGTTGCTGGTGTGAGGGAAGCTTTTTATTGTTGTTTTTGTTGTCGTTGTTGTTGTTTATTTATCTTAATAGTACTAATATTACTTTATCGTTACAGTCTTGAACTTTTAGATGAATTATTGTCTGAAAATAACATCAATGTTGTCTTCTTTAAACTATTCAATGCATCATTGCTTTGCCCTGGCTCTCCTGTAGTCTCTACTTTACTGCTGAAAAGCACCAGGAGCACAAGCATTAAAAAGTAGCAGTAACACAAACATCCTTGTCTCGTCCTCATCACATTGCTAGTTTTGATGAGAATGGTTCTAAGATGTCAATTTACTGAAATCAAATTCAGCTTTATATTCTAGTATAAATGTTTATACATCAAATTGAGCATGTTCTTCCTTATAATATTTTTTAGAAAATACCATTATCAAATGAAGATGTGCGTGTGTGTTTGTGTGTGTGTATAAAACTTTATTAGCAAATTAATCAGTTAACAATAAAGTATTTATTTTTACTGAATGCATACTGTTTGCTTGTAATATGTTTTCTCTGATATCCTAATATATTTTGACAAGATTTCCTAAAGTTAAATTACCTTAATAGAATTATAATACTAAATTTCCTAATGAATTGCATTTATTCCTAGAGATCATTCTCTGCTACAGTGCATTGTTAGTTGAATGCCTACCTAGGTTGATTTAGTTTCATCATGTTTTGTTAAAGGTTTTAAAATGTATATTATAAATAAAGTTGTAATGGTGATTTCTCCTTTATTTATTGTGTTGGAATATGTGAAGATCTCAATTGCAAAGAACAGAAATTATATTATTTCTTATTATTTGAAGGGATATTGGCTTTTCATTAATTTTAATATTTTGTCCTTCTATCTTATACTTTCATACTCAAAGTTTTATCCATATATCTCAATACTTAAATAATGAATTATAAAATGTGTTTAAACTTTAAGTGCTGGATTTTTTTTAAACCATTTTTGTGCTTCTTACTACATTTATGGTATTTCAGAAGCCAAGGATTTATGTGACTTTTTACACAATATACTGTCTTTGAAAGACCTACCCAATCTAACTCTTTCCTTCTAAGATTCCATAGTTTATATTGCTTGCATCTCTCTTTACCTAATTCACTTTACATGAATGGAAGTGGATCTACATCACCTCTAATCCTTGGTAGCAGAATCTGTGTTAGAGCTGTGCTTACACTTGTGTTGAAAAGTATCTCTCGATGCTTAGTTAAGAATTGATGGCTTCCCTGTCTCGAAAAAACAAAACAAAACAAAACAAAACAAAACAAAACAGAACAAAAAAAGAATTGATGGCTTAGGGATAGTCCCGTGTTATAAATTGTCTAAAAGTTAGTCCTTTGGAACACAGGAATTTTAATATGAAAAATCTTGTTTATTAGTATCAGTATCTTTGGGTCTGGAATGAGATAGGGTTATGAGGTCTTCAGTTCAAGATTTCGAGGAGATTGTGGCCTAACTAACCTCTTAGAGCAGTGGTTTTCCACCTTGTTAATGCTGCAACATTTTAATTCAATTATTCCTGTTGTGGTGACCCCCGACCATAAAATTATTTTGTTACTGCTTCGCAACTGGAATTTTGATAATTTTATGAATTGTAATGTAAAAATCTGGTATTCGGGGTGGTCTTAAGTGACTCATGCGAAGGGGTCATTCAGCACACAAAGGAGTCATGAACCACAGGTTGAGAACCACTGCCTTAGGTGTAGGCTGGGAATGAATTTTCAAGCTTGTTCACATAGCTAAATTTTAGAGGCTTTGATTCTTGCTCCATGAGCCTATCCAAAGATTTGCTTTCCATCAAAACTGTGTTCTCACAGATCGAAGAGTGATCCAGAAGACTGAACACAGGAGCACAATTTATTGATAAATATTGGGGCAAAACTTCTCAATAGCATGACTACAAACAAAATTTAACAACACATTTTTTTAAAAAAAAAAAAAAACATGCTCTTGCTCTTGTCTTCTTGCTCCTGCTCTGTCCCCTCTCCCCTTTCCCCCTCTATCCCCATTGCCCTCCCCCTCTCTCCATGTGCTCATGACAGCCTCTACTTCTCTTGTCTCTGTCTCTGTCTCTCTCTCTCTCTCTCTCTGCCTTTCTCTGTTTCTACTACCCTCTCCACTCCCTTCCCCCAAAACTAAAGAAACAAAAAAGCCCATACAATATAATCAATTTTGTTTCATTGTAGGGATCTACGGATGATTTAACCTATACAAGTCTATAACTGTAACATTATACAAAGAGACATGAAGCAAAAAAAATCACAAGATTGTTTCACGTTGAAAAAGTTCAACATTTTTTCAAGATAAAAGTGTCAATGAAACTAAGAATCACGTTCACCATAATTACCTCTGGTTAAGATAAATCAGTAACATATATAATACTGAGTTGAGGAAGCCTGAAGACATTCTCTCTAGAACTGAGAGCAAGGCAAGACGGTGCTATCATCACTCATTCAATACAATGATTGAAAGTTTAGCTAAAATTATAAAGCAAGAGAAAACAATATCTCAGAAACAAGAAGGAAAGAAGTCAAATAATTCTCACTGGCACATAGTCTTCTTGAAAAGACTCTGAAGTCTCCACAAAAACATGTAGATTTGATTTAGATATTCAATAAACAAGCAGCTTACAAAGTATTTGTATGAAAAGCATAGATGTTTCAGTACACTAACAACAAAATTACTGAGAAAGAAAACAGGACAGCTACCCTCCCAAAATAGCCTCAACACACAAACCCACCAACTGACAAACAAACCTAAGAATGAGTCCAAGAAAGGGGGATCTATGGAGGAGGAAGACCTCTTCAATGACTACCACAACTATTATATACTGTAAAACACAATAAAGTATGGAGAGGCATTCCCTGTTCACAGTTAGGTTGAATTAATATTGAGAAAAGATTCACATGACCAAAGCAAGTACAAATAATTGCAATCCTTATTCAAATACTCGTGACATTCTTTAGATAATTACAAAATATATTCCTAAAATTCACATGAAAGCGCAAAAGACCTTGGAAAGCCAAAGCAATCTTTAATGCACAAAATAGGAACAAATATGAAGAAGCATAAAGAAGTAATAATCAAATTTTTAAAATATTAAACATCTTTATCTCTGAAGGAAATTAAAATGAAAACACTATTGACATTGTGTCTCACACTGACAAGATTTAAAAACAACAAAACAAAACAAAAAACAAACCTGGGTCTGGTAGTGTAAAACTCTAGTTCCATCATTTTAGGAGACAGATGCAGGAGGCTGACACATTTAAGACCTGCTTGGGCTACCAAGTGAGGTTAAGGCAGTCTGAAGAACCTAGTGATACCCTATCTCAATAGTTAAAGATGGTCCTGGGCTATAAGAGGCAGGGGTAGAACAAAATTTTTATTTCAACATAATAGGAGTGCTGGTGAAGATACTTAGGAAAAGGAACCTTTGCAGATAGGTACATAAAGAAAAGTAACCCTTATACATGGCTACTGGGAGCATAAATTATTCAGATGCTATGGAAATGAGCAAAAATGTCCTATAAAATATCTAAAAACAGAATTGTCACATGACCTAATATTCTTCAGTATATACCAGTGAAAGAAATGACATTAGAACAAAGAAAGAAGATAAAGAAAGAGGCTGGGGACAGAGGGAAGGAGAGTGAGATCAGGTATGCGATACCCATGTATGAGACTGACATAATAAAACCCATGTCTCTACACTAACTACTATACACTAACTAAAAGCTTTCCCACAGAAAGGATATTATTACCAAAACTTGAGACAAAAAAATTGGTTACAGATTTCCCACTAACAGCACCAAAAATACAAGAATATATATTCAAATGTTTGATAAAAATTTACTTAGAATCCAGAATTTTACTTTCAATTTAAGCTTTGTTTAAATATAGAGATATTTAAATTTTTTCTGAGCATAGAAAATCTACAAAAATAAAAATGCTCATAATTCACAAATCTTCTTAATAAAATACTTCGTAAGTAATGAGTTCATAGCTTGCTATGTAAATGAGTCTGCAAGAAAAGAAGGGTGGGAAAGAGAAAATATAGGAAAAGGGAAAGGAAAAGAAGAAAGGAAGGAGAGGTAGGGAGGGAGAAAAGAAGGAAGGACAAAAGGAAGGAGGGAAGGAAGGAAGAAGAAGGAGGAAGTATGTAGGGAAGTAGAGGTAGATTGGTAGTAGGTAGGTTTCTGTTCTCTTTAGGGCACACCTACAATGCAACATCCACTGTACTTGATTTTGCTCCAAGTGACTACTTGGCTGATTTATCTCTGGGAAAGTGTTGGTTTTTTCTCTTGAGACTTGTCTTCTGCTCAAAATTCCAGAATTTGGTCTCTGCTCACATGTACAGCTCAAACCTTTGACTTGGTGACTCAGTACAGTTGGAGAGGCTTTGCTCTGCACTGACATGGACTAGAGGATGTTCCAGACAATGGACAGTTAATGGATGTTACTAAAGTACTTAAAGTACTCTGGGTTCAGTGGAGGCAAGGGGGCTTCTTCCTTGTAGCATTTCTCTGCCTTTGCTACATTGCCACGCAATGGGAATTCATTCTAGACCTTACTGTAAGGTGCATTGGGTGTTAAATTTATTCAGCCACACATTCTGAGGTTTGGGAGCATTTGAAAGGATCAGTGCTTTGAAGCCTGGAAAATTTCTCTGGAATGTTTTTATTAAACTTTTGAATCTTAATTGTTTTATATGTCAATGATCAAAATGTAAAAAATAAATAAAAATAAAAAATTCTCACTTTGCAACCTGATGCATACTAAATAGTATCTGTACACACAGATTTCACAACGAAAGAATAGAGAGCAAAGAATTCACTACTATAAAAATCCCCTAGAAGGTGGCAATTAAGTCTGTGGTAAGATTCTGTCTCCATTTGTTTATTCTGGAGTGTGACTTCACATGGTAACTGACGGATTCAAAAGAAAACAAACAAACAAACAGCAATAATAACAACAACAAATGCTAGTCCTCCATTAATAGGATTATATGCTGGTTATGAAAAAAGAAATAGCTAACAAGTCCTTGGTCCAGTGAAGTCAGTGAAATCCCGACTTCAGGCAGAGTCTAAGAGTGCTCATCTTCAACCTGCTCAGGCCCAGGTCTGAGGAGGCCTGAGTCTGCATCTGTGGGCTCATCTGCAGAGCATCTGTATGGACCTGGTTTACTGCTGTATTTCATTTGTATCAACCTCACATATTCTTGCCTTGATCAGTTTAAGCATGAATGTTCAACACTTAGACTTTATGTAATTAAGTGGCCCCCCCTCCATTTTCATAGTCCTTCCCTCACTGAGATTTATAAGATTTATTAAAATGTTAAGGGATAGAAATAAGTGCTGTGACCATCTGTGGCTGGGAACCTCAGCTTGGGCCACAGGGCTCCATAGCCAATTAGTGCTGGGAGAAAGTTACCCTCCCAGGAGCATGGGAAAGCCATGAGTGGGGTTAAGACAAACACCACTGCTCACCGGAACCCACCTAGAACAGCTGGACACAGGGAATGAGGTAGTCAGGCATAGGAACCTTCTGGTTTCCATCTGTGGCGGGAGACCTCTGCCCTGGCCACCAGGGTTCCGTAGCCAAGCAGCGCCAGGAGAAAGCGAATCTCACAGGAGCTTGGAAAAGCCATGAGTGGGGACAAGAGAAGAACCACTGCTCACCGAGACCCGCCCGGACACAGAGACTGAGGGACAGGAAACTTCCGGTTTCCATCTGTGGCTGGGGACCTCAGCTTGGGCCACAGGGCTCCATAGTCAATTAGCAACGGGAGAAAGCTACGCTCCCAGGAGCATGGAAAAGCCGTGAGTGGGGTTAAGGTGAGCATAAGTGCTCACCAGGACCCGCCCAGAACAGCGGGACTCAGGGACTGAGGTAGTCAGGCATAGGAACCTTCTGATTTCCATCTCTGGCAAGAGACCTGTGCCTGGGCCACCAGGGTTTCATAGCCAAGTAGCTTTGGAAGAAAGTTACACTCCCAGGAACGTCGAAAAGCCATGAGTGGGGATAAGACACGCACCACTGCTCACCAGAACCTGGGGACCTCAGCCTGGGCCACAGGGCTCCAGGAGAGAGCTGGTATCCCAGGAGTGCTGACACACCTTTGAGCATAGGCAAAACCACCACTTCTATTCAAACTCACTGGATCAAGAGGGACCCTTGCAGAGCCATCAGGACACAGGAACCAAGGGACAGCTGGAGACAAGATCCTTCTGGTTTCTGTCTTCACCCCAGAGCTGACCCTGTGCCACAGCTCTCCAAACTCAAACACCTCTCAGACAGAGCTGGTCTTCAAGGAATATCGGTACAGAGGCCTGCAGGAGGGACAAGTCACAGTCAGACAGAATAAGATCAGCTAACATCAGAGTTAACACGATGGGAAAAGGCAAGGGCAAGAAATAAAGAACAGAAACCAAGGCTACTTGGCAACATCAGAACCCAGCTCTCCCACCACAGCAAACCCTGGATACCCCAACACACCAGAAAAGCAAGACTCAGGTTTAAAATCAGTTCTCATGATGATGATAGCAGACTTTAAAAAAGAAATTAACACCCTTAAAGAAATACAAGAGAACGGAGGTAAACAACTAGAAGCCCTTAAAGAGGAAACACAGAAATTGATTAAAGAATTACAGGAAAACACAATCAAACAGACAAAGGAAATGAACAAAACTATCCAGGAGCTAAAAAATAGATACAGAAAAAATAAAGAAATCACAAAAAGAAACAACCCTGGAGTTAGAAAAAGTAGGAAAGAGATCAGGAGTCATAGATGCAAGCATAACCAACAAAATACAAGAGATAGAAGAGAGAATCTCAGGAGCAGAAGAGACCATAGAAAACATTGACACAACAGTAAAAGATCATACAAAATGCAAAAAAATCCTAACCCAAAACATCCATGAAATCCAGGACACAATGAGAAGACAGAACCTAAGGATAATAGGTATCGAAGAGAGTGAAGATTCCCAACTTAAAGGACCAGTAAATATTTTCAACAAAAGTATAGAAGAAAACTTCCCTAACCTAAAGAAAGAAATGAACATAAATATACAAGAAGCTTACAGAACTCCAAATAGATTGGACCAGAAAAGAAATTCATCCCATCACATTATAGTGAAAACACCAAATACACAAAACAAGGAAAGAATATTGAAAGGGATAAGGGAAAAAGATCAAGTAACATATAAAGGCAGACCTATCAGAATTACAACAGACTTCTCACCAGAGATTATGAAAGCTAGAAGATCCTGGGCAGAACTCATACAGACCCTAAGAGAACACAAATGCCAGCCCAGGCTGCTATACCCAGTAAAACTCTCAATTAACATAGATGGTGAAACCAAAATATTCTATGACAAAACCAAATTTACACAATATGTTTCCACAAACCCAGCCCTACAAAGGATAATAATTGGTAAAGGTAACTCAAGGAGGGAAACCACATATTAGAAAATGGAAGAAAGTAATCTTTCAACAAACTCAAAAGAAGATAGCCACACAAACCTAAAAGTAACATCAAAAATAATAGGAAGCAACAATCACTCTTCCATAATATCTCTTAGCATCACTGGACTTCATTCTCCAATAAAATGACATAGACTGACAGACTGGACCCATAAAGAGGACTCAGCATTTTGCTGCATTCAGGAAACACACCTCCATGATAAAGACAAACACTACCTCAAAGTAGAGGGCTGAAAAACAAGTTTCCAGGCAAATGGTCCCAAGAAACAGGCTGGAGTAGCCATTCTGATATCGGATAAAATTGACTTTCACCCAAAAGTCATCACAAAAGATAAGGAAGGACACTTCATACTCATCAAAGGAAAAATCTACCAAGAAGAACTCTCAATTCTGAACAACTATGCTCCAAATACAAGGACACCCACATTCATAAAAGAATCCTTACTAAAGCTCAAAGCACACATTGCACCTCACTCAATAATAGTAGGAGACTTCAACACCCCATTATCATCAATGGACAGATCTTGGAATCACAAACTAAACAGAGACACAGTGAAACTAACAGATGTTATGAACTAAATGGATTTAACAGATATCTATAGAACATTTCATCCTAAATCAAAAGAATATACCTTCTCCTCAGCACCTCATGGTACCTACTCCAAAA
>CM052704.1:42706062-42768711 GCA_028551405.1 Uromys caudimaculatus | reverse complement strand
AATGCCCATCCTGCCAAAAGCAATCTACAAATTCAACGCAATCCCCATCAAAATTCCAACTCAATTCTTCATAGACTTAGAAAGAGCAATTCTCAAATTCATTTGGAACAACAAAATACTCAGGATAGCAAAAGCTGTTCTCAACAACAAAAGAACGTCTGGGGGAATCAGCATCCCTGACCTCAAGCTGTACTACAGAGCAGTAGTGATAAAAACTGCATTGTATTGGTACAGTGACAGGCAGGTAGATCAATGGAATAGAATTGAAGACCCAGAAATGAACCCACACACCTACAGTCACTTGATTTTCGACAAAGGAGCTAAAACCACTCAGTGGAAAAAAGACAGCATCTTCAACAAATGGTGCTGGTACAGCTGGTGATCTACATGTAGAAGAATGAGAATTGATCCATTCCTATCTCCCTGTACAAAGCTCAAATCCAAGTGGATCAAGGACCTCCACATAAAACCAGCTACACTGAATCTAATAGAAGAGAAAGTGGTGGAAAGTCTCGAACACCTGGGAACAGGGCAAACGTTCCTGAACAGAACACCAATGGCTTATGCTCTAAGATCAAGAATCAATAAATGGGACCTCATGAAATTGCAAAACTTCAGTAAGGCAAAGGACACTGTCAATAGGAAAAAACGGCAACCAACAGATTAGGACAAGATGTTAACCAATCCTACATCCGATGGAGGGCTATTATCCAATATATACAAAGAACTCAAGAAGTTATACTCCAGAAAACCAAATTACCCTATCAAAAAAATGGGGGACTGAGATAAACAGAGAATTCTCAACTGAGAAAATTCCCAGGACTGTGAAACAACTAAAAAAATGTTCAACATACTTAATCACCAGGGAAATGCAATTCAAAACAAGTCTGAGGTTCCACCTCACACAAGTCAGAATGGCTAAGATCAAAAACTCAGGTGACAGCAGATGCTGGTGAGAATGTGGAGAAAGAGAAACAATCCTCCATTGTTGGTGGGATTGCAAGCTGGTACAACCACTCTGGAAATCAGTTTGGCGGACCCTCAGAAAAATGGACATAATACTACCTGAGGACCCAGCTATACCTCTCCTGGCCATATACCCTGAAGATGTTCCAACATGTGATAAAGACACATGCTCCACTATGTTCATAGCAGCCATATTTTTAATAGCCAGAAGCTGGTAACAACCAGATGTCCCTCAACAGAGGAATGGATACAGAAAATGTGTACATTTACACAATAGAGTACTACTCAGCTATTAAAAACAATGAGTTAATGAAATTTGCAGGCAAATGGATGGAACTTGAAAATATCATCCTGAGTGAGGTAACTCAGTCACAAAAGAACGAACATGGTATGTACTCACTGATAAGTGGATATTAGCCCAAAAGTTCGGAATACCCCAGTTTCACTTTACAGTAACCGCTGGAGTGAGAGTGAAGTCCCAGATGGAGGAGTGGGAGAAGAGAATCAAGGGGATGAGGGAGTTTGCAGCCCCATGGAGGGAGCAACAGAGTCAACTGGCCTGACCCCCCCCGGTCCTCCTGGAGACTGGACCACCAACCAAAGAATACACATTGAGGGATCTATGGCTCTGACCACATATGTGGCAGAGGAGGGCCTTGTTGGCCATCAGGGGGAGGAGTGGCCCTTGGAACTGAGGGTATTAGAGGCCCCAGTAAAGGAGAATGTCAAGGTGGGAGTATGAGAGTGGGTCCGCCAGTAGGTGGGAGGTGGAATACCCTCATAGAGGCAGTGGAGGCAGAGGGGATAGGGGGTTTCCAAAGAGGAGACCTAGAAAGGGGGAAACATTGGAAATGTAAATAAAGTATCAAAAAAAAAAAGTGCTGTGACTGTTTACAAAGTGGCAGCAGTTAGTAGGCTGTACTTAAACACATATGATGTTATGGGATCCTGAAAAAACTGGATGTACAGTGACCACCTGAGAAATAATATTCTGTAGTCAGAGAATTTATTGCAAAAAAGATAATACTAAATTATCAACCCCACCCTCCAAATTTGGCAACCTGCCTTTACCAACCTGCTAGAAATTTCTGCTTCTCTTATAAGCAGGAAACATAAGGCTTAAGATCACACAGAATTAACAAACTGCAAATGTTTTCTTTCTAGAAACTAAATAAAAATATTTCTCCTCTCTATTTGTAAATAAAATAAAAGTATGCATTTGGTCATCCACCCCTCAGGCCTATTTTAGGATTATATAAGATAAAGTATAAAAACCATATTAGGATCTCTGCAATTATTACTTCTTCTCTGTTCCCACACATCTATCTTAATAATGCCAGCTCTAAAACAACTTCTTGTCAGAACAGCTACTATGGGTTTTGAAGGGCAACTTCTTTTCCTGCAAAGTCTCACTTGTGTGCATTGGACTTTCTTCCCATTTTTTGGTTATTTAACCATAGTTGGACAGGAGACTCCTTTCAAAACATGCAGACTCTAACATAGGTCAATTCAACCTTTATTGGCAATCTTAATAGAGATTTTAAGTTTAAAGCTATATGTTTGTTATTTTTAAATATTTCTGCTTCAGTTTGCTCTTTAAATAATATTGTTAGTTGTTACTGAAATAATTGAATGTACCCCGAAGTGGGTTTTGTTACACTAACACACATGTGTAAGTAGAATAATGCAGTCAAAGAAAGCATTGTGGCCCAGTGATGCGGCATCCCAGCACTTGAGAGTCTAGGATCCTGTCTCATAAGAAGGTGATTCATTTATTTCCATTTTGGTGACAGATGATGACATTTTATAGCTATCTCATTTTGAACTACATTGCCCGTTTTCAGTTCTCATCCTCCTAAGAGAAATATATCCTGTGTCAAAGACTCTCAGCTCCATGGGGGACCTCAGCTTTTCTCTACCTCTGTGTGTGAAAATTCTTGACACACTTGCTCTTCTGAATTGCTTGGTGTGCAAGTGAAGAGAAGCTGGTGACTAGGAGGAGTGGGTAAAATAAAGCATAATAGAGAGGAAAGAAAGGAACGTGTTTTACACATTTAATACAGAAATGGAGGCTTGGATTGCACAGTTAAATGAAGATAGTTTTGAAAAACCACCATTCACATTTTTCCAAAACATACATTAATGAGGCTCTTTTCCACACTATTTTTCTCTGTGACTGTTCAAATTGGAAGATGGAAATCTAAAGAGTGTTAGTTTCTTTTAACTTCAGGGGAAACGACTGCATGAAACCACCTTTAGAACATTCTTCTGATGCAAGCATTTTAAATTATTCCTCAAAGGGCAGTGGTGGAAGCTGAGTGAATAGCATGGCTTTATGAACTACATCTAACATAAGATTTTTTTTTCTACGTGCCTGTCATTGCTCTTCAGTGCCACTGCAAGGGAGTGGAAATCATGCAAGCTTGGAAGAAATACTCTCCTCACCCTGATACTCTATATTAACTGTGGAATTGTGCTATTTTCCTCACCATGGCAACAAGAGCCATTGAAAAGTGTTAGCAAGGACCTTCCCTGCACAAGGTGACAGGAAAAACCAGCAACAAAGAAAAGTGAAGCAAATGAAGGCTTCAGAAACAGGGATGAAGAAACCATGGGCCCAGGCCAGTGGAAGCTCAATGCCCAGCATCAAGGACCCTTCCCAAACAGAATGTATTGCACGATGTAACAGGGTGAAAAGAAAATGCTTGTAATTTATCCATGACTGAAACTCAGAATAGATGGCTTTTAGTGTTACATTATGCATCTGAGAAGACAATACAAATGACTGCACTTTCCAGAGAAGATAGTGTCAGTAACAAGAAAAGTAAAAGTCTACATTGGCCAGTAATCTTCTGATGACTCTGAATTACTCACCTAACCATTGTAAAAGACAAACAATATTAGTCTAATGAGGACAGATAGTTCTTCTACTAACTTTCTGAGAATCAATGCTGTTTTGGACTATGAGACACTTTAGTCTTATATTCTTTTCCCGGAAATTAGTTTAAGATGTCAGATACTCTTTATTCCTTCAATATATGTTGATCAAAATATGCAAGTCTATTGATCTTGCCCACCATTCTGGTGTTGGGGATAGGTTGTCTCTCCGTAGAACACACTAGTCTAAGTGATATTAACCGGAAATGAGGCAAAAAGATTAGTCTCTTAAGGAAAAAGGAACAAAATCACACAGCATTTTATTCTGTAACCTCAGAATTAATATAAAAGTTAATAAAAATAAATGTAATGCTGCCCAAATAGAACTCAAATGATTTCATTACAACCAGAAAGCTTTAAAAGGTTTCAATCATGGGATTCATGCTGTGTGAAGTTTTTTTTCTTCAAGATTTAAAAACAAGAAGAAAGGGAAAAAATCAGTTTTGTCATTGATCTCAAATAAATAAATAATAAATGCTGTATATTTATTAGAGACCCAGGTAACTTTTTCGTATTATGTTTTATTAAAAGAACAGTTAATATTTGTGTCGAGAGAAAAAGTTCAAAATAGTACAGATATTGACTAAAAAAATATTTTTGGAGAACTTACAGAAAAGGTGATGGAAAGGTTGCCAGTTTAAATATAACTGCCTTTGATTCTCAGTAAAATTCAAGAAATGAATCTATAGTGATGAAAAGTCATAGTGCCACTGTGATACTCTAATTGTGAATATCAAATTATCAGTCCCAACATTTGGGCAAGTGTGTGCATGGGGTTTAAGAACAGAGGATAACCAGATGGTGTTTGGGTTTTCATTTGAGCTCAGGTAAAGAAAATACTTGGGCATCCACTTGGGCATCACACATCCCAGGTTTCTTTACAAAGTCTTTCTTTTCCTGTGTTATGTTCATGATGGTGCTCCATCAGCTCATTTATTTTTAATCAAGGTTTGTCTTGGTTTTTGTTTTTTGGTTTTTTTTTTTTTGTTCTAATATTTTTTTTTTTACTTTAAAACCCATGAGTGACTAAACTCTCATGTAATCTCTAATGTTCCAGGGAGACATTTTAGAGTGTTCAGTTTGCCACCCTTAAGGTCAAGAGTTCTGTGTACAATGTAATAAAGAGCTCAATGGGAAACCAAAGACATTAGAGAGTTAATGGGGGACTCAATATATGGGAGATGATGAGAGAAAAACAAGGCAACATGAACTATAGTTCTGTTGCTGACATTAGTATGCACTGCTTAAAAGAGAGACCAGACCTCCATCTAAGGATACAATGCAAAGAGGTGCAGACTAAATAGACTGGGACTCACTTTCTAACCCACTGGCAAAGTCACCTGCAAAGAGAAAACATGAAATGAGCAAGTGAGTGTAAAATTACTATGAGACATTAAGAAGATGTGGCTACCCTGAAAGCTAACCTGCTCAGGACCTTCTGACTGTAGTGCAGTGAGCTCTAGAAATTAGGGTTCATTCCCTAATGCCCTGGTACTGACTTGGCAGCAGCATTTGAGGCAGATGGGGAGGGCACAGGATGATATAATTCTGGTTGTTGTGTTCATTTAGATTCCAGTCTGGGAAGCACTAGGAATCTCCTGCAGTGGTTTTTATGAAGCCTGTGTTGTTTTATTATTTCAGAGAAACACACAGAGGCTTCTGTTCAATGTCACAGTGCCAATAACACACATTACTTCCAACCTCCCTGTTCCAGTTAGCATTTCTATTGCTTTGATAAATCACTGACCAAAACCAATGTGGGAGAAGAAAGAGTTATTTGGCTTACACTTCAATATCACACAGTCCTTTGTTTCAGGAAGTCGGGGAAGGAAATCAGCTGGAACCTGATCTTGAGGCAGAAACAGAAGCAGAGACCATAGAAAGACACTGCTTTACCGGCATGCTCCCTCCGCACCTACAGTGCTCAGCTGTTATCCATATACAACCCAGACTCACATGCATAGATATGGCACTGCCCATAGCGGGCTGTGTCCTTGCACATCAATCAGCAATCAAGAGAATGGCCCACATGCATGCCAATGGGACAGTCAGACGGAAGCAACTCCTGAGCTGAGGTTGCCTCTGCCATGGCATGACAAATAAGATTAGCAGTCACACCCAGATTCCTGATCCAAGCACCATTTCCCCAGCAACAATATGAATACCTACAGTTAAGCATGCAGGCCCCTTTCTCCTTACTTCTAGAATGTCTTCAGCACTGCTAAGGTGTTTGTTAGACTCCATCGGTTACATCAGATCATCCTAGAAAGGCTACAGATTAGAAGATGGGTTGGGCTTGGGCTGCAGAAATGATATCATAAGAGTTGCAATTATAAATATGACTTAAGTGGCAATATGCATTCCTAGGTCTAAGAGAAAGTTTTCAATTTGATGAAGGTCAGCTGGACACATACTGTAGCTAGTCATTAACTCACACCAATGGCATAAAGATACATGTAAAAATGTTTCTGTTTGTGTCATTACAAGGTTTATAAACCATATTGAGTTAAAAATAAATTGTTCATCAGTATCTCCTGATAAACAGGACGTTCTGATTTGTTATTCTTTGGTGTTCCTATCTCGTGACTTCTCTAACTAAGCAGTAAACATTCTCTCTCCTACAGGGATTTTTATATCCTCCGTCTTGATTTGATGAGCTTGTTATAAGTGAGAGGTTAATGAATATAGACTTCCTCATGCAGAAACTTGGTGTGAACATTCAGTAGACATAGAACTTCCTATGTAACAACAAAATAATTGTTTTTGAAAAGTTTTAATACATTTTAATATGGCAAGTTTTCTCTCAAAATAAAATTCTACCATGTAAAAAAATATAAGATCTGATATTCAACTTAGAGTTCAGATGTGATTGTTTTAAACACATTTGGGTTCCAAGTACACTAATTAAATAAATCTACCAGAGACCTAGTAAGCACATCAACCAAATTAATCATTTTTAATTAATAGGTATAATTATTGCTATATCAACTAATTATATTAAAAAGATTCTCTAGAGTGGAGTCCAGTGTGCTCTTTTGAGGATTTATAAGCATTACCCTTGAAATGCTATTTGCCTTTTGCACAGGCTTCCTTCTGTGCATCCAAATAGTATCCCAGCTGCAGGACTGTCTCTTCATACATTGTGGATAAATAAGAAGGCTATGAATAGCATATATTTTCTAGAGCTGAGCTAGATTCTTCTAATGGGAAGCATCTGAGTTTATTCCATTAAATTTTACAGCACTATGTTTAATGCAATGGCATAGCTTGTCATTTAATGTCAGTTTCTCATAAATAGATTAAGATAGATTGGTGAATCAGTGAAAGATCAGATTGACTTATGTAAATATTGAAAGACTGACTGTACTCCTGCTCTGACATGTGATTGCAATGTTCCATAGAACAGAGAACCAAACAGGAGGAAGTTTTACATGGGTCTGTCCAATTCAATGACACTTTGTAGTAGATAGAGTACATGATAAAACACTGCCTGATTCTGGGCAGCCTGTGTTCTGAGATGCGACAGAGTAGAGTGATATTCTCCCTCTCTCTCTCTCTCTCTCTCTCTCTCTCTCTCTCTCTCTCTCTCTCTCTCTCTCTCTCTCTCTCTTTCTCTTCTCCCCTCTCCTATTTCCTTGCAAGTTGTGACTCAGATGTATGTGAGCTATTAGCCACTTCTCCAGCACCATACCTGCCGGCCTGCCATCACAATCCCCATCGTGATGATAATGGACTATCCCTTGGAAACTCTAAGCAAGCTCTCAATTAAATGCCTTTTTTTTATAAGTTGCCTTGGACATGGCATCTCCTTTCAGTAGTAGAACATTAACTAAGACAGTTATTGAGAATAGTAGTGTGATAAACACAGTCACCCAGATATTTCTTATCCTCTGGGTGTGTTCTTTGGGGTTCAAATCCTGATATCCAATGGTACCTTTATATTTCACTACTGAAAGAAATGCCGTACTTTTGTAGCTAATGGATGTCCTGACTTATACTCTCTTCAATAGCAGGTAAATATTCTTTTACGTTCACATCCTCCACAAGTGCTTGTTATTATCATTTCTGGTCACTGCCAATTCTGAGATGAGGTCAGATCCTTTAGAGCTCTGATTTACATTTCCCTCATGAATAATGTTACAAAGCGTTTTTATATTCTCGTTGCCTATTAGTATTTCGTCATTGGAGAGATATCTATCTATCTATTTTTAAAATAAAACAAATAGTTTAATTGGGCTTACAGTCCATGATGATGGAATAAAGACACAGCAGTAGGAACAGCCAAGAGATTGCATCCAAAACCATAAGCAGGAGGCAGAGAACACACTGAAACTTCAAAGCCTTCCCCCAATGACACACCTCCAACAAAGCCATGCAGCTCAATCCTTTCCAAACAGTTCTTCCTACTGGGAACCAAGTATTCGAATATCTGCCCTCGTTTGTTTTTTGTTTTTCCCTTATATTGAAATAGATTTTTTTCTCATATACTATAACTTAATTACAGTTTCCCCTCTCTCTACACTTCCCAGCTCCTCCTGCCATTAGAATCTACACATGTTCTGTCTCATTAGAAAACAAACTGTTTTCTAAGAGATAATATTAAAATAAAATAACACAATTTTTAAAAAATTATAAAAGTATAAAACAAAAACTAACACATTGAAGTAGGACAAAGCAGACAAATAAAAAGAAACAGCCCAAGAAAAGGCAGGAGAAACAGATATAGATGCAGAGACCCACTCCCTTACACACTCAAGGGTTCCATAAAACATTAAACTGGAACTTATAATATATACCCAAAGAACATGTAGAGTTAAAAGAGAAAAGATATATAATAAATAAAACAAAATAAAATATTTTTTAAAAGCCCTGACATAATATTACGAGGCAAGGAATGTCCAGCTATTGCCGGACATGAGACCTACCTTAAGAGTAGCTCATGTCCCCAGTGAAGCGCCCTTAGAGAAAACGGATATTCATTTAAAAGTGGGTCTTAACTGCAGAGAGCTTCTGGATTAGGGATGGGGCTTCTGTCCACTTCTTTCAACTCTAAAATCCCATCTAGTGCAGACCTGTGCTGGCCCTGCAAGTGCCTCTTCAGTCTCTTTGAGCTCTTATGTGCCATGATCCTGTTGTCTTAGAGGTCCATGTTTTCTTTGGGTCCTGCATCCCATCTTGTTCTTATGCTTTTCTGCTTCTTGTTCTGCATAATTCCCTTAGTCTTGAGGGGAGGGATTTGATGGAGACATAAAATTTAGGGATGTGTTCCAAGATCTGTCACTCTCGGCAGACTGGATGTAGGATATTTGTTCCCATCTGTTCCAGTAGGAAGCTTGTCTCATTGTGGCTGAGGAGATACTGCTGTGTGGGTGTAGCAGAATGCCATTATGAGTTACTTTATTGCTGTGTTCTTTTAGCACAACAATAGGATTTAGTTTTACCCTAGGTCTCTGGGCTATCTAGTGTCATTTTTTTTTTTTTTTTTGATTACCCAAACAGGGTTAGATCTGAGCTCCATCTCATGGAGTCTAGTTCCTGTTCTCTGTGTTTTATGTGACTTGAAGGAGATCTTCTTTAGGTTAGGGACATTTTATTCTACTACATACTACATACGAAAGTATGAAATTCACCTACGTTCTTTGCTTGCATGTTTGCATCACTGGCAGGTTCAGCTGTAGAGTTCCCAAGAAATGCCTGCTGGAAAAGGGGGCTAGGACTGCTGAATGAATTGGGAGGAAAGTTGGAAAAGAATGTCTGCATGATTCTCTGGAGATAGGATCTGAGAAAACAGGAGGCCACATCAGCTGGTCTGCTACAGAGTTGGGAGTGAGCCAGGGAGTGAATACAGAGGACAGGAAGACGTGAAATTCCACATTTAAGCTACTTGCTTCCCTGCCAGAGTGGCCTCCAGGTTCTCAGGGATTGTGTGCTGGAGTTGGGGACTTGAGTGATGACTCAAGAGAAGGGGGTGGAAGGAAAGCTTTGTGACGTCTCCCTGGAGTTGAGGCTAGACAGGGATCACAGGTTACAGCAAGTGGTCTTCTAAAGAGCTCTGAATGTGACTGGGTGATTCGATTTGGAGAAGAGGGAGAGGTGAAGATCTACAATTAGCCTTCTGGACCTTGAGTGGCTGGTACTGTCCCAGGAAATGCTTGTGCTGTTGGGGGTTGGGAAAATGGAATGAGTGTGGGTGAAGAAAAGTTGGAGGATGGGTCTGATTAATGCATTGGAAATAGGGACAGAGAGGAAAGGAAGGCTGTATCAGTTGGTCTCCTATAGAGCTGGGAACGAAACTGGGGGATTAGATATGGGGGAGAGGAGGGAGAAAGAACTTTTGCAATTGGCTTACCTCTATCAGCCCATTTTAAATTCAATTATCGTTTTCTGAGTTTTATACATTTTGAGTTATTTATATGAATATTCGTCTGCACACTGGAAAACTGTTTGCAAGTGTTTTAAGCATTGATGTGGCTTCTATCTTAAGATTTCCTTTGTTTGACTATACATTTTATTTTATATAATTCTGTTTTTTAATTGTTGCAATAATTTTCCATTCTTTTTGGATCCTGTCCAGACTTCTGGAGTTGGCAGCACAGTCTTGAAGCATGTTCTTTTTTATTCTAATTGTTTTATACTAAGTAGATTTCTTATAAAGAAATGGGACTAACCTCACCATGAAAGTCAAGGATATTATATAAAGGTCAATAAAATAACTAGATATTTCTTTTTGCCTCTCAATCTAGATGTTATTTTCTTGTCATACAACAAAATACCTAGAACAAAGAGAGGACTGTGGTATTATAGCTAATGAAGTTCTTTAATATCCATGTATCTATTCATGAAGTCATAAAGATGTGCTGGCTATTCTGGATGCAATAATTAAGCTCATGTAACAATACTGTTCATATATACATATCTAATTTTAATAATATGGAGATTCTTTGTCTTGTAGTCACAGCTATTCAGTTTCTTCCCATTTGCCAACATTGACAGGAATTTTCTTTTAGTATAATATCTAAGTAGCCTTTGGAATCAAGTAGCAGAATTGTTACTTTTCTCCAATCCTTGGATGTAAAAATTTTCCATAATGATCTCTTGAGTTAGAATGGATTTAGATTACATATGGCCCTCTTACTATGGACTCTTGAGTGTGGAGAATGATATGCCAGCACCTACCAGGCTATATCTTCATGAAAAAAATGATCAACAGCATCTATATTCTTTTGAAAATCTATTTGAGGTGGCTATATCCAAAACTCACAGAAATAAAGTTTTAGAAAGACAGAAAGACAAGGATCCTCTATGTTAATCATTTCATTTTAGAGATTGAGAAATTAATAGTCAAAGAAATTAAGTAATTAAATCAAATCCATTATCAATTAATAGAAAAATTCATACTAACAGCATCACATCATCTGACTCCTAAAGGTCTGCTTTTCTGAAAACATAAAAATTGTAATTCTTTGTTTTCTGATGTTTTCTTATCACCTCGTATGGTAAAGAACAGAGAACATCAAGTATAGCATCCACTTTATACTGAGTCCATAGTATCTAAAAGAACATTAAACATCTAGTAAGATTTCAGAGTAGAGGACCACAGTGAATCACATGTCCACACCTCTAAATCCATAGCAAAATATGTAGGTAACGTGTGCCCATTATGGAGACTTCAATGTTCCCCCCTCTTTTATTTTCCTGGAGACTACCTGTTATATATTCATGCTTCAATTTAAAGGCATTCAATAAATGTTAAATGAACTAGAAAATTAAATAATTTTTCTCTCTCACATTAAGTGTCAAGGTAGCCAACTGCTCTGGTTTTAGAACTGAAGCTTCTACATTCTGAGAAATCCATCAGTCCTGGACAAATTAAAATAGCTAACTATACCAGAGCAAACATTTTTCTCATGTGAAAAGTATTTCATCAAAGTAACAGCAAGACATTAATAATTTACATTTTATATTCTGATATAAGAGAAACCAAATAAATAATGGCAATTCTTTGGTCAGTATACTTTTCTTAGGGAACTTAGGAAGCAATAAATAATGATGTAAGTATACTCTGGGTGTCATATCTTTGATGTTATCTTACTTCTTTGTTTGTTTTAAGAAGTAACTTGCTTTGAGCTCACTATAGAGATGTAGATAACCTGGAATGGATGATATACATGTACTTATGTCTATGTCTATTTCTGTGTCTATGTCTAAAGGTATGTGTTCATACATTCCAGGCACTGGAGAAGGCAAGAGGCTAGAGATTCTCTGAAGCTGGAGTCACAGGGAGTTGTGGGCCATTACTAGACAGGAGTGCTGGGAACTGAACCTTAGTCCTCTGGAACAATAATGCCTGCTCTTAACCACTGAGCTGTTTCCCTAGCCCCAACCTTGAATTTCAGATCCTTCTGCCCTCCTTTTCATAAAATCTGGGATTATAAGCATGTACCACAAAGCCAAGATGTTTCTTAATTTTGAAAAGTACTCATTTTAACTGCTTCTTGAGAACTGGTGTGTATATCTCCTTGGTTTTAGAAAAATTTCAGCTTGAAATGAGGACACATCTCAGTCTTCAAGAATAACTGGAAAAAGACTGAATCTGGAATTCCAGTTATAACTGCCACTTAACTGCTGTCTATGAACAAACTAAAACATTCCTTATTCCTTCTGGGAAACATGCCCCAGTCCTCAACCCCACAGTCTCATGTTGTCAGAACCTGGTGATGCTTTTCCAAGTAGAATCTTTCCCCATAGAATCATCCTTAGGCCTTAAACTTAAGTTTTTGGACAGAATAAGTTAATGTCTTAATTTTTAGTTTTCTCCCAGGTTAGGGGAAGTGATTCTAGCACAACAACTTCTTTCGAAAATTCCATAATTTAAAGTTCTCATGGATTATTTATGACTATGTGCCATAGACACCTCTCTTCAGTTCCCCTGCCCTTCCCTTGCCCTCTCCCAAGCTCCTTCCTGTTCCTACGAAACTTGCACACAGAAGTTTGTCTATCTCACTCCCCTCCTCCACTTCATCTTCCACCTCCTCCTCCTCTCTTGCCTTCTTTTTTAAATATATTAAACATTTACATTAAAAGTACATGTTTTACCACTTAAGCTGCAGTGAATTTCCACTGTAGCGATGGGTTTAAAAGAATCACCTAATGCAGGCATGTATTATACAAGCAGGAGCATGTCTGGAGGAGGAAGAGGGAGAAGAAAGAAGGTAGAGCCAGAAACAAGATTGAAGAAAAGACAGAAACTCTCATTTTCCCCATTTAATGTCTTTATACAAGTCTGTAGAATCTATTCTGACTCCTCCATTTAGAGTCACATTAAGAACCACATTTAGAATATGACCTTGCACTAAAATCAATCTCTTAAGTATGACCAGTATTTTCTGTACTTCACCAGAAGGAGAAACAACAAAACAATTGCTAGTTAATTAAATCTTTAGAAAATATATGCAGTTATGACTTGCAAATTATGATGTGAATATATGCAAGATAGGTAAATGATGAGCTGCTTTAGTTTTGGTGTGATAAAATCTCTCCTCTATGAGATTCAATTTTAACCTTCCACATTTTTTCTACCAGCTCATTGAAAGATGAACTGCCAAACATTGTCTCTTTCCAGTCTTCCCCCTTGGAATTCCTGTTATTCTTATTTAGTATATCTTATTTCTTCAAAGAAATAGTACTGTTTAGTTTGTTAAAAATTCATGGAACACAGTTTTCTCTTGAGTACATAAGGCATAAGGCTTTCAACCATGTCTATATTATTGCCTAAAAACTTACCTATATAGTGTAACAGAGCCTTTTGTTTCAATAATACTCTGCAATTCCTCACTAGATGAATAGAGCTTTAAGTTGCCTCCAGTTCATAATTTTGATTTGCAACTACTTGTGAGATTATACATCTCCTAACTGCTCTGTAACATTTTTGTCTCTCACTTAGATCCAGAACCTAGTATTTCCTCCTAAAACTTTGTTATGTTTAACAAGTTTGTTCTACTTTCTTTTGTATAGTTTATATTCTTAGCATGTACTACAGCATTGGAAGTCCCAAGATGTCAAAGGTCAAAGATATCAAGAGCTAAAGACCCACAAAAGCTCATCAATGTTTTAAGCCTGGAAGCTGATAATATGGGTGGAAGAACCCCCATATCTTAACTCTGTCAAGAGTTGCATTTTAGCCGGGCAGTGGTGGCGTACACCTTTAATCCCAGTACTTGGGAGGCAGAGGCAGGCAGATTTCTGAGTTCGAGGCCAGCCTGGTCTACAGAGTGAGTTCCAGGACAGCCAGGGCTACACAGAGAAACCCTGTCTCGAAACCCCCCCTCCAAAAAAAAAAAAGAGTTACATTTTATATTCTAACTCTCATCTACTCTGGCTATAGTTCAGGATCCATTTAGTGAGTTCTACTAAATAAGTTTTAATATACTTGCTAATAATGATCTATTTGATCATTACTTCTTTCATGACACAGTTTGTCAGAATTATTCATCTAGATTATTTTCCTCATTCATCTCCTCAGAGCTATAAGCTGTCTAGAAGATAACATATTAAGACAGTGAAGATTTTTATCCAGCTGGAGTTATGAAAATTATTCTAAGTAACTTATGCATTATTACTTTGTGAGACCTATTGTTAATAATAACAGTATTTTGTCAGACAAATCTTCTGTTCTGAGGACCATACTGCAAATGTTTTTTTTTTTTTTCTCCCTAACAACTTCATCAGGCAGTGGCAACACCTCAACTTCCACCAGAGAAACCCTTAGAAAAAGCAAGTGGTTCATCTGCAGTTAGGAAAGAAACAAGTTAAGTTAAGGTTGTTTGATTTAAAAACCTTGTTTGTTCTACTCTGTCAACATTTCCTATATTAATGACCTGAAATTCACTTATTAATATCAATGAAAGCTAACATTTTATAAAAGCATGACAATGAAATCTCGAAATTCCTTTCAAATAAATATAAGTACATAAAGCCAGTAGATAAAGACCAGTGGATCATTTGATTGATAGAAACACTGCTGCATCATGCAGAGGACTGGTATAAATGAAACCAAGTAGTTTTGATTCTTTGTGATTGGCATATTTTGCTCAGTGTAAAGTCCTCAAGGTTTATAGATAAACCCTGTTTATTTTATAGTAGGTTTATTGATTTATAATAGGTCATGTGTCTCTATTTATTTCCTTCCTTTATTCCCTTCTCTTCTTGCTCTTCCATCTTCTTGTCCCTCTCATTTAGTTATTTCTCTTCCTCCTTCTCTTCTTTCTTATCCTTTTCCATATGACATTAAATTCAAATCTGGGCCATATGTACACAAAACAAGCACACTAATACTGAACTCTACACTTAAATGTTCCCACCTTTTACTGATTGAGCAACATTCCATTGTGCATATCGTCATATGTGGTTTATCAACAGACCTTTGGTGAGCCCTCACTTCAGCTAGAGAATATTGTTGCTGTGAACACAAGTGCACAAACTACCTCTTCAAAACATTGTTACCAATTATTTTGTGACTATAGTCACAAGTGGGATTGCTGGATGATGCCTCCATTACATTTTAAATTTTTTGAAAAATCATTATAACACGTTTTATTGTGGCCATACAATTGCACATTTCCAACAACAATGTACTTTGGTTTCTTTTTCTTTATAATTGTGCCAACAATTGTTATTTCCTATTTTATTGTCATTTTTAAATAGTAATAACCTAATGTGTATGAGGCCATAGTTTATTTTTATACTTGATTTAGATTTTCTATATTGTTTATGATGTTGGGTATCCTTTCATTTGTGGGTCTATGTATACCCTTTAGAGAGAAATGTCTATTCATATTCTTTGCCTATTTTCAGCCAGATTACTTATGTCTTTTTAGGTTCACTTATTGGATTACAGAGTCAAACTTCATCCTTGCTATGAAGACATGAGCAACAGCAATATCTCATACAAAATGCCAAAGCACAGACCAGAACTGCAGGTCAATTTGCTTTCCCTACCTGAATGAAATTTGAACACAAGCAAGTTCTAAATTTACACATATTACATAAAAACATTTTAGGATAACTAAATAGTTTTACTTTCTTTGACTCTGGCTTGTAACATTGTCTTAAAGTCACATGACTTAATGTTAGTAAGACTGATATTTAAGCTAGAGTCCAGTTTAGATACCG
This sequence comes from Uromys caudimaculatus, assembly GCA_028551405.1. Taxonomy (NCBI): domain Eukaryota; kingdom Metazoa; phylum Chordata; class Mammalia; order Rodentia; family Muridae; genus Uromys; species Uromys caudimaculatus. The sequence goes on along the minus strand of CM052704.1, from coordinate 42,752,637 downwards.
CCTAATACAATTCCCTCCTTTTGTAGATAAAAGAACATCAAAGGAGAAAAGGTATCTGTTACTCAGATAACAGCAGCATAGCATGGACTGGAGATCATGTGCTGGGCCCCTAGACACCACTTGTTTTCCACCTTCTACATCATTTTTCCCAAAGTCAAATAAGGCTGGGGATGTTGTTTCAAAATTTACTGAAAAAGGAGCTGAAACACCAAGGTCCTCATCCCACTCTGCCATGCACAGATGTAAGATTTTTAGTAAGACACTTAGACACTGTGCTTTTCACTACACTGCACCAATAAACAGATATAAAACATGTTGCCTGATATCAGCTGTGCATGTGTGGTTTAGAGGGAATAAAGCATGTTAAAGCAATTTGAAAATGTATAGATTTGCACATGTATAAGGTGAGTATTGCAATTATTGCTAGCAGCATATAATTTTTGTGAGGCTATGCATAAAAAATGACAGGAAAGTCTGATAGTAGGTATAGCTCTGATTGTTTAAGTGCTTATGCCTACAAAGCACCTCATTGTCAAGTCTTCAACAATTCTCACCTTGTTTGTTTCTGGATTTTACTTATCTCTGTAGTAAGAAGAGCTATGCTAGAAGGATACTCAGACCAATCCAGTCTAAATTCTTGTTATTTTGGGGTATGTGTGACCTGTCCTGCCAAGTTCCATTCCAGCTAAAAGAATCTTCTAAGCTAATGAGTGCTACTCTAAACTACATTGCCCAGAGTGAGACTGTCTTCAGCATTGTTGTACTTCAGTCTTGGAACAACAGATGAATCAATCCTTCTGTTTAGGGAACTAGGGAGATCACTCAGTGGTCAGGAGTTAAGAGATCACTAAGTACTACAGATTACTCTTCATTTTCTGTTCTTACAGAGGACCTAGAATTGTTTCCGAACCACCAAACAGAAGTAAACTACAGCCTGGAACTCCAATTCCAAGAAATACAATTCCCTCTTCTGATTTTTTGCAGGCATATGTGATGTATAATGAAAGATGCAGACAAAAATACCCATGCACATAAAATAAAAATAGACAAATATTTGAAGGAAAATATCACCTATTATCTATATCCATGAATACTTAGATCTCTAGACTTCAATGTCATTTTTCCTCAAAGATCAACTCCTAAATGTTATAGTAGATTAGAATTTTTTTCATCTTTTTCCACAATGATGAAGCATCTTTTTAAGGAACATCCACTGTGGAGAGCATCTGTTTGTTGCCAAGTATTGAGGGGGACTTTAAACCTTTACAATCTCAGTTCTGTAGGCTAATGAATCTGGCATATTAGTCCCTGCTTTATATAACCACAGGCAGTACTGAGTGCAATATCTTATATAAGAAACCCAAACATATTTAGTGCTCAACAATTTCTAGTTACTAATAATTTAGCAGTTAATACTTAATGTAATTTATAAATATAAAGATGAAGTCTCATCCTCTCCTTCTCCAGTCAAGGTCATATCTGAGCAACATATCCTGTGTAGATTACCTATTATAGAAGCAGATACTGAGAAGATGTTAAATTTTCATTTCCTCCCCTCCCCTTCCATATAGACACTAGGACAGCTGGGTCCACAGATAAAAGCCAGAGTTCTCCAAAAGAGAATGTTCCTCACTAGAATTTCTTGAGGAAAAGGAGTAGCCATCAGAAGGAGGTTATATTTCCCCCTAGGGAGACATGAAAAGACTGATTCTAGGGAAGAAAGTCAATGCTCTGAGCCGTAGACTCACCTTGAACAAGAATATTGGCGGAAAAACAAGGAGGAGACATAAAGAAGCTTATCACATGCTGTGAGCCTCTTGCCAGAAGGCTAAGAAATGTGTATTATGGATTATGGAGTCTCTTTCTAGTCAGTGAGGCTTGGCAGCTCTCTATCTCGGTTTTCAAAGCTAGGTGAGCGACAGAGTCCTATCTGTTTTTGTTTTGTTTCATGGTAGGGAAGGTGTACCTGACAGAGATGGGAGCGTTTGTTAAAGGAGTTAATTTGAGTCCCAGAAAAATAGACTGTGAATATGTTCAAAAGAGTTCAGTTGCTGGTTTTTTGTTTGTTTGTTTGGTTGGTTGGTTGGTTTTGTGCGGTTTTGTTTTGTTTGCATCTGAAACAGTTTGAGTAGCTCAAACTGGCCTCGAAATCACAATTTAGCTAAGACTGGCTTTAAATTTTTTATTTATCTGTCTCTATATTCCAAGTACAGTATGACTGGCCTTAGAGGAAAATCCCAATATTTAGGTCCATGAGCACGTTTTCTCTGTTCCTTTTTACTAATGCATGAATGTTTAGTTCAGACGGCCTTGTCTCTAGAAAATAAGTCATACTAAAGTCTGTTTGGATTGAACCATGTTCAAAATACTTGAATTTTTGGCTGATTCCTATCAACCTGGACAGGGCAAAACTACTCTCTGCTCTAGTGAGGACTTCCAAATACACTTTTCTGTCTCAAGATAGTGATAATTTTCACTCAAAATGAGGGTTTCTTAACCTCAGCTTTGGAAGACTTGGGGTTGTGTGATTATTTGTTGAGAATGTCCTGTTAACGTGGATGTTTTGTAACATCCTGGTCTGGACTCAGTAGATAGCCTTCCCCACACTTCTGACAACAGATTGTCAGTAGATTGTCACACATGTCCTAGAGATAAAATCATCCCAAACTGATATGACTAATGTAGCAAAAATGATATGCTCATACTCAGCCATAAGATTTTTTTATTTAGGTGTGTATTTTCCTTCACATATGTATTAAGGTGCTAGATATACACGAATAAAAATAGCTACATATGTAAAAGATAGAAAAAAAACTTACAAAAGACTAAAGTGAATAATAGAGAAGTATTTCAATATGATGTTGATGCTGGAACTTTGAGACAGTTTCTTTGTCCATTCCTGTTTTGGGCACATGATATACTGTATATAAACCTTGAGGATTTTACTCTAAGTGAAATATAACATTCACACACAAAAATTGAAACTACTTGTATTCTTATGACAATAATTTCAAGGCTTTCCTTCACTTTCTCTCCTATGAGGTAGAGTGCATAATCTCTTTTGTTGAGTTCCTTGATCCACTCGGACTGGAGTTTTGTGCAGGGTGATATCTATGGATCTATTTGCATTCTTCTATATACAGCCATCCAGTTTGACCAACACCATTTGTTGAAGATGCTATCTTCTTCCAGGGTATATTTCTGGCTTTTTCATTAATTCACAGTGCAAATAAGTGTGTGGATTTATGTCTGGGTCTTCAATTCAATCCTCTATACAATCAATTTATTCTCTATAAAGTTATCTATTTTATATTTTATATTTTTAATATTTGTCAGTTATGCATTTTGGTTTTGATTGTGATTTTTTTTTTCAGTTCTGAGCTTCCTAAATTGAAGTATTCTTTGAATCCTGAGGAACTCTTCAGGGGGAGGGAAGAACTAACTATCTCCATCAAGAGCAGATTTTGAATGGGGTAAAAACATCCTGGTATGTTTCATATGATTATTTGTCAATGGAATCGAGACTAGTGGCTTATGGTGCATAATGAATGATAGAAAAACTGGTGGGATGTTTTCCCCTGTGACGGGAAATGCCAAGGATCTTGCCCACTCTGAGCCTGGTTGCCTGGACTAATTGTTCTGATGTAACTCAAGTATTTATCTTCTCCTTCCCCTCTGCTTCTCTCTGTGCAATTTGTAGAATTCTGGTGCAGCTTAAACCCTGCCTTTTTAAAAAAGTGTTTGTTGACAGTCATGATTTAATAAATAGAAACTAGGAATGAATTTCCCATCCCTTGTATTAAGGATGTGCATTTCACGTTTCTATTAATTTGAATTGAGCTTGTGTCTCTCTTCTATCATACATTATGATTTTTCTTTTCTTTTTTTTTTACTCTTCACTTTTCTTTTTATTATTCAAAAGTCAAGTATTACTTTTAAATCATCCATCCTCAATTTTGATTTAATATACTGTCATTTCTCCAAGATAGGAAATTTCTGAATCTCTTTGGAATACTAATTTCATGTTTCTAGGTTTAACAAAACTGTTTAAGTTTTAAATTCCACTCTATTTCCCGGAAATCTCAAGACAGCTGCTGATGCAAATTTTAAAATAAAATATTTAGTCACAAAATAGTATTGCTTTTGTATGCACATAGTTGTAAGATTACTTTGCTTTTGTCAATAAAAACTATACCATCTTTCATAAAACTCTAAACAAATTAAGAACTGCGATGTAGAACACAAATTACACATGTAAAGCAGGTGCCAGCACGTTAGGCTATATTACATCAAAAAAGTTTTAATGGTCCCAAATATATATATTCAACAACTAAGCATACACTCAGGGAGAGAGAAAATACAAAACAAAAACAAACTGAAACAACAAGAAAAATTATGACACAAATGACCACATCTAGAATTCCATTCAATCTTTAATCAAGTATGGACAAAGCCCCACTTTGAAAAGAAAATCTGCAGTTTGAAGGGCAAAGGGAACAGATTAAAAAAAGAGGATACTTTATTTTGCCCCTCCCTCACAAAGATTTTCCAAACCTGTTGTAGTTTGACTAAAATGTTCAGAATGTATGATTTTAAAGGCATGTCTCTTTATACAAAGAAACTGCTGGCATTCTTTACTAATGAGCAACTATAGCAGAAAGACCGTCCATTCTTCTAAGTCTCAAACATGGTCCAAGAAAGCAGGTTCTGATTGTAGTAACTGACCAGTCAATCCAGAGTTCCACTGACAAAACCCCTGCCCTTTTGGCTTTTTATTTCCATTTCCTTCCCTGAGAAAAAGGCAATGTGTGGTCCAAGCTGGAGAGCTCACAGGCTTCTGTCTTCCCCCTAACTGCACAGCATCCCCCTCCTCCTGCTCCATTGAATTGGCATTTGATGAGCAGAAGTCCGGTGTGGTGCTGATCGGTGTCAGTCATTCACAAGAGATCACTGCACTTTGATGTGGATTCTGTAGGGGTGAGGGGTAAAGAACCAGTTTTGTCAACAGGTACTGATCACAGGCAGTTGCTATTATTAGGACTCAAATTTTGCTTTCTTTGACAATGGTAGTGTGTCCTCCTTGTCTTCATCCTCATCCTTCTCCTCATCTTCATCATCATCAGGATAATCTACCAGACCCACGAGTCCTCCCTTTGTGGTAATAGCTGCCGTCTGAGATGTACTCTTAGGGTCGGATCCAGGAGAGCCTGGAGAGCCTGGGGACCCAGGTGATCCTGGAGAACCAGGCAGGCTTGTTGCGGAGGACTGGCTGGTGAGGTTAGTTTTTGTCCCACTGGACAGGGAAAGTTTGAAACTTGGGCTCTGTCATCCAAAAAGACTAGTTTTCAGAAGCACCTCCTTTTCTTCACTTTCTTTCAATTTTTTCCTTTCCATAAATTTACTTATTGGATCCATAATATCGTCATCATTCTTAGTTTTGTCAGATGGAGACACCACAGCTTCTCCATCTTCCATGTCATCTTCATCTGTGTTGAACCACGTCTCTTCTTCATCTTCAAGTGTTCTGGCATCTCGTCGATATCGATGATTCCTCAAGATGGACCGCATGCTATCAAGTTTGGGGTTGTCTTGCCTTTCTCTTTGCTGTTCAAACCTCAATTTTGATCCTTTAAAAGTCTGCACATAATCTACATCTTCTAGTGCTTTCCAATAATTCTCAATTACATGGGCAGTTAACGATTTTATATCTTCCACTCTAATAAATTCAAACATTTCTATTATGGCAGAGTTCATCAGATTGTAATGAGATCCGTTGTTGAGAAATGCTTTGATTACAGGTTCAAATAAAAAACTTTTCATTATGTAGCGGTTATAAAATTCATCTTTTAATCCAATGATTTTTCCCTTAAAATGGAGGGCACATAATGCTAAGAAAGCATGCTTGGAGGCCATAAGAACTAGCACTCTGTGAAGAATGTCCTTGTTGATAATGTAGTTCTTTATGTGGTAGGTATGGTGCTCCACCCAAAACGTTAGCAATTCCAATACAAGTGCTAGTAACTGCGCAGTTTGAAAATCATCTTTACTGGGCTTGTCTTCTGTTGTATTTGCTAGTAAGGCAGCGGTGAGAACATGCATACAGTGCATGTAGAAGAAACCCAGAAATTCAGTCTTTTCTGTTTCAGGACCTGGTACATGAATCTGAAGAGGAGCGGTTTGATGATATGTCCTCGCCAGGTTTAGAATCGCCAACGTGTGAATTAAGTCGACTTGAAGAAATCGCAGAGCTTGTGGCATCATCTTTACCTTCCCCCCTCTGACGTGAGAAACTCACACTAGCACTGGAAAGTGAGGGTTATATTAAAAAGCTTCTAGAGCTTTTTCATGTGTGTGAGGATTTGGAAAACATTGAAGGACTGCACCACTTATATGAAATTATCAAAGGGATCTTGCTCCTGAATCGAACTGCTCTTTTTGAAGTTATGTTCTCTGAGGAATGTATAATGGACGTCATTGGATGCTTGGAATATGACCCAACTTTATCACAACCACAAAAACACAGGGAATTTTTAACAAAAACAGCCAAGTTTAAAGAAGAAATTCCCATATCAGTTCCTGAGCTGAAACAAAAAATTCATCAGACATACAGAGTTCAGTATATACAAGATATGGTTCTCCCTACCCCTTCAGTCTTTGAAGAAAACATGTTATCAACACTTCACTCCTTTATCTTTTTCAACAAGGTAGAAATTGTTGGTATGTGACAGGAAGATGAAAAATTTCTGACATTTGTTTGCACAGCTAACAAATGAAACAACTGATGAGGAAAAAAGACAAGAATTGGTTAACTTTTTAAAAGAATTTTGTGCATTTTCTCAAACGCTACAACCCCAAAACAGAGATGCGTTTTTCAAGACTTTGTCAAATATGGGCATATTATCAGTTTTAGAAGTCATCCTTGGCATGGATGATACACAGGTGCGAAGTGCTGCTACTGATATATTCTCATACTTGGTTGAATATAACCCATCCATGGTACGAGAGTTTCTCATGCAGGAGGCACAACAGAATGATGATGTAAGTGAGAAGTTAACAGAGCAAAAAATAACCAGCAAGGATATTTTGCTCATCAACCTCATTATAGAACATATGATTTGTGACACAGACCCTGAGCTTGGAGGAGCAGTCCAACTTATGGGTCTGCTTCGGACTTTAGTTGACCCAGAGAACATGCTAGCCACTGCCAATAAAACATTATGATTTTTCTATGGGATGATTACATTGTCAGTGAATCGGATCTACTTCTATTTTTTAAGTGCCTTAAAATATATGGAACTGTGATATTAATTATTTTTCAGAACTGACATACTTTATCATCATCATTGTCATCTACTTTTTTATATTTCCAAAAAGACTTGGGTAAGAAAAGAGATAAATGTGCTTTCTCACCATCAGATCTTGCCACTACATGAAATTTCTATTCTTACCTTGTTGTTCTAAGCATTATTCTCTGTCTTGACAGTACCTTGGAGTGCTCTTATAAAACACTAGTGCCTGAGCCTCAGACAAAAGGTTGGTGATTTATTAGGTCTGGAATGAAACCCAGGCTTCAGTACTCTTTAAAGCTCCCTGGGTGATTGTAATGTGGCATCAGTTTGAAAATGATTCTGGAAATGTATGAGTACTTAAAGAAGAGGAGTCAACTCATAGATTTCAGTGTCACTAAAAATACTCAGAGAAGATCCTGAAGCTCCACAGGCGCTGTCAGAGGACTCAGAAAGCAGAGAACCCTGCTGCCAAGCCTGTCAGCCTTACTGCTATTCCCATGACTCATGTAGTTGAAGGAGAGAACCAAATCCAGAAAATTGTCATCTGACCTCCACATGGTTGCTGCCACACAGGAACTCATGTAACCTGTTCCCCAAACCCCACTTGTTTTAATCTAAAAAAACAAAAAACAAAATGTTGTCTCTACTTTAAATTTGGTGGAGTTGGGAAATCTTGCTATGGCTTGATTAAGTGTTTCTCAAATGCTCCTATCATCACAAATATTATGTGGGGTTCTGTTACTCAGACCAGATGGAGACCTCAGGTAGATGAATACTGAGTGACGTGGAATTCATGGTATCATAAGCCGAACTTCCAAAGACAGTGGCTTAAAAGTCGAATCAGGTATGACTACTTGCTTATAGCTCTAAGCTTTCAAAGCCAGGAGCTTATTCTAGTTACTAAAGGCAGATATGTATAGTTCATAGCTTGGAGTCTCAACACCTTGTGGCTAAAAGTAAAACTCTGAGCATACTAGGCTTTTTTACTCTAGCAATTATCTTAGAGTCTTAGAGAGTGGGATGTGCAGACTGGTCTCTGTCCTCAGCTTTTGTCTCGTAGCTTCATTCCTTCTATAATGTAAGTGACTCTGCCACTTCTTGCCTTAGCAAAAATGTCTAATGTACTTTGTAGTGTCCCTTTTGGCAATTTCAGTCCCCTAGCTGCTGTTACCATGCTGCTGCTGCTATTGATGTTGTTCTTTTTAAACAATTTCAGCCTGCTCTACTCATGATAAAGGCTCCAAATTATCTATTAGGCCTAATGTTGATGACATTGTGCATGAAACATAATTCTACCAGTCACAACCCAACATGTTCATGGCTCCTACTTCTATCAATCTCAAACCTTACATCTGTTCTTCTCAAGTCTTTTAAGCGAACCTTTTGTGTGAATCAATCATAAGCTTCCAGTGGTATAAATCACAGATTTTTGAACAGTCACTGGGCAGGTGCTTTGCTTCTTGTCCCAGTTGAGAGTAGCTCCAGAATGACAGCATCATCTGGAGTTTCCTGATGCTTCTGTACAGTATAAGTTCTCTGCAGTAGCTGTGACTGGCGCACAGGCAGCCATGAATAAAGTAAGCTCTTTGCTGCTGTAGTATAGTTTCTCCAAGGAATCTATGAACTAGAAATGCAGACAAAATCTCAGACCTGAAGTTAATATTTCTATAAAACTAAAATGTGTGTGCAATTCTCAGATGACTTCATAGGACACAATGAGGACTCTTTCTTCCATTCTGGTGATGACTTAGCAAAAAAGTTAAATGGTTCTGAACAGACTATCAAATGAGAAAGTCAAATATGATGAATTTTATAAAAAGGTAGAGAAACAATAAGTTTACCTCTCACTAAGAAAGTAATTCCATGAACTAATCTTTTGCCTAAGGCAATTTTAATCACATGAAGATAAAACTAGAAGAAATAAGTATGTTTTAAACTTAAATACAAATTATTCTTCAAATGGAATATATTTTATCCATTGTAACATGTGCATTCATATTCCACAAAAACACATATAGGCCTTTTAAATTATAATTTAGTTAGCATAGCAATACATGTAATTTATTAACTATTAATTACATATTATAGAAGCAATAGAGGTTTGGTTTGCTTGGTATTTTGTTTTGTTTTATTTGATAAAAATGTCCTATAGAGAGAAGTTAAGCACAGACTGTTTGGAAAGTATATAATTGAGAAATAAGAACTTTAATTTTACTTAAATAAAATATGAGACAAAAGCACAGGATTATTTTTTTCCATGAAATATATAAACTCCGGTCTGGATATCATTTTCTGTACATTTAAAGTAAAAATTTAAGGTGACTTTCATTTGCAACATAGTAAGAAGATGAAAACAATACGTCAGAAGAAGGTGTTAGTGATAAAAGATTGGCAACAAAACGCAGGAGGGAAAGCATGCTATGGTGTACAAGGATAGCTCACGGTAATGATGTAAATACTTCTCGGATGATAAACCAAACACAAAGCAATCATTCTTTGACTAACAAGTATTTGTCAAATGACTTCTAGATTCAGATACTGAAGATACATGGGAGGTACACCTGAGTGGTACTAGGTAAGCTCTTCCATCATGTAGCATTTGGTCTACCAAAATATTCACATGTGGACTTAACAATTACATGGTAAGCTATTAATATAAGCTGTGCTAAGTTCTATGAAGAATCAGATACTAGGAAAACCTAGAAGCACTTGGTTTATAAAGCTAGGACTCTATAAAACATATTGATATATTTGGTAAAAGAAAAAATTCAGTATAAAAGCTTGCGTTCATCAAGATCCATGAACACATTCCAGCAATAACAAAACCTCCTATTTTAATGAAATGGAGGTGATAAAATCCTAGTAAAAATTGTCTAGAACATGACAAACCACGGGGTTAACATCTATTGACAAAGAAATGGTAAGTGATTCTGCAGTTGACTGCTCAACGGAATTTCTGTATCCAAAGATGAGCCTTTTAGAGATATTTCAATTCAAAGAAGGAAACAGAGCTGGATAACGGTGGTACAATGAAAGGATTGATATTGTCTTGAGTAGGAACCATGAAAATTAAGGAGAAAAACCATAAATTCTGGCTGATGATGTTGTTAGCTGGATTGATGTATTTTTAATAAACACAAAGCTTTATTAAACTGTGTAGCTATTTGTCCCAGAGTAGCAAAAAACATAAAGTACAAAAATCCATCATGAATTTGTAATAATAAACAAGTTAAATCATTGGTAGAATTTATCAGCATGAACAATATGTTCTCTTCTATTGAAGGGAGATTGTGAAACCTAATAAAACCCAAGCTTTTGATTATAGTAAAATATAAGATACAAATTCAATATTCTTTGAAATACACTACTTTCTCAACTTATTTTTAGAATTCAAAAGAAATCAATGAACAGGTCCCATCATGGGCTTTATTTCTATCCCTTATTAACTATAGTCAAAGTTATGAGATTTTGGTGTGTAAATATACAACAAATTGTAAAACTCTTTCTATGTAGAATAAATTAGTCTGATATATGGATATTCATGAGTTAGCATAGTTATATAATGTGCTTTAATCCCAGCTTAATTAGAAGAATGAGAGTATGCATTACAATGCTTAGATTTTTCTACATTCAACTACTTGAAAGTACAAAGTTTATAAGAACATTTAAATGAATACGAAAGCATAGAGTGAACATTACTAGAAATTCAACAGGTTGATAATACCCTATCACAGAGAATAGGAAGAAAATTAAATGTTTTCCTATTAGTTAAAATAAAGTATATTATAATTGTTATTTAAAATGTAGAAATAGCAACTGTGTTCTAATTTAAAGAAATATTTACTTCATAACTACCTATATAACTTCAAAATTTGAATAGTCTGAATGACTCAGACATATTACAAATATTTTCAAAATTACTTAGAAATCAACAATAAATTTTCAATTAATCCTGATAAATCTTCAGGCATAATATTATGCTGTATATGGAGAAAAGTAAGCTCCATAAGCTAAGCATTGATTAACCCTACCTTTTCATCCTAATGAAGAAAGAGAATCAAAACATACCTCTCTCTTCCCCTTTCAGAGAAGCTGATGAAAGTAACCTTGAAATTCTACTGACGGAATACATCTCAATTCTTTCCTCTATTTTTATGTTTAATAGAATTTCTAAGAATCTCAAAATGTAACCCTTCAATCTATAATAATTGTGGTTTGAAAATATGAAATCATCAATTGCTGAGTTGCAATGAAAAGTGAAACTGAACAGTACACTTAATATAACACAGAGTAAATTAAAAGGGACTATACCTGGAAATACTCTGATATTAAAACCTTATTGAAAAAAACAATGGCCTCTAAAACTTCAGTAATTAGAATATTCAAACAGAAATATTCTTGTCGGAAATTATGTAACATTATGTACATAGCATTGCACATAAAAAAACATTCAGATGAAAATTTATAGATTTTGATGTCTTACAAAGAAAATTAGAACCTGGAAAAACAGATCAGTGATTCAGAACCTTTCCTGCCCTTGAAAAGGACTGGACTTTTGTTTCCAGCATACACATAGACCTATAACTCAAGTTCCAGTACTTAACATCCATTTCCAGGTTGCCTGAATACTCACAAACATGTGCAAATACACAGAGATACACCAATACATGTAATTAAAAATGAATGAGTATTTTTAGAATTAAAATAATTAAATGGCAGAATTACAAAGCTTCTAACTCCAAAACATTGAAAGTTAAAAATGAAACATAGAAATAGAGCTTAAAAATTGAAAGATAAAAGGCATAAATTGGTGAGTTGAAAATAACAAAATTCATAATGTATCTAAGAACTGCTAAATGCCAATTAGTATTTTTTAGAAAAATAATATCATCAGAATGTATCAAAAAAAAGGTGAAGAAGAAAATGCATACATGTAAAGAGACAGAAACATCAAGCAGGGCCTCATGAGAGAGAGGGAATGGGGAATTCTCCCACATACTTGTTTGGTATTCTGGTAGGTACTGGTACAAACAATTTGCCAGTGTGCTTGACAATGCTGTACAATTTTTGCTATTGTCCCATATGTCTTACATAATATGTTTTGTGTGTGTGTTGTGGGGAGAGTCTTCGTGTTCTTTTCTGTATTTTCTTCTGTATATTACCGTTTTCACTAAGTTTACTTAAACTTTGTATAAAACTTTTCTAAACTTACTTTGACCCTAACATCTATTGATGGACCTATAAAAGGCATGGTTCTTTGTGTTGGTTTGGATTTTCTTTTGATTCTTTCTTCCATTTACCATCGCTCTACTTTTCAAATACACAGACTCTTACAGGTCCTCTACCTTGTCCATAAGATTCCTTAATTTATAGGCCATGGTTGCTTCCAATTCCCATCTGATAATTTTAACATCTGACTCCTATGAATCTGATCTGGTCTGTGCTTGTTTCTTCAGAGAGTGTTTGTTTGACTTTTAGTATGCCTTGTAATTACTCTCAAGTGCTGTGCATGAATCAGACAAAGAAACCAATACAAACTAAACTTCCCTGTTTGCCTTGGTACCAAATGATTTCAAATTAATCTTCCCATTGCACTTCCCTAATAGCATGTTCTCAGCGAGTCCGTCTTAAAGCTCTTTCACTGGCAAACCAGTATACTTACTCATGATGGTAAGGCATAGGAAGAGGAAGTGCCCTAAATCAACAAATAAATGTTAGTGATTTTTGTTGAGACTTGGGCTTTTGCCTTCACACTCCTGACCTCCATAGTACAGAGTTTGTACTTCATTTCCTTTACCTACATTCTCAAAAGGTTTCCCATATCACTTTGAAGTTCTGATTCTGTTAAACAAAATTCTCTTACATCAGCAGAGATGGGAAGACAGTTTGGCTAAAGTCTCTACTTGGTTATAAATAACACTCTGGATATGGTTCATTGTAGTTAAACTTTCTACTCCTCTCCTTCCTCTAGTAGGATCTGATTGAGATTGTATCCACGAGAACCTCACAGAAATTCTCAAAGCAAAATATCAAGAAAACATGGGACTCACCTCCAGGAGCTATGACAGCAGTACGTTTCACATTCTCCCTCTAGAACATTCATGGTCTCAGGACCTTCATGAAAATCACCATTAACGGTATCAATTAGGATTGTCCCTGAAAATATCAGCTCAAACGCATGTGACTTTTCTGAGATTATCTCTGTTGAGTGATCTTTTCAGATTTCAGGGTAGTTGTTCTGTTACTTGAGTTCTCTAGTATGTTAAAAGGAAGTTGTGACTTTTAATTTCTCTCACTTTTCCATAGTACAGACAGGATAATGAACAGATTGCTTGAAATCCTCTTCTCTACTCAGATTATAATTGTGGGCACATGAGAAACAACTCTAGTATGCTAGCCGTACTGGGCCCTTGAGTACCTAAAGCCTAGGAATTAGAATGTAGGACCACTCCACTTACATCTCCACTTGCTGAGTGCTAGATATGATACCGGTTGCTTCAGGCTTTAAGAGGCAGAAACATGGCACAAGGCACATGATATTCAAGCCTATCTATCACCCAGGTTTTAAATAACCTGTATGTCTCCAGCAATTAACAGGCATGATAATAAGCCTTAGCTTCCAGCATCAGTAAGTAATCACAACAGGCAGTTGAAGTAATTAAAACCTTCTACAACTGACTCTTACATAGGCCTTGGGTGCCAAGAGCCTCAGTCTATAGTGACCAATGTTAGGTTCTTGGGCCTAGAGTATAAAGATCTAAACTTCAGTACAACTAGAGTTGTAGTTATCAGACTCTGGGTCTTTAAACTTCTAAAATTCCTCTAGCAAACCCATGACCAACTTTATTCTGAATGGGGGACACTGAAAGAATTTTCCTCTAAAACTAATATATGCATGCCCATTCTTACTGCTATTTAATGTAGCACCAGGGATTTTAGGTAAAAACAATTGGTCAAGAAAAAAAAAAAAGATATGCAATCAAGAAAGGTGTGAGGTTCTGTCATCTACAGCTACAGAGCATAGGGGTGTGGGAACCCCTCCCAGCAGACAAAATACAGAATATTAGACTACATTTACCCTAAGCCACCATCAGGTGTGGCAGGAAGCGTGGATGCACTGCTTAGGAGCTGGGAGAAGGCTTCCTCCATGTTCCCCATGGTGGTTCTTGATGAGAGAGGCAGTCCATGCTTGTCCATCCTGTTTATTGATCATGGAAACTGGATGCATACAACTTCCTCAGGGTGGACCAGAGATTAAATACCTTTTGCAGGAAGGAATGTCCAGGAAGAGAAGCTTATTGGCTAAACCCTCAGCACTCCTAGATACCTCATTAGCATGAAAAACTCTGTGTTTCGGCTACATGACCACTGGTCACATTCTTTATGTGGGGAGCTGTGGTCATGTGTTCCAGGCCAGGAATCTGGTCAGGAGTAGGGAAACTCCTACTGTTCTCAGGTATGAGGTGCTAGGGTTTCTGAACCTTGTCAACTTTAGCCAGTTTCCTGGCACAGTCTTCTGTCCCACAAAGGAGGAAATCAGATTAATCAGAAAAGCAATTCTATTTATAATGTCATAAAAATACTCAAAAAAAAAAAAAAAAAAACCTAGAGGTGAACCTACCTCTCACCAACACAAATCTCAGTTTAATGTGTATCAGAGACTTTAATTTAAAAACCTGAAATTTCTTTTAAAAATGTTGGTAATGGCACACACACACACACACACACACACACACACACATATGTGTGTGTGTGTATATATATATATACATAATATTTGTATATATATACATATATATGTATATATATGCAAGACTGTAGGTATAAAATTTCAATAGCATGGGTTGGAGAGATGGCTCAGCGGTTAAGAGCACTGACTGCTCTTCCAGAGGTCCTGAGTTCAATTCCCAGCAACAACATGGTGGCTCACAACCATCTGTAATGGGATCTGAAGCCTTGTTCTGGTGTGTCTGAAGACAGCTACAGTGTACTTATATACATAAAATAAATAAATCTTTTTAAAAATTTCAATAGCACAGAAAATGGCTTAGGCATTAATGAATAAGTCTACCTGACTAAAATGTTTCTGAACAGCTAGGAAACTCTCAGCAGAGTATACAAGAAAACTCTTTTTGTCAGCTATACCTCAGTTGTATGAGAATAATATAATTTATTTATCCATTTTCTCATTGGTTGAAATTGTAGTGATTTCCAAGTTAAGCTGATAGATATTCATGTGGAAGCCTTTTACTGCACTTACGGGTTTGTTTGTTTGTTTGTTTGTTTGCTTGTATGCAAATACCTAAACTGAAGTGAAGTTCCTAGACCTAGTGTTTTCCTTTCTGAGACACTGACAAACTGCTACAACTGTAACATCAAACACTGCATCAATATTGTCAGAGTTCAGTGCTTCCTTCCTAGCATGTGTTCTGGGCAAACTCTTACTGCTTTTGTTTGGTTCTTTCCTTTTCTTTAGTTTTATTTAGATTTTTCTACTTTCTTAGAGCACTGTGATCAAACCCTGGGTCTTTTGGAGACTATCATGTTCATAAGGTTTATACATAAAAAAACTTTCCATTTGGGGGAATCAAGGCTCTACTAGACCACAACATTATTCCTGATGTTCTCTGATTCTTCTCAGTAAGCAGAGAGGACAAGTTTACTAAGAAATTTGCAAATATGAAATATATTAGTTTTAGCTCCTTCCTTGGATGTTGGCTGACAGGTGCAAAATCTATGATTACATTAAAATTAAACTGAAATTTTAGCAGTTCTGTGAACAGCAAGCCAATTCAAGCCAAATCAATAGACTGCTAATTAAGTAACCAACCCACTTCCTACTTCAGGGTTCAGTGTAGAAGTTTTGAGAACCAGAGCTGAGTTACCCCTTTTGAAGAGACTACTCACCTACTTTATAACTCACTGCATATGTAGACTATTTAAGAACTTCACAAAGAAGCACACAAGTGCCTTGCTTGTTGCTGTGTACAAATCAGCTCTCTTTCAGCTGACTCTTTTGCCCTCTTATGACCTAGTTTGTTCCTGGTTTAAAATGTGGCCACCTTGATTTTGAAGCAGAAGTTAGAAGTTTATTTGTTCCTTTTTCATTTTTTTCAACATCCCTTGTTTTCCTTTCTTGTCTGTATTCTTGGTCAAAGGCAAACTTCACATTCTTTTTGTGTATAAACAAACACTGTGGTCACAAAATGTTCTATGCTAAGATTTCTTGGAATATGGTATTATCTTCAAAATATTTTAATATTCTTTAAATATTTTGAACTGATTACTAATATTCTTTTCTTTTCATTTTAAAAATCACATTCAGCTTCTTCATAAAACTTGGTTTAACAAAATATCACACTTTAAAAATTTCTCTAAAAATCGGCAGATTCCTATTTTTAGTAAAACTTTAGCTGTTAATGGCATCGAATGTCAAAATATATTATAACAGTTTAAATATTTATCCATATTAATTACAATAACTGCAATTTATTCTGTGGATAATATTTAAAGATTTTTATCTTTAGTCAAACAATATACTGCCACCAATAACGTTTGAAAGCCTTACAAGAGATTAGAGTTTTGCAGACACATCAAGGCCTTTTATTTCTATAATGGGAATATCTTTTTACAACTCTTTTCTTTAAAAAATATATTACAAATAAGGCCCTATAGTTTATCTCTTATCCACACTTCTATGAAAAATATAATCCCTATTAATAGAAGTATGTTACTAACAGAGCAGAAAAAAATCCTGTGTAAATGAGATAATCTTTTTCCTAGCGGTCACTGTAATTACCTTCAAGTGACAAGAAAATGGAGAAAAGTAAATTGGCATCGGGGAGTTGGTACATCTATGTATTATCTTTGTTCCATTTACTTTCATGAAGAAGATAAAAGATTTAAGCAAGTATTTAATAATTTATATCATAAGGACAGTTTGATTTCAATGACATCTTTCAACAATGCCAGAATTTTTTATGAGAAATATTACTTTTCATTATTAACAAAAGTTTGTAGTGTATGACATTTTCCATTATAACGGTGTCATGCTACTTTCTCAGACAGTTAAATAAAACACAATTAAATTCAATAAAAATTAAAATTAAATAAAGAACAACACATAAAAAACTCTCATTTTCAGGATGAAGCCAATAAAATCAGATGATTAGATTGTGGGCTTTGAGAACGTATGCTACAGGAAAATAGGAAGTTTTGTTTTACACACTAAAGCATGCAACCCCCAACCTCAGATGTGACTTTCAGGAGATATTGAAACCAAGTGAGATATTCAAGTACAGCAGAAAAGCTATGCTCCCTACCTTAATTTGAGAACAACAATAGCTGAGCCACTCAATACAAGCCTGAAAATAGAAAAACAATGAGCCACAAAGAAAAAACCGCTAAAGATAAAAAAAAAATCATGAACAAGGAAGAAGTATGCTTGTCAAAAGAGAAATGACCAGAGTTATATTGCAGCACATCTACAAGAATGATCTCGTTGATGAAGACCCAGAAGTGAGCATCTGCAGCAAGAAACTTGGGGAGGCGGAAGATACGAAGTGAACTCTAGTTAAAACTGTTGGAATTGGGCTGGACAGCGGAGAGTTTGAAACAAAATCAAAGAAAGTTGTCCCAAATTTCCAGAGAGTAACAATTTTAAAAATGAAAAACTTAACCAAGGAAAATAACAAATCTGAAGAGAATTTATATAGCCCTGGATAACCTAGACATTTGATACGTGTCACTGAATGGCTTAGTGTTTTATAATATCAAAGTCCTAAAATGCATAGTAATTCTTGTACATTTCTTTGAAGGTTGTAGAAAACTTTTCAATATTTAAGTAATTCGTCTAACAGTACTTCGAACGTACCACAGTGAGACATTGTCTAAAAAGGTTCTAGACAACACTAAATTGTTTTGTCTTAGCAAGTGATAACTTGGTTAAATCCAAGCTTTAAGGCATAGCCTACTATCTGTGGGTTGTAATTTCAAAACCAGTTTAGTTCAAAGTCTTCCTAGGACTGCTCCTGTTGACATCTTAGGAATATTGCACAACAGCCTATTCCAAACCTAGGCAGAGGTCTGTAATTTAGTTCTCTAAACAGTTGTTCTGAATTTTCAAATCAGCTGTGTGCGTATGCAAATTAGTGGTGATCCCTTTTGTCTGGGGACTATATCACTTTTCTCAGGCCTCAGAACCCCTTTTTCCTCATACTCTGATTTTAAAGGACTACCTTATCTCTATTGAGAATAAAACGGGACCAGTCAGTGGCAGAAATGGTTAGTTGATTTACAAGAACCACTTCAAAATGACTATCCAGGGCTCAATCTTCAAAAACTGTTTAGAATTTCAAGAAAGAGTCAACTGAGTGTGTAAAACGCTGTGGAGTCATTTTGAAAAGAGCCTTGGGAAATTTTATTGATGCAGCCAATGAAGCTGGAACCTTTCACAGCCCTGTTGAGACTCACACCCTAACCAGCAGAACGGCATAAAGCAGCATGTTGTTATTGATGCTTAATATTTAGCATAAGCATGTTTAGTAGGAATCAATATTCATAGATATTCAGAAATGAAAGAGCTTTATTTGCCATAATAGTATCTATATCCTTATAAAGATAGTAAATCAGTTCTCACTATTTGTGAGGTCTGTTTTCATGAACTAGCCTTCTCACTAAAATTTATTCATAGCTCCAAACCCAAGCATACAGAACACCCTACAGCCATTTGTAGTAATGTGTAGAATGGTACATTACACATATGAATGAATAATACAGTTATAAGATTCTAAAAAAAAAAAATTGAGGAAGTGTCCTTTTCTACAATAAGAAGTGAATGAATAACAGCATCCACTACATATTCTGTCTTAGATATTTATATCACTCTTTACTTATTACCTTTAATCAGGCTAGTAACTCCTTATAAGACTATCAAATGCAAGAATTGCTTTGCCTATTTTAGAACTGAGTAAAAAGCTCCAGGATCTCAATAATACCATGTAACCACTGATGGATCAAGCATTTAAATGCTTATATCTATGGATTGTATATCTATATTGCATATAGGGTACATGGCTATTTGTCACATTTTCTGTTGTGTCCTTATATCTTCTACCCTTAAACACTATGATGCAAAGTTCTTTATAGCAAGATTAACAGGAGGATGAAGGAAAACAAAAAATAACATGTCAGGTTGACTAAAAAATTTATGCTGAAGAACCACTCTATTCCCATGTGTATAAAGAGTTGTTACGTCATACTCATATGTGTGGAATTGCATATTCTACTGGATCTTTTATCTTTGGGATCAAAGGTAGGCTGGTGGTTTGGTCTTTTGCCATGTTAAATTCTGGTTGATCCCTGAGAACCCATGTAGACCTACGTGATAATGTATGACCTTGCCCCCCAAGTTATCCCTGACTGGTGAATAATGGTCCTAACAGCCATTAGCTGGGCAAAACAGACATATGTAGGGTTCAGGGTTCCTGGCTCAGGATCATAGGAAAACCATGGGGTAGGAAAAAAGAAGACGGAGAGAAGAAAAGCTGCCATGTGGTAAGAATCTTAAAATAATAGCCATGTGGGCTAGCTAATTGGAGTTAAGAGTAGCCCAGAGGAAACATGGCAAATTATATACTGGGATCATTGGCTGGGAAATAGATATAACAGCATAGAGGACAGATAATCTGCCCACCTCTAATGCTGATAAAGGCCTATTATAAACATTGGCCTTGAGCAACCTGCTCTCCCAGAAGGACTTCCATTCTCCTGCCACCTCTCCTCTGACCTTCATCAAACCTGTTAATCCTGAACCATGCAGGTAAGTGTCCTCCCCACCCCACCCCCACACACACAACCATCTTCCCTGCTTGCTGAGTCCTCTGGCAAAAGGCAGAGCTGCCCTGAACAGCCTGATAGCTAAGTGTGTCCTCTGTTCTCTCATCAGCTCTCTGTCCACCTTCATCAGATGTATGGCTCCTGAACCATACATACCTGAATATCCGTAACCATACAACTCAAAGATACTCATCAGAGGCCTGCCACATCAGGACCATTGAGATTAACATCTATTCCAATACCTACTACGACAGGAACATCCAGGGACCAATGATATCCAGATGGCTAAAGGTCCTCAAAAGAACACAATCAACAAAAGCCAGGGCAATATGACATTTTCAGAGCATAGTTACACTTCTACAGCAAGTATTGGATATCCTAACACAACTGAAACACAAGAAAATAACCTTAAATCCTTTCTTAGAAAGGTGGTAGGGACCTTTAAAGGGAAATTGAAAAAAAAATCCCTTAAAGAAATATGGAAAATACAGTCAAATAGGCAGAGGTCTTTAAAGAGGAAACAAATAGGTCCCTTAAAGATATAAAGAAAAATAAAATTAAACTGGTGAAGAAAATAAATAAAACTGTGCAAGACCTGAAAGTAGAGTTAGAAACAATAAGGAAAACACAAACTGAGGGAATGTTGGAGATGGAAAACCTAAGGAAGAGAACAGGAACAAAAGATGCCAGCATCACCAACAGCATAAAGAAGATAGAAGAAAGAATACCAAGTGTAGAAGATACAACAGAAGAAATCAATACGTCAGTCAAAGAAAATGTTAAATCTAAAAAAACGTCCTGACACAAAACATCCAGGAAACCTGAGATACCATGAAAAGGCCTAACCTAAGAACAATAGGAATAGAAAAAGGTGAGGAGTCCTAGCTCCAAGGCCCAGAAAATATTTCAACAAAATCATAGAAAACTGTACTAACCTAAAGAGACAACTATAAATGTATAAGAAACTTAGAGAACACCAATTAGTCTGGACTAGAAAATAAAACTCCCCTGCCACATAACAGTCAAAACAAAATCTACAGAACAAAGGAAGAATATTAAAGGTGGCAAGGGGAAAAGGTCAGGTAACATACAAACAGAGACTTATCAGAATTACACCAGACTTTACAACAGAGACTCTAAAAGCTAGAAGAGCCTGGATAGGTATCTTGCAACCTCTAAAAATCTACAGATGACGTAGACTACTATTCACAACAAAACTCACCATAGATGGAGAAAGCAAGATATTTCAAGACAAATCCAAATTCAAACAATATCTGTCCACAAACCCAGCCCTACAGAAAATACTAGGAAGAAAACTCCAACTTGAACCAAGGAAGATAACTACATCCAAGAAAATACAGGAAATAAGTAATTGCATAACACCAAAAACAAGGAAAGCACACAGAAACACACACACACACACACACACACACACACACACACACACACACAAACAACATCAATATCAAAATAACAGGAAAAAATAATCACTGGTCATTATTTATGGGACACAATGAAAACAGTGCTAAGAAGAAACTTTATAGCATTAAATGCCTCCATAAAGAAATAGAAAGTTCTTATACCAGCAATTTAAGAGTACAGCTAAAAGTTTTAGAAAAAAAAAAGAATCAAGCAGACCAAAAAGGAATAGAATGCAGGAAATAAAATTAGAACTGAAATCAGTCACATAGAAACAAAGAAAACAATATAAAGAATCAATGAAGCCAAGAGCTTGTTCTTTGAGAAAATCAACAAGATAGATAAACCCTTAGCCAAACTAGCCAAAAGACAAAGAGACAGTATCCAAATAAAGAAAATCAGAAATGAAAAGTAACACATAACATCAGACACAGAAGAAATTCAAAGAAAGCATCACTAGGTATTACTTCAAAAGCCTGTGCTCCACAGAATTAGAAAACCTTAATGAAATGTATGATTTTCTAGACAGATACCACTTACCAAAGTTAAATCAAGATCAGGTAAACTATGTGAATAGCCTTATAACCCCTAAAGAAATAGAAGCAGTCATTAAAATCTTCCAACCAAAAAAAGTCCAGGACCAGATGATTTTAGTGCAGAATTCTACCAGACTTACAAAGAAGAGTTAATACCAGTACACCTCAAACTATTCCACAAAACAGAAACAGAAGGAACACTCCTAAACTCATTCTATGAAGCCACAGTAACCCTGATACCTAAACTACACAAAGATTCAACAAAGAGAGAGAACTTCAAACCAATTTACCTTATGAACATTGACTCAAATATATTCCTTAAAATACTTGCAAACGGAATCCAGGAACACATCAAAAACATTATCCATAATGATGAAGTCTGCTTCATCCCAGGAATGTAGGGATGGTTCAATATAAGAAAATTCATCAATGTAATTTGTTTGGACAAGTCTGGCGCTGTGGAACAAAGCCCCACGTGTCTGTCTCAGGTGTTGCGGCTCTGGGTGGAACAGGAGACACAGGGGAAGTGGCCGAGCGTCTTCCCACACAGTCCGACAGGCAGGTGAGGGCTGTGGGAAGCCTTTGCGAACCCTGTCCATGGGTTGGGGAGGGGGCCATTCTCAGGGAACGCGTGGCAGCCGTCTCCGTGGGTTCTCTAGCCTGGGACACTGCAGTCACCACAGGGTGCCACAGACTGACTAGCCGGAGCGCAGCTGGGGTTACCGCTGAGACTGGGTTTCAGTGGCTTGGGGTGCCGGGCTAGCTGCTTAGGCTCGGGGGAATGGATACCATCTGGGAGCGCTAGAAAGCCCTCAGGGAGAGATTAGACGAGACTCCTTAATTGAGGGCCGGATCCCTTGCTTCCCACTGCGGGTCCAGATGAAGAGACAGTCCATAATTCTAAGGTGTTTATTTTCATCATGTGGAGTGGCCTGGATGGAATTGTACCCCCGCCCCTCTGGGAGAGGCGAGGCAGATATAGTAACTGGGAAGGGGTGCAGCTAAGCCTCTAGGTGTCTCAATAACATGGGGATGGCTTGGGGCTGTGTGGCCACGCCTCTACCTGAGGAGAGGTAGTATGTGACCATAACTGGAGTCAAAAGCCTTCCGGGAGCTTTGGCATAAAGTTTTTCGGTCCCTTGTGGATTGTTCCACGGAGTTGCCCAGATTTTATGCCTGTGTTCAACCAGGTGCCAGATTGTCTGTCACAGATCACTGTCCCACAGTAATCCACCTGTGGGCCTGTGTACCATAGGCTGTCAGTGGAAATCTCTGGCCAGGCCAGGTGGGAAGGTTCAAACAAAGGGGAAAGGCTGTGAGCAGGGAGGAGGAATTGCCTCTGAAACATCCACTGCTGGTGTCACTGCCACTGCTGTCTCTGCTGTTGTTCCAAGTAGCTGTACTGGCTGTGCTGTGCTGAGTCAAGCCAGGCTGAGCTGGCAGAAGGCTGACTAGCCAACAAGGGGAGTACAAGGGAGCTTCTGGTGGTGAAATTTCAGGAGAGCAGTTCTCTTCCCTAGTGGTGTTGTAGTTCTTATGATAGATGCTCTCAGAAGATGGAGTAATTCTCTCACACCTTTATTGCTTCAGGATAGTATCTTATATACAGCTTTGGGGTTGGCTGGGGTCTGACAGTAGGTGCTTCCTATTGGCTTGGTCTGAGCTAGTAGGGATGTCTCATCTACATGTGGAAGGGCTTAGCGACATTGCTACTATGTGACTGACAGCCACACAAATCTCTCTACGGGAGGGGGTGGGGGTGAGGCAGCAGCTACATGACAGGGGCCAGGTGCCAGGAGCAGAAAACGCTCCGACCTCCAGGAGTTCAAAGCTTAGCTCAGCCTTACCAGGCTTCCTCTCACAGTTCACTGCCCCACACCCACCATATGAACAAACTGAAAGGACAAAATCATATGATCATGATTAGACAGTGAAAAAAAGCCTTTGACAAAATCCAATACCCCTTCATGTTAAAAATATTAGAGAGATCAGAGATACAAGACACATACTTAAACATAATCAAAGCAATATACAGCAAGCCAACATCAAGCTACTTGAAGAGAAACTTAATGCAATTCCATTAAAATTAGGGACAAGACAAGGCAGTTCACTTGCTCCTTATCTATTCAATATAGTACTTAAAGTTCTAGCCAGAACAATAAGACACCTAATGGAGATCATGGGGATACCAATTGGAAAAGAAGTCAAAACTATTTGTGGATGATATGATAGTATATATAAACAGCCCCAAAAATTCTATAAGAGAATTTCTACAACTAATAAACAGCTTCAGCAAAGTAGCTGCATACAAAATTAACTCAAGGAAATAAGTAGCCCTCCATTATACAATGATAAACTAGCCAAGGAAGAAATTAGAGAACAACACTGTTTACAAAATTCAGGAATAATATAAAATATCTTGATGTAACTCTAAGCAAGCAAGTGAAAGATCTGTATGACAAGAACTTCAAATCCCTGTAGAAAGAAATCGAATACCTCAGAAGATAGGAAGAAACCCCATGCTCATGAATAGGTAGGATTAATATAGTGAAAAATGACCATCTTACCAAAAGCAATCTACAGATTCAATGCAATCCCCATCAAAATTCCAACCCTATTTTTATAGACCTTGAAAGAGCAATCCTCCACTTCATATGGAATAATAATAAACCCTGGATAGCCAAAACTATACTGAACAATAAAAGAACTTCTGGAGGTATCACCATGCCTGCCTTCAAGCTGTACTACAGAACAATAGTGATAAAAACTGCATGGTATTGGTATAGAAATAGACACATTGATCAATGCAATTGAATCAAAGACCCAAAAATAAACATATATACCTATGTATACTTGATTTTTGATAAAGAAGACAAAACTATACAAGGAAAAAAAAATCTTCAATAAATTGTTCTGGTCTAACTGGATATCTATATGTAGAAGAATGAAAATAGATCCATATTTATCACTTCATACAAAATGCAAGTCCAAATGGATCAAGGGCTCCATCATAAAGCTGGATACACTAAATGTCATAGAGTAGAAAGAGGGAAATACCTTTGATCTCATTGGTACAGGAGGCAATTCTTTGAACAGAGCACCAATGTCTCAGGCTCTAAGACCAACAACTGATAAATGGGACTTCATGAAACTGAAAAGTTTTTGTAACACAAAGAACACTGTCAGTAAGACAAAATGGCAGCCTACAGATTAGTAAAGGGTCTTTACCAGCCCTACATCTGACAGAGGACTAATATCCAAAATTTACAAAGAACTCAAAAAGTGAGACACCAACAACCCAAATAACCCAATTTAAAAATTGGGCAAAGAGCTAAATAGAATTCTCAACAGAGGAATCTTGAATGGCCAAGAAGCACTTAAATAAATGTTCAAAGTCCTTAGTCTTCATGGAAATGCAAATCAAAACAACTCTGAGATTCCACCATATACTACTCAGAATGGCTAAGATAAAAAGCTCCAGGGATAGCATAATCTATTGTGGATGTGGAACAAGGGGAACATTCATCCATTGCTGGTGGGAGTGCAAACTTTACAACTACTTTGTAAATCAATTTGGTGGTTTATCAAAAAACTGGGCATAATTCTACCTCAAGACTCTGTTACACCACTCCTGTGCATATACTCCAAAATTCCCCACTATCTTACAAAGACACTTGCTCAACCATGTTCATAGAAGCTTTATTCATAATGGCCAGAAACTGGAAATGAACTAGATGTTCCTCAATAGTGGATAAAGAAAATGTGGTACATCTATACAATGGAATACTATTCAGCTATGAAAAACAAAAACATCATCAATTTTGTAGGTAAATGTAAGGATCTTGAGAATATCATCCTGAGTAAGGTATACCAGTCCCAAAAGGACATACATGATATGTATTTACTTATAAGTGGATATTAGCTATAAAATACAGAATGCCCATGCTACACTCCACAGACCAAGGAGACTGGAAAGGAAAGAGAAAAAAAGCAAAGATGCTTGAGCCTCACTTGGAAGGGGCAATGCTATGGTCATGGAAGGCAGCTGGAGGGAGGAAACTGGGTGGGAGGGGGATCTGGAGGGGAGTGGGAGAATTCAGAGTTGGATGTGGTGAGTGGCAAGAGGGATGGCCAGATGACCATGAGAATGAATGGAAATCTGCAACTGAAGGAGTAGTAGGGGCCATCTCTAGGAAGAGACTGATGCCTGGGATAGGGGAGAGACCCAAGAATCAATGGGGGTGTCCTTAGCTATGACTCACAGCAGTGGGGATATGAAGTCTAGGAAAACTGCCTCCTGTGGCCAGGCAGGAACCTGAGTGGAGCAATAAAACACTAACCTACTCACAAAATTTTCAACTGGAAACTTACCCTGACTATGAGAAATGCAGGGATTAGGGATGGAGCAGAGACTAAGGGAATGGCCAACCAATAATCAGCCCAACTTGAGACCCATCCCATGGATAAGCACCAATTGCTGACACTATTAATGATATTCTGTTATACTTGTAGACAGGAATATAGAGTATAGAATGGCTGTCCTCTGAGAGGCTCCACCCACCAATCGACTTAGATACAAACACCCACAGCCAAACAGTGGATGGAGCTTGGGAACTCTTATGGAGGAATAGGCAGAAGGATTACAGCCCCTAAGGAGATAAAATTCCAAAGGAAGACCAAAATAATCAACTAACCTGGACTCTTGGGGCTCTCTGAGACTGAGCCACCAATCAAAACACATACACAGGCTGGACTTATGCATTATGGACTACATATGTAGCAGATATGTAGCTTGATCTTCATGAAGGTCCTGAACAACTGGAGCAATGTCTATCCCAAAAGCTTTTACCTGTATGTAGGATATATTCTTCTATCTGGGCTGTCTTGTCTGGTGTCAGTAGAAAAGGAAGTGCCTAGCCTCACAGATACTTGAAGTGCCAGGGTTGGGGGATACTCAGGGGGTCCCCACTCACTCAGAGGAGCAAAGGAGGAATAGGGGAAGGACTGTGACTGGGGTGATAGGAGTGGGTCAGTGAGTAGAATAAAAAGTGAATAAATAAAACATAAATAAATAAATTTTAAATTAAATAAATAAATAAATAAAAAACGCTGTGTGTCTTTTATCCAGGAACTGAATGGTTGAAGGTGGGGTAGAAATTCTGGATTGTGATTAATTATTTCTACAATAGACTGATAGACATCTGTCAGTAAAGAGATGAATATTGCTTTAAGGAGAGTCATCTTAGATGTGATCAAATACATCTGTGTTTGAAACAGCCTTTCTCTGTCACTTTAATGAAATACAAGATGAAGGATAAGAGAGCCCCTAGTAAAACTTGTTGGAGTTTAGAACATACAACCAAGACAAGCTAATACAAAGCTAGTCACAAGGTGAAGTTTGGAATGAAGACATATTCCTGTGGCAAGCAATAATTTGTGCTTTCTGTGTGCCAGACCAGTTCCAAACTCTTCCTATTAGTTAAAATAGATATTCACACATGCACACATGTATTTATGCACACATGTAGACTTCATTAAGATTTATAATGAGAGTCAGTAGTGATGCATGACAGGCTGATACCTTTAAAGCCTTTTTTGGCCTTAGATTTAAAAGGGCATAAGTTAAAATAGCCTTTTACATCATGAACTGTATTCTATCCAAGATTTGTATTTTATGAGGGAAGAACTTCACTTAACTAATATTTAGTAAATTAAATTGGGAAACATTGTGCTGGGAATTGTTAATGCGATATTTTACTTCATTACTAATGGGGCCGTTTAATTTTTAACAGCATATCTGATCTAAGTAGTTGTAAAATTGACCAGGATTTCACCAGTAAATTGACTGAAAGCTGCTTTGAAAATAAAGTACAATGAAAGGAATATTTCCCTCTATCTTCCTGTGGAGGGTGGAAGTGAGTGAGCACAGGTTCTTCTTTATCTCTTTTGGAGGTTGATGGTGTCCAAGAGGAGCCAGAACTAGGGCCAGAACAGCACCGTTTCCATTAGCTTGAGACCCCTCTTTTGACCATTCAATTCCTATCCCAGCAGTCACTTATAGCTTTGTGATTCTTACTATGCAAAAGTAGAATCAATAAGTCTTCCTGACATTCTATGTTTTGTTAAAATATATATGCAAGAGGCATATTAAAATATGCAAATTCTCAGTTACCAACAGGACACAGATGGTCTTGGGAACGCAGAATGGTTCAGACTGCAGAACCAATACCATTCTCCTTAGAACTGGGGACAAGTCCTTTGCACTGGATAGGAAAGAATGACTGTATGCTCCTTATTCACAAGCCATTGAATAAAGATGTTTTAGTCTTTAAAACCAGCTTGCAAAACATATAATTTAATCTAGTTTTGAAACAAGAGCCCAGCTGCCCAAACACTGACTCTAGATGTAAAAATTCTTATTGCTACCCAGCTGAATATTTCTCAACACAGTGAAGAATATTGGGTACACTGTAATAAATCTATGGATTCATATGGAAATGCATTCTTTCCAAAGAATGCCTCCATTATCATTCTCAGACTATAATCCACGCATTTCCTAAATACTGTGTTTCAGTCCACTTACTTAAAATTCTTTTTTGAACCCGCTGCAGGAAACAACTTATATAGATAGCCATTGTATAAAATCACTCACTGCCCTTTAATTCTATGAAACCAGATGTGCAAATGGAAAACATAAGACCATATATAAAAAATAATCTCCCATGCACAATCATTGGGAGTATCCAGGAAGCCAAGCCACAGCTTCTTCACCAATCAGGCCAGGACCCGAGTAATCATAGCTTCTTGGATTTCTGCCTCCACCCTACACTGCCTCCAAACTGGCAGCAACTGAGAAAAGCCAAGCCTGTTCCACTGACCATTCTCATAGGAAACAACACTTTTTTTTTTTTTTTTTGGTTTTTCGAGATAGGGTTTCTCTATGTAGCCCTGGCTGTCCTGGAACTCACTCTGTAGACCAGGCTGGCCTCGAACTCAGAAATTCACCTGCCTCTGCCTCCCAAGTGCTGGGATTAAAGGCGTGCGCCCCCACTGCCCAGCAGGAAACACTTGTATTTAGACAACCTCTGGCTATGACTGCTTATAGCCATAGCTAGTGCACACCTAAAGTCTTGGCAGGAAGTAGGAATACTAAAGCTTCCTCAGTCTTCTGCCTGGCCAAAAGCAACTAATGCAGACTAAACAAATGCCCTTGATTCCTTTTCATTTGAGTGGCTCTTTATTACATACCCATTTTCCCATTCCATAAATTTACCATAAACAGAAATATTTTTAGCATATTCCATCAGTGTTTTAGTTATTTTTCTTTTTTATATTCCTGTGTTACAAGCAATTTAAAGGAAGAACAGTACATCTTCTGTCCTTAGATAAACCTTTCTGGAAAATGTGTTACCATGGTGATTCTAAATCCAGTCAATTTGACTATAAAGAAACCATCATTAATCTACCTGTTATCAACATGACAACCAAAACATTGCTTTGAAATCATAACTATCCACCGAGAGCCCCTAAGGATGCATTTTCATATCATGATGCAGAAAGTGTTCAGTCCATCAAACACACACACACACACACACACACACACACACACACACACACACATACACACATCCCCATGATCTTAACAGTTCTAGCATCTTTTAAAATTCTAAAGTTTATAATTCAGGGATTCAGGCAACTTTTAACTCTAAGGTCCCCAATGAGCAACCAAATAAGTTTTAATTCTCAAGACTTAAGTATAAATGCTTGGTATAAAAGTTTGACACCTTGTCAATGACTTTAAGCTGATTCCCCCTTTCACTAAATACTACATTTTAAAAGTACTTGCTCTATTTGCTGTTCTGTCTCATTATAAACCTGGATAAGAGCAGCCAGCAGTAACCATTGCACAGCCTAAATGCTATCCCATCTTCAGATTTCATCTACCAAACAAAGGTAACCTGTACCATTTGAATTAGACTTCATTGGCGTTCTTAGTACATGGAGAATACAGACATACTCTTTGCAAGAATATACCATCAATAGTTTCTAACCCTGTTTTCACAAGAGTATTTGATACCCTCTGAAACTTCATTAGCTCACTTTCCTAACACAATGGTTTTTTGGTTTTTTGTTTTTTATATTCTGCTTACAGTCTTTTAGAGATTTTAAAGCCCACAGCTTCAAATACTTCCATGTTCCTCCTGAGAACCCAGCCAATGGTGAGGAACAAGGTCGGGTTTAGTGTAGCAACAGCTGCACTCATTGACACCACTCTCTGTATTAGTCACTCTTTTTGTTGGGATTGAAATCAGACAAGAAGCAATTCATTGGCTTAGTTTGAAGTTCAAGGGGCTACAGTCCCTTGTTTTGGAGAAGACATGACAATGAAAAAGAAAAGCAGCTGGCCACATTGTTTAAGAAGTCAGGAGAGAGGGAGAGAGGGAGAGAGAGAGAGAGAGAGAGAGAGAGAGAGAGAAAGAGAGAGAGAGAGAGAGAAAGAGAGAGAGAGAGAGAGATCTCACTGTTTAACTTGCTTTCTTTTTTTCTTAACTGTGTTTTCTTCTTATTGGATATTTTATGTATTTACATTTCAAATGTTATCTCCTTTCCCAGTTTCCCCTCTGGATCCCCCCCTCCCATCCCCCATCCCCATGTTTCTACCCTCCCCCTGCTTCTACCCTCCCCATGCTTCTATGAGGATGCTCCCCCTCCCATCCACCCACTTCCACCTCACTACCCTGGCATTCCCCTACACTGGGGAATCAAGCCTTCACAGGACCAAGCTCTTCTCCCATTGATGCCCAACAAGGCCATCCTCTGCTACATATGCAGCTGGAGCCATGGGTGCTTCCATGTGTACTCTTTGGTTGGTGGTTTAGTCCCTGGGAGCTCTGGAGGATCTGGTTGGTTGATATTGTTGTTCTTCCTATGGGGTTGCAAACCCCTTCAGCTCCTTCAGTCCTTTCTCTAACTCCTCCATTGGGGACCCAGTTCTAAATCCAATGGTTAGTTGCAAGCATCTGCCTCTGCATTCAACTTGCTTTCTACTATGTATACAGCACAGGAATTCAACCTATGGGATGGTTGATCCTACATTCACAGTGGGTCTACCCTTCTCAGTTAAGCCTTTCTGAAGACTCAGACATGTATTTCCATGGTGACTTAAAAATGAATTAAGTTTACAGTGAATATTACATATGTGTGAGTGTGTGTGCAATTTTGTTTTCTTTAATATAGATATTTTGTTGGGTTATTATTGGGATATTAAATATATATTCCTACATGTACCCCTCTATGTCATGTAAACCAAAAAATAAAATTATTCACATAGATACAATAGAACATTTCATCATTCTTGTTTTGACTGTTAATGAACATATTCTATGCAATCATTTGGTTTTTTACCAAATAAAACCTAAAATATAATGGCTTTGTGTCTAAAACTCTTATGTAAGTCCTCAAATGTCTCCAATGTCTCTAGCAGCTCAACGCTTTTCATTCTCATCACGTTTTTGTTAGAATAAAAATGTAAAAGCAAATAACCTTGTATATGCATAATAGAACTTCAAGCAGGTGAGGGTTTCCATGGATACTTTTATGATGTGAAGAGTTTGTGTGTGGAAAGTGGCATTCATTTCTCGTTTTTGAAAGATTTTTTTCTGATTAAAAAGAAGAAAAGAAAAAAACCCTGCCAATCATTTCTTGACTTTCTGAGAATAAAAATAGTACATATCCCTGTATATTTATGTTGTAAATGATGATATAGTTCTTTCTAAACAAGTTTTTTAGTCATCTGAATTATCTTACTAATGTCAATATTTTATTAAATCTGTAAAGGATTTAGAAGGAAATTTTAGTGAGCTTAAAATATTGAGAATTTTTATCTTTATATATCATCTAGGAAATTAAAATTCATCATTTTCCTACACTAGTATAAAGGTTTATTACATAAAATAGCATTGAGAGTCATTTTAGCTCCAATTGTATCTTGACTTGATACTGTGATAAAGTGTCTTTGATTGAATGTTATTTCCTTACAGTCACCCAAATCAATTTTTTTTTTGAGGAATGTTAAAAAAAATATGCAAGATTACAGACCATGGCCAAATTTTAAGCAATGTGACTTATGAAAAGGCTAAACAGGTCCTGATATTTTGGTGAAGGGATTCTTTTATATGTTATATTTTTAATGTATCTTTGCTTTACACTGATATATAACTAACCATTTGTAAATGCTAAAATAACCTAAAAATTTTGAGAAATACATTGGTTTAGTTCTGATTTGAGGTAATTCTCAAACATATTCTTCCTTTTCTTGTTAACAGGAGCCTATCTGGGTAATGTAAAAGTGAAAATCATGGTTATGGTTGTATCTAAGGGGCTGAGGATATGTTTCAGTTGGTAAAGTGCTCATTAGCCAAGCAAGAAGACATAAGTTCAAATCCTCAGGACTTAGATAGAAGGTCAGGAATGACTATCATGTATCTTTAACAACCTTGCTCTCAGAGATGTGAAAGAGGTAGAGAAAGAAAGGATTTTAAAGCTCATTGACTACCTAGCCTATTAAATAAATGAAAGTTCAGTAAGAGACCCTTTCTCAAAAATATTTTTATATGTAGAAAAATTACTGAAAGATACTACAACATGATGCTGCCTCCACATGTACATCCATATACATGCACAATGAAGCTAATAATTGAAGGCAACAAATAAAAGTATTAAAGACATGAATAAAAGCTATTAAGAAGACACAAACTTATGGAATTCTAGAAATGGAAAATGTAGGTAAGCAAACAGGAACTACACTCAAGCATCATCCACAGAATATATGAGGTGTATTAGAAGTAAGCAGCGAGTCCCAAACAAATCACACCATGCAGCAGGTCTCACATTCCCATTGGGTGGGGCAGAGGCAGCCTCTGTGAGAGCGAGGAGAGAAGAGAGAGGGGGACATGGAGAATGAGGCTTTTATTGGACCCATGACACATGCGTGAAGGGACATTCCACAGAGGCCATGACACATGTGCAAAGGAACAGACACAGAAGAGAAGCTGTCACCTATTGGGCCGCTAGAGACTACAAGTCTTGTCACAAGGTCCCGTAAAGATGCCTGATTGTGTTGAAGTCACTTCTAACTGTCCATGGATGTGCCTGAGTGCCAATAAGGTAAAAGAGAGAATCTTAGGCATTGAAAATCCAATAGAAGAAATGGATATATCAGTCAAAGAAAATGTTAAATCTAAAAATTTCCTGACACAAAACATCCAGGAAATCTGAAACACTGTGAAATGAGCAAATCTAAGAACAGCAGGCCAGGAAGCATTTTTATCAAGATCACAAAAGATTTTTTTTAATTAAATGAGATGCCTGTAAAGGTATAAAAAGCTTACAAATACTCCTTGCCATCAAAACACTAAACATACAGAACAAAGAACAAATATTACAAGCTGCAGGGGCAGTTGAGTAAGTAATTGGCTTTAAGTCCAATTAGATGACTGTTTATTTGCCACTTTAATGTTAGTGCCAGTCTTATACCTTTAAGGATACATTGCCATTTGGGACATTGTTATCGTTCATAGGCATTAGAACTAGGAAGTTGTGGAAGGACCTATGTAAGCTCTTCTGCCTTAGCAGCTTGCATAGCTGCTTTCAGCACTATGAGACCTAATCCTGTGTGAGGAAGGTTCAAGTTCTGTTCCAGGTCGGTTCCAGCCTGATTCCTCCAAGTTCTCTGTCTGAAGAATATAGTGTCTTCAGCAATGTCTTCAATGTCTGGGAGGGAACCAATAGCATTAACAGTACCCCATGTTGTTTTCAGAGTCCTTGGACCCCTTGACCACCAACTAAAGAGGAAGTTTCACATTCCTAACACTGTGGATTTTTGTTACTCTATGGCTCTTGGGGAAAATTTAATAACACTTTTCCTATGACATCACATCTAGAGTTTTACCAGTTAAGCGCACAAACGCCATTACATTAAAGTTTTAATGAGGTATCATGGAGACATGTGAGACTGAAACACAATGACTGCTATGGAAAGGCATAGGAACTTAGGCAAGAGAATATATGAATAAATAAGAAAATAAAGAAGAGATCAGACTATAGCCACCATGGAGAATGGAGTAGGATTTTGGGCAGATGATTTCTATAGCCCTGGCTGATTTAGAAGGATTTTGGATGGGCTGCAGGAAAGAAAATCTGGATTGCAGATATCCTAGAGAGGTTACCATATGCAACCCAAGTAGAAGGCAGTTGAATGTGGTCTTGTATTAAACCGATAAGTAATGAAAAATATGAGATATATCTCAAGACAGAATTGACAAATCTGGCCAAGGTTAAG
Source organism: Uromys caudimaculatus (assembly GCA_028551405.1). Taxonomy (NCBI): domain Eukaryota; kingdom Metazoa; phylum Chordata; class Mammalia; order Rodentia; family Muridae; genus Uromys; species Uromys caudimaculatus. The sequence goes on along the minus strand of CM052704.1, from coordinate 42,718,216 downwards.
AATATGATGTGAGAAGAAAGACAGCTCAGGGGAAAAGTCTGTCATTGTGGATTAGGCACCAAGGAAAGACAGTGACATTTACTATGAGAAAAGAGATCTGGAATGAACAGGTTTCTTTTGCTTCATTTCCAAGATAAAATTTATTTTTAATATTTATTCTTTCAATATTTGTTCTTTTAAAGGTATGTTTATATAAATCATAGTCATAAATCTTGGCCTAAAGAAAACTAATATTGGAGTCCATGGTTCCATTCAACATAGGCACTGACATTAGAGTCTAGTTAATCTTTCTTCACTATTTATCCTCAGCACCACATTTATGCATCTTATCTAAGTGAAAGTGTTTCATTCATGGGTTTTACTTTCATCTCCATAACTAACAGCCCCATCTCTTCTCTGTCTATCTTGCCTTGATTACCAATTCAATGGATTCTTGTCGGGACCCTTTAATACCTTAACTCTTCTCCTTCCAGCTAATGTAAATTTTAGTCCATGTCCTATGAATAATCCAACCATCTGCTTGCTCAACAGAAACCACTAAGCTGCCAAACACTGCTGGAGAAAAATTATATAAATGTGTTGCTTAGACTTATCCCACAGGCTGTCTCTAACCTTGACTCAGTCCTTAGTACTGTTGCCAGTCCTTTAATCTCTACTCAGATATTTTTCCCTTTGCTGAGGTAACAAATTTATGTTTTAACACTCCCACTCAGCTTTCGTTTTTATATCCAAACAAAATTAATGCCGTAGGTGATTAATTTATTCAAATTTCCTCCTCCATACTTCATCATTATGCATATTATCACTGGTCTGCACTCACTACATTCAATCATTCTTGTTTTGATTCCAAATTTCTCTTCCAGATCATGCTCCATTATTAATGTCTCCTTCACTGATTTCTTACTCTTCTTCAAAAAGTATGCAGAAGTTTCCTCCAATGCTGATAACGACCTTACTCTTTTCTCTGGTCCATTTTAAGTTAGCTTTTTTGTTACATATATTCCTTAAGTAGCATCATAACCTATAGTAGCCACATCCTCTACTCCGTTTATTACTACAGAGATCATCAGTCTGCTATCACATCTTAACTTTAATAATTTATTTTACATTTTTATCCAATTGACCATCTCTGTAGCATTGACTATGCTTGTTTAAAATTTTCTTTTTGGATTTCTTCACTCTTAAATCCTGACCCAAATTCCCCCATCACTTACAGTTTTTCTCAACTGATTTATCTTCTATCTTAAACACATATACGTTTAGTTACCATAGAAGCCATACAAATTTGCAACTCGGATAGCTATCCATAAAAGACCACCACATCCCAAGCAGAGCCTTCACTCCCCAGGATTATTTAAGTTGGTGACTGAGAGTAGTGGGAATTCCACTGCAAACCAATTCTTTAGCTTGAGACTCTCCTGATGAGTGGTTTTTATCTTTGAAGAATAATTGTTTGGACCATGATACAGTGAGAAATTTCTCACTCATTCCATCTTCTCCTCTAATATTATAGGTGCCTGACCTGCCTTGAGTTCTGAGGGATCTCCCACTCCTCTATTATCATTTATATCATGGATAATTTCCATAATAAATTACTTGTGTGCTTGGTCTCATCTTGAGAGCTGTTTATTGGCTTGTAATATTTAACATACTTATATACTAATAGTTAACCAAATATATTTGCATTTATCTTTAACTACGTGTCCAATACAACACTCCTGGTATAAACTTCTTATCTATCATCTGTATTAATTTCTAGATATTCTTATATAATAGCTTAATTATTCATCCAGTTTCTCTCTCCGGGTTATCATTCTGTTTTCCATGCTTTTGTTTTATGAGTTCACTAAACACTTTGCTACTTCTGTGAACCAGTTATGAAGAACTGTCTTTCAATGATCCTCCATTAGAAACTCCCTTTTACTCACTAAGTAAATCCCATACTTCCTCATTGCTGAGTCTTTGCAGATTCTGCATCATAATTATGTTCTAAGTTACTCCAAACTACATATTTTTCAAACTACAGTTTAGATAGTATTTAGTAGGCAAAGCCTCATCACTGAACCAGAAACCAGAAGCAAAGAGAACAAGAGACTGCTTTTACTGTCATAGTCAACTGTGTAACCCCAAATCATTGTTTCTTAAATATTTAAAAATGTTTAGCAAGGTTTTATAGAATTCATCAAAGTGGGCATGAAGGTGTCATGTTTTACGACAGCCATTCAAACTTGTTTGAAACAAAACCAGGACAAAAGCATTGTTTTCTTAAGGAGGTAATAGTAATGGTAGCCACTCATACCCTGTTACTACTCTATGGATTTATTAGAGAAAAGATATTTTGCAGGTAGAGACAAAGACATAGTGGTGCCATTCTTAAGATACATTTTGTGTTACAACAAAGAAGCACATCATTGCATTAATGTAAAATGTAGAATGCTGTCAGGCCCTGAAGTATGTTCACTCAGTGGGGCTCAGAGAAAGTCTACTGAAGGTCAGGTGACATCCACAGCATGACATCATCACTGGCTAGTTAACTCATTCTGACTTGATGCATATTGTAAGTGGCATTTCTTGGTGTAAATAGTCACCTCTGCAAGTTTCCTTTAAACTTGGGAGAATAAACAGTAATGCAAAGAACTCTCTGAACTGGGGACTACTCACCAGGCTGCTTCTGCATTTCACAGCTTTGAAATAATGCTCCATTACTGCTGAGAGTTCAGACACAGAGACTCATGTTTGCTAAAGCAGCTTCCTTTGAAATTCATCCCAACTGAAATACAAAAGCAGAAAAGGTAAGTAAACATACATAAATTTAACTAGTGTATCACTTTTCATATATTATTAATCTCCAAGACAATGAAAAGAAACAAATATTCTTATGTCCATCTATATGAAAATCTTTGAATTCAGAAGCATAAAGTAAAATTTTCGATGTTGTGAAGCTAGTAACAAAATCATAATGAAAAAACAAGTCACAGCCAAGCAATTTTTTTCTTTTACCTACTGTTTGTTCCAAGAAAGAAATGAAGAATCTAGTCTGAAGAAATCAACCTGAAGATAGCATGCAATGGAAATTAGTGACAGGCCCTTCCAGAATTCCTGTCTGAGAAAATAATTTCACATTCAGATTTGTAAAATTCTGACTCTCTTCTACATTGAGTCTGGGTTTTTATGATTAGCCATAAAACAATTATGCAAATCTATTCACGTTTTAGAAATTGAAATGTTTCACATAGACCTACCTATTCTCAAGACATTTGATGTATGCAAAAACATGAAAAATGAGTGAAATAAGGGTCAAATAAGTATCTGTAAAGAATTTCTGTAACCTATTTGCAAAGAGTGAATGACTCAATAGTTATTTGGATTTTACTATAAATTTCATTTAAAATTTTATGCAATTATTTTTATTTTTAATATTTTATTTTATTTTTAAGTATTTCATATATGAGTACGATATGTATATAATTTCCACTCCATGGTTTTCTTTCTCTTACTACTCCATTGTTCCCCCCACCCTTTCTCCTTTTAATAACTTCATTTTTATAATTGTAAGATATATAAATACATGTATATATGCATACATAAATATAATCTTTTATTCAATTTAATGCTGTTCATATGTATTTGTATTTAGAACTGACCACCTGGAATTAAACATCCTATTACATATCTTATCCCTGGGCTGAAACTAATTCTCCTTCTCTCAGCTTATAGCGCTTCATCTAGAGATGGGGTCTTGTAAGATTTCCCCATCCACATTGGGATGTCAACTGGTGTTTGTCATTGTGCAGGTCTTATTTAGGTTTCCCACATTGTTAAGATTCCATAGGTACAACTTGGAGCCACCGTCTCTAAGCAAAGTCCTGATCTGCTGCCTCTTACAACCTTTCTGGCCCTTTTTCTATGAAGTTCCATCAGTCTTAGGTGTAGCAGTTGCCATGTGTGTATCGCAACCAGTCAAGTCAGAAGAGAGTGTTAGATTCCTGAAAACTGAAGTTACAGGCTGTTTGAGCTACCATGTTTGTGCAAGGAACCAACCTGAGACCTCATCAAAAGCAGAAAGTACCCAGTCACTGAGTCATCTCTCCAACCCTTATTTCATTCTCATATTTTATTGCACTTGTTAGGTATCAAGCAACATATTGAATAGAAGTGGAGAGAATGAACGCCCTTTCCTTGGGGTGGGAACTATGGGTTTTTCCTCCATTTATTACTGTTTTGGCTACAGGTTTATCATGTGTAGCCTTATTATGTTGAGATATGTGTCTCCTTCCCTATCATCTCCATGACTTTTGTCATGAAGAGAAGTTCATCTTTGTATCTTTGTTAACGGCTTTTTTTTTTTTTTCTGCCTCTAATGAGATTGTCTTGTGATTGGCATCTTTTAGTTTTGCTTATATGATAGACAGCATTTACCTATGAGTCATCCCTGCATCTATGAATGAAACCAACTTGGTCAGGGTAAATAATCTTTTTATATGAACTTTAGCTCTGTTTGCCAGCATTTTATGGAGAATTCATACGTTTATGTTCATCAGAGAATTCATTCTGTAATTTTTTGTTAATTTTGTCTTTATCTGGTTTTGATATCGTGGCAATACTGGCTTTATAAAATGAGTTTAAGAGCCTTCTTTTTCTAGTTCATGAAGTGATTTGGATCCTATTGTTTCTAACCTTTCTTTAAAGATCTGATGGATTTCCTTAAGAACCTATCTGATCCTGTATTTTTTGTAGATGGGAGATTTTCCATTATTCCTTCAGGATTGTTGCTGGTTGCAGATCTGTTTAAATTATTTATTTCATCTTGATTTAATTTTGGTATGTCGTATGCATCTAGGAATCCATCCATTTCTTTTAGATGTTTGAGAATTATGTAAAAAGAGTTTTTAAAATATGTTCTTATGATTTTCTGAATTTTGTTGTTACCTATTGTAATGCTTTCCTTTTTATTTTTAGTTTTATTTGGATCTTTTTTTCAATTTATTTTTGTTAATTACACTGAGGGCTTGTCAATGTTTTTATAATCTTTTCAAAGAAGTATTTCTTAGTTTATCGATTATTTGTATTGTTGCTTTTTAGTTTATTATGATTTAACAATTTTAGCCCTGATTTTGGTTACTTCATATTTCCCCCTACCCACAGGTTTTAGGTGCTCTTTCTTCTTGTTTTTTTCAAGGCCTTCAGATGTATCATTAGTCATTAATTTGAGATCTCTCAGATCCTTTGATATAGGCACCAAGTGCTATAAACTTCCCTCTTACAGCTGCCTTCCTTGTGTCCTGTCGATTTAGATATGTTGTATTTTCATTTTCTTTCAATTCTTAGAATTTTAAATATTTTCTTCTTCCTGTCTTCAGAGACCCATGTATCATTTAATACTGTGCTACTTAATCTCCATGAGTTTATTTATGTTCTGTTGCTCTTATAATGTTGATATCTAATTATGTGTGTTGCAATCATATAAAATCCAGATTCTTATTTTAATATTTGCTTAGTGAGACTTATTTTGTGTCTTAATATGTAGTTAAGTTTGTAGAAATTTATTTGGGATTCTAAGAAGAAATATATTGTTTAGTGTTTGGATTTGATTTGTGATAATATTTAACTCCAGAGTTTCTATATTCAGTTATTGTTTGGTTGACTTGTCTGTAGGTGAAGATGTAGTATTGAAGTCACCCACTATCACTGTGTTGGGATCATTCTGTGCCCAGAGATGTTGAAGTACCCAATTAAATGACTCAAATTGATCCTGGCAGTGGCAGTGTTCCTCATTACCTGCCCCAATGTTCTGGGTTCCTGAACGAGAAACACAAACACAGTCTTTATATTTTAGTATGCATAAATCAGCTCAATGGCTGGGACACTTCTAACTTCCACATGGCTAATCCACTTCCCTCCAATATTCCGAAGTTATTACTTACTAAAACTGACTAAAACCTATATCTTTGCTGCCCTGGGCCCAGTTGGATAGCCTTCTTGGGGCCACTCTGCCCTGGCTCCTACATGGCAGCTACGCTCTTCATCCTGCACCTTCTCAGTGTGACATCTTTCCTCACCTTCTCCTGGCATGGCAGATCTCCATTTTCCTTCCTCTGTCCTCTCTTTCCTTAGCTCAGGAATCTTAAAATCCCTACCTCTGTCTACCTTGCCCAGCCATTAGATGCTGACAACTATTTACTCATCAAAACCAACTAGGGGGCAGGGCTCCTCACTGGCTTTAGTGTAGACATGCAGATTCTCATGCAATTTCGGGGACCCAAATTAACATAATACAAGCAGCATTAGATCAAACCCAATACACATAGATCTAAGAGTATTTATTTTCTAAAGTTGTATGCCTCTGTGAATGGTTTTTAATGACCATGAAATGTCATTCCCCATTTCTTCTGAATAATTTTGGTTTGCAATATATTTTTTTCAGATATTAGAAAAACTACATATGCTTATTTTTCTAAATCATTTACTTGGAATACCTTTTTCATCCTAGTGTCCTAAGAATCTGTCTCTCTTTGACAGTAAAGTATGTTTCTTGAAACCAGCAAAAGATGGATCCTGCTTTCTGATCCAATTACCACTTTGTGTTTTCTAATTGGATAATTAAGACCATTAATTGAAATGTATGTGTTATCTCTGACATTTTGTTGATTTTTTTGTATTGTTTTCTTAGACCATCTTGATCAACTGTCTTGCTTTGTTTATTCCCTGCTTTGGAGTGTGTTTGTTCTTTTTATCAGACTCTTGAGTTCTTTCCAATATCCTCTGCATTGGCATAATTGCCATAAATCCTTCTAATCTCTTTTTATCATGAAACATTTTATTTCTCTTGAATTCTAATAAATAAGTTTTTTCTAGGTAGGCATGTATAGTCTTTCAGACCTTAGAATCTGTCTTTGTAAGCTCTTCTGGCTCTAATATTACTGACAAATAACAAGCACAATGTGTCCCTTTATAAGTGATTTAGTATTTCTCTTGTAATTTTTAGTATTCTTTGTTTATCCCACGTTTTAAATTTTTAGCTATAATATGTTCTCATCAGTTTTGGTTGTGCTCCTGTGTATTTAATGTTCTATAAACCTCTTATACCAGGGCAGACATCTCTTTCCCTGGGGATGGAAATTTTTCTTCTACAATTTTATCGAAAACACAGTCATGGTTTTGGTTTGTTTGTTTGTTTGTTTGTTTGTTTGTTTTGCTTTGCTTTTTTCTCTTTGTTCTTATGCCCAAATTTTAGGTCATTTTATGGTGTCTCAAAGCTCTATCACTTCCTCTTCACATATGTATGTTTTCATTTCATGTCAAATGTTGCTGAATGATCCAGTTCCTCTACATTGTTTCAAGCCCTTACACTCTGCTTTCTACACAATCCATTCTGTTACTGACACTTTGCACTATTTTTTTTTTTAAATTTAGCTTGCTGAGTTTGTTTCATTTTCAGAATCATTTCATTTTGGCTTTTCTTCAGTTATTCTATGTGTTTTGCAAATTCTATTTTCATATCTTGTAGTGACTCCCTTATTTTATTCATCTGTTTGTTTTGTCTTCTTTGGATTATTTGAATATAACTATACCGTTCTTTAGAACTCCTTGCTTGAAAGGTCTTTGAGGTCATTCTGATTGGGATCCACTATTATGACATTCCTGATTTTTGGAGGACATGTGTTGTCTTGGATCTTCATGTTGTTTCTTTTTTTTTTTTGCAGTAGGCTTTGTACAGTTGGAGATAGTTTGTTAAGTGGGAGTGTAAGAGCTGGGCTTGATGGTGTAGGAACTGCTTGTCTATCAGTGCAAGGGTCAGTGGGAACTGTAGAAGTGTTAAGCATAGAATCTGGGTAGAAGAGAGGAAGTATGGGAAAAGTAGCTGGGATTTGGGCATTCTTACCTGTCCACTGTGGGAGTTAGGCAGACGAATGAAATATGGGACTACTTAGTTGTCTGCAGTGGGGACTGTTTGTGATCCTTCTTTTTATGTATATGTTTGTATCTTTGTGGTGTATGCATGTGTGTATGTGCATAGCGTGTCTCTCTCCCTCCCTTCCTTCCTCCCTGTCCCCCCTCTGTGTGTGTGTGTGTGTGTGTATGTGTGTGTCTGTGTATGTATGTGTGTGTGTGTGTGTGTGTGTGTGTGTGTGTGTGTGTGTGTGTGTGTGTGTATAGATGAACTTTTCTGTACCTATATATGTAGAGGGCAGAAATTTATGTCAGGTGCCTTCTTTGTAACTTTCCAACTTATAATTTAAAGCAGGCTCTCCCACTGAGCCTGGGGCTGATTGTTTCAGCTAGACCAACTTGTCAAGGAGTCCTCGGGATCTGCTTTTCCCTACCTTTCCCATGCTGGAATTATGACTTTTGCCTCTCCACTTAACTTTGATGTAGTGGTTGTCATTCCAAATTTAGGTTCTTAGCTTCTATAAAAAGTTCTTTACACATTGAGTCACTTCTCTAGCCTGTGGTATACTTGTAATTGATTTTTTTGCATAATGTGGGAGATATTGATCCAGCTTAAATCTTCTGCATGTGGATGCTCAGTTTCATAGCATCTTATGTTGATGTAGCTCCTCTCTCTAGTGTATAGGGTTTTTGGGGGAGTTGTTTGTTTGTTTGTTTGTTTTTTACATTCTTGGAAAAGATTTAATGGCTATAGCTGTGAGTTTATGTCTGGGTTTTCCACTCCATCTCATTGATTTGTATGTATGTTTGCATTAGTACCAGTATTATATGATTTTTGTTACTATGATTTTCTGGTATCATTTGATGTCAGGTGTTGTGACACTTTAGCGTTACTTTTCTATTCCTGATTACTATAGATATTTAAGGTGTTTCAGTAATTTTAGGATTTTGCTTTTTTATTGTATAATTGTGGACTAGTGACATTTCTCAGTAGGAATCAGTGCTCTCTGTCAACCCTGAGGATTTGAGATTATCATCAGGACTCATGTGGTAGAAGAAAACAATAATCTAACCTCCACATGTATAGTACCTGGCATGCCTGTGGCCACAAATCAATCAAAAATCAATCAACCAAAAAGACATTTTGAGGGGCATTATATTGAATCTGTAAATCATTTTTGGTAATATAGCCACTGTTGTAATTTGAATTCGGCTAGCCCAGGACCATGACAGGCATTGTCATTATCTTGCATGTGTAGTTTCTTTCCGCCCCACTAGAGTTTTCATTGTAGAGATTTTTAACTACTTTGGATAATTAATTCTAGTTTATTTGTTGTTCCTAAGAATGAGCTTTTTCCTCTGATTACTTTCTTGACAGGGTTATGCTTATAACCTGCTATTTGGTTAAACCTATTTTATCAAATCTAAGAGTTCTCTAGAGAAGACTACCAGGTCCTTTAAAAAATGATCTCACCATTTGCAACTAGGGATAATTTGACTACATTTTTCTTATTTATATATCTTTTATCTATTTATTTTGTGCTTTATCCATTTTTTAGTAAGATATCAAACACTATTTTGATTAAGAGAGAAGAGAATGATCATGCTTGTTCAATATTTTAGTGGAAATATTCTTGTTTTTCCCTATTTAATATAAATTTTTCAATTTGATTTATGAGCATTTTTTCACCTATGCTCTATGGGAAAGCTGATCTATAATGTACTCTCTGTCTCTGTCTCTGTCTCTCTCTCTTTCTTTCTCTCTCTTTTTCTCTGTCTCTCATGTGTGTGCATGTGTGTGGTTTCTCTCTCTCTCTCTCTCACTCTCTCTTTCTGTATGTGTGTGTGGAGGAGAGAGAGAGAGAGAGAGAGAGAGAGAGAGAGAGAGAGAGAAAGAGAGAGAGAGAGAAAAAGAGAGAGATTTCACTCTCTGTCTCTCTCTCTCATGTGTGTACATGTATGTGTACTGTAGTTTCTCTCTTTCTCTTCCTGTTTCTGTGTGTTTCTCTGTCTCTCTCTGTCTCTCTGTCTCTCTCTCTCTCTCTTTGTCTGTCTGTCTTGAGTGTGTGTGTGTGTGTGTGTGTGTGTGTGTGTGTGTCTTTGTCTGGCTTTGTTACCAAGATACACTGACTTTATGAAGCATATCTGTTATATTAACCTTTTGTAGATCACTTTCAACACTCTTAAGGATGGCTTTTCCTTTACTGTGTGATAGAATTCACCAGAAAATCCTGTCATTCCACACTTTATGTTTTTAAAAGATTTATTTATTTTATGCATATAAGAGTTTTGCCTGGAATTTGTAGCCCCATGGAGGGAGCAAGAGCGTCAATGGGCCTGAACCCCCCCTGGTCGTCCTGGAGTTCGGACCACCAACCAAAGAATACACATCTATTGACCCATGGTTCAGACTACATATGTGGCAGAGGATGACCTCGATGGCCATCAGGGAGAAAGGAGAGGCCCTTGGGCCTAAGGGTGCTAGAGGCCCCAGTAAAGGGGAATGTCAAGGTGGGAATATGGGGATGGGTGGGCGGGTAGGTGGGAGGAGGAATTCTCTCACAGAGGCGGGGAAGGGGAGGGGATAGGGGGTTTGCAAAGAGGAGAGCCAGAAAAGGGGAAACATTGGAAATGTAAATAAAGTATCAAAAATAAAAAAAAAAATTAAAAAAAAGAGTTTTGCCTGCCTGTCTTTGTGTGCACGATTGATATGAAGTGCCCATTGAGGCCAGAATTGGGTACTGGATCCCAATTGATGGTTGTGAGTCACTGTGCAAGTGTTGGAAATCAAGCCCAGATTCTCACTAAGAGCAACAAGTGCTCTGAACTGCTGAGTCATTGCTCCAGCTCCAATCTTGAGCTTTACCTGTAATTTATCTTTCTATTCATTTCCAATCTCTTTCCACTGTCACAGGATAAAAACGTATTTAGATTAATTATATTTGTAAAGAGTTATTTTGTGACCTGCTTTACAAAGGTGTCTATATGTTCCTAAAAAGAATGTGTACTCTAAGTTCTATAGACTATTCTGCATATATATGATAATTCCATTTAATCTATGGTGTCATTTAACTCTAAAGTTTCTTTGTTAGTTTTTAGTTTTAGCTCATGTTGAAAGGGGCCTATGAAAACCATTCCTAATATTGTGTCAATACCTATAAGACCTTTATGCATATTAATATTAGTTTTGTGAAACTAGGAGTCATAACATTTGTCATTTATAGTTGTCTATCTTCTTCTCTAAGATTTATTTTTCATTTTTTTCAATGTGTACGTGCTTTTTGCATCCATATGCATGCATGCATGTGTATATGTGTGTACACATTCATTGTTGGCACCTGTGGAGGCAAGAAGAAAGCATAGAATTTCTAGAATTGCAGTTATGGATAGTTGAAAGCCACCTGACGTGGGTGGTAAGAATTGAATCCAAATCCTTTGAAAGAGCCACAAGTGCTCGTATTATTGAGCAATCTCTCCAGTCCATTTTATCTTCTTAGTGTTTAATGCTTTTTAAAGAAGCTTTCCTGTTTAGCTCTGTTCCCCATTTTTTGATGGGGTTATTTGGTTTTCTGGAGTCTAACTTCTTGAGTTCTTTGTGTATGTTGGATATTAGCCCTCTATCGGAGGTAGGGTTGGTAAAGATCTTTTCCCACTTCGCAGGGCTGAGAAGCACCTGAAGAAATGCTCAACATCCTTAGTCATCAGAGAAATGCAAATCAAAACAAGTCTGAGACTCCACCTCACACCAGTCAGAATGGCTAAGATCAAAAACTCAGGTGACAGCAGATGCTGGTGAGGATGTGGAGAGAGAGGAACACTCCTCCATTGTTGGTGGGACTGCAAGCTGGTACAACTACTCTGGAAATCAGTTTGGCGGACCCTCAGAAAAATGGACATAATACTACCTGAGGACCCAGGTATACCACTCCTGGGCATATAACCAGAAGATGCTCCAACATGTAATAAAGACACATGCTCCACTATGTTCATAGCAGCCATATTTATAATAGCCAGAAGCTGGAAACACCCTGATGTCCCTCATCAGAGGAATGGATACAGAAAATGTGGTACATTTACACAATGGAGTACTACTCAGCTATTAAAAACAAGGAGTTAATGGAATTTGCAGGCAAATGGATGGAACTTGAAAATATTATCCTGAGCGAGGTAACTCAGTCACAAAAGAACGAACATGGTATGTACTCAGGGATAAGTGGATAGAAGCCAAAACGTTTGGAATACTGAAGTTTCACTTTACAGTAAC
>CM052704.1:42690227-42705962 GCA_028551405.1 Uromys caudimaculatus | reverse complement strand
AGGTGGAATTCCCTCATAGAGATGGGGGAGGGGGAAGGGATAGGTGGTCTCCAAAGAGGAGACCTAGAAAGGGGGAAACATTGGAAATGTAAATAAAGTATCAAAAAATAAAAAAATTTTAAAAAGAAGCTTTCCTCATGACTATGAATGGTATTCTTTATATCTTCTGCCTAATTTTAATTTGAAGTCGCTTGATCAGAAATCCAAAAAGCTATGCCCTTTATTTTTTGGCTCCCATTCACCTAATAAATCATTCCTCCCTTTTACTCTCTAACTATGGGTTCATTTTCCAGTGAAATGTGTGTCTTAAATACAACACAGGCTGCAGCACCTTCTGATCTCAGATCCAGACTATCAAGCTCCACTGTTAGCTTTTATTCAGGCTTCATGTATAGTGTTATGTGATTCACCACCCAAGCCAAGTATCCTAGAATCTAGGTTTTTCAGCTTATCACTCAATAGTTGTATATAATTTGGCTTTTAAAAATAGCAAAAATGAATATACATAGTTATTCTGAGATATAAGTTTCTCTAGTTGCTCTAGTTTGGGCAAATCAACAATTGACTCATGTTATTTTAAATTCTCTTTAAAGATAAATATTGTATTACTCTTAATTGTACCTTAATAGTTCACAATGACTTTTTATATTACAATTATTGACAGAGAGGAGTGAGACATAATAATGAGGGTACAGTTTCATACCAGTGAGTTGAAAGGAAATAATCTTATCAGATGCATGAGTTTCCTTGATATAAAGCAACCAATGAATAAACTATTCAGAAAGATAACATTGATCTACCAATCTTATTGGAGATACAGTGAGCACACCCACTAAACTAAATTCTATAACATCTGTTCAACAACCAGATGTCCTTACTTTAAAATGGTTCTAATTTTGAATAACATATTGCCTAATATGTAGTAGAATACCTCTAAGTAAGAACACAGTTTTCAGGTAATTATTATACTCATTTTTAAACTAGTTACATAACACAACATACAAAACATAGACTCTCTAATAACCACACCTCAGTGCTTAATACTACAGTTCAGGAAAAAGTTCCACAAAAGTAAAAATAATAATAATAATAATAATAATAATAATAATAATCTTGTTCTATATGTGAAGTGGTTCTATCTTTATTCTATTAAAAAATATCAATCCAGAACAGTCAACTGTGAGATGTTTTTCAGTAAGACTTTTGAAGTTTAAAAGTTAAAAACAAAAATCTCTCTGGGATTCTAGGCAGAATCAAAATGTGGTTTACAAAGGAACAAAATTAGACTGGATCTGACTTCTTGTCAGCAGCAGTCAAAGCAAGAAGCCAGTTCAATGCTTTCCAAAATAAAAGTGAAAGAAGCAGGGGTTGGAGAGGATTTTATAGCTAATAAGCTGTTCCTCACACATAAAACTACCCAGGAGTCTTTATGGAGGGATTTAATAAAGGATCGCCACATTACCTGCAGACTTCAGGACATTACCGATGGAGGAAATGGACCACCATCTGCTATTATAGTCCCTCACCCTCTCTTTTGGGTTATAGTGAGGTTTAGTCCTTGGTCACAATCATACTGGGTGATGTCTAAGTATCAATAGATAAAATTATTAAATATTTAAAAACACTGGTTAATACAAAAATTAGTGGAGGTGATAAACGTCATGATTTCATGACCACAGAATTTCATTATCTCATGTTTCTGCCTTGATCAAGTTAGATGATTTTCTGGTTTCCTTGTAGCACTAAAATGCAGTTGTTTTCTGAAAACTAATACAAAAACCGGGTATTTGATTAATGTTTTGTGAGATCTTGAAGTTAGCAGAAAATCAATTCAGACCATCTCTGTTATTGCACTTTGACATCTGCCATTCAGCATGAAGGTAGTTTCCATGTGAAATGGGCTGAATAATTTATACTGTTTACTTTGAATGAGATTACTCATAGAAGTCTGGAGAAATGAATCAATACTCACTTAGCCTCACCAAAATAAATTGGAGGTAATTGTTAAAGTATTGCACATTAATTTAAGCTGCCAAATTAATTTCCCAACACTCCTTACAAGAGTCTTAATTAAAGAACAACTAGGATTGCCTTTTCTTATTATAGATACTGCTGAGTTACTGAATATGAACAGTCATTTAACCCTTTTGATGTATGTGAGTTAAAGAACAGAAAAAAACCATGAAGTTGTTGTTATACCTTGCATTTGTGAAAGGGCTTTACAGTTCCCAACATGAGTCCTTGATCTATTCTGCAAATATGGCTTGTTCTGCAAGATGTATTTGTGATCTCCTGAGAGACTGTTTCAATCTTGTGTGGGGCACTTAAATATGCCCAAACCCAAGCTTAATGTTTTAAGGGGCTCACTGATGATGTTTGTCTGTGTGTCTGTGTGTCCATATGTATGCAATTCTTGTGATTTTTCATTTTGCTGTAATTTTGGTCTCTTTGATTTTCTTTGCCCATGCTTTAGAAAGCAAGAAAGTGTGGGATTGGGTGGGCAGAGAAATGAGGATGACGTGGGAGGAAGTGGGGACAGGAAACCACAATCAGAATACTTTCTATGAAAACAGTATTTCCAACATCAACAAACGAAGAAGGAGGATCGGTGGTGGGGTGACTCAGAGAAAGGTGAGTGACAAAATCTGTCAAAATTTCTATAGAGTTAGATCCATTGAAAACACTTATGAACTTCTAGCAAGTATAACAATTTAAGTAATCAACCTAAATTTTGGTCAATTTGAAGTTCTTTTACCTATATGGTGTTCTTTTAATTAAGTTTAAGAATTAGGGGTTGGAGGAAAGCTCTTGATAGAAATTTGTGTCATACCCCACACAAAAATATAGTGTTATGATACAAACAAGAAACAGAATTTTGGAGGCATCAAAATTTAATGTGATAATTTTGCCAGTATATTTATTGAAGAATTCAAATGTTATATTTATGTTGAGATTAAAAACATATTCTAATATGTTAATTCTTCACTGAAAATACATTAATTGATTAAACATGATGATTACAATGTTGGTACCTTCATTATTCTATTATAGAAAATGGAGCAAGTCAGAAGCTATCATTTTCCCTGTCCCGTTAATGGAAAATAGAACACACAGACAGTTAAGCCACAACTCCTCCATATTAAAGGCTTCATTAGACTCTCTCCTCTTATGGACTATAGGAAAGTTTGTCTTACACTATACTATGATTCTTTCTCTAGGTGCCCCATGAAATATTAGCAGGGAATCATGTTTTTTCTTTCTGTTATGGCAGAGAGAAAGATCATATAGGGGATTTGAGAGGAGTTCTACAAATGGTATGGAGGAAGGTAGTGTCTCAGTATTGTAGCCTTCACCTATTTCTTCTTGTCATTCATTCATACCAAGTAGCTGCTGTTCTCTGTAGCCCTTTCCATGTGACATACCAGTTATTTTAGATAAGGAACTTATTATTTCATTGAATAAAAAAGATTTCACTCTTCACATTCACACATGCAAAGGACTGTTGACAGTTTTTCTAAACAATTTGACTTACTGAGAATTAAAGACTTGCTCTAATGAACAAGGTAAATTTTACTTAGGCATTGAATGGTCGTTCACTTAGTTGGTCTAAATAGTTAGCAGTTGTGACTACTGAACAGATTATAGGTGCTGCTGTAGGAGGAGGTTTCATATCATCAATAACCCAACATATCTTTTTATTTAACTTGCTAATTGCCTCATGATTTGCTGGGAGCCATTTTGCCCCCTCTCACAGAGATGCAGGCAAGGTGAAGCCGAAGTGCTCTGGTCTGGAGGGAGGCATTTGTTTCATAAGAAATACATTTATTCTTTTGTAAAGAAATTAATGGAGAGTTGCCAGCATTTTCATCCAACAAAATCACCTTAGCAACTTGGCTATGGAAACAGCATGAACTTTCCCTCCAAGCCTCTGATCACTGTGGACAAGAGGACTCATCAACAGAAGGTGATAAGACATGTTTCCACTTAGTTTAATTCTCAAGTTAATTGTAGCACACAAAATCAAATAAAGATACATTTAACACTTATTAGGATTGGAAGACTAGTGGTCCCGATTATACTTAAGTTTTCCTATTTGAGGAGTATGAAGCCTGAAAACCAAAGGAACCAAACTGTAGCCACGCAGCCTGCTGCAAAGCTTGGGAGTGATGATAACCAGGACTCTCTGGTCTGTTTTTCATAACTAAAACCTTTGTTGTTCAGAGGATACAAATCTGTGTTTCTTGCCTGGTTGTAACCTTATTTTCATATGCAGTATTGATGGATGTAGGCAGTATCTACAATCATCTCACTTAAATAGCGTTTTCTCCACAGGCCTGGCACTCAGTATTAGGTCTCTTACAAGTGCCTTGTGTATTCACTTAATTGTTCATTTAGGGACTGATGAGTTTTTCAGTGAGATCCTGTCTCTATTGTGGGAATCTACCCCGTGATAGCACTGAATGTTTATGCCCCTCGATGACCCTGTCCTAACATCAATACCACTGTAATATTTATGTCCATGGATATTAATGTTACCTCAGATTCCAAGCTCTACTATCATCAAAATGCCTTATTTTCCCTCTCTGTGAATGGAAGTTTGACTAAATCAACTTTGAAGAAAAACTGAAGGGCTCATTTCACACATCATCTCTTTGTAGAGTTCTTCGTTATGAAGATTCAGTCCCTCCTTAGTAAATAGCCTCTGGGTCAGAAAATAGGCTCCACTTTGAAAATATGCCAAGACTAACAATAACTTCAACAGCAAAAATGACTCCTTACCCAGACAGCTTCAAGCTGAAGCTCTTGATCATTGAAATTTAATTCTGTGGTGTGTGGGAGTGGGGAGTGGGGGGTGTGCCCATGTGGGTATGTATATATACATAGGTATGCATGCATGTGTGTGCACACTCATGTGGAGCTCAGAGGTCAACTTCAAGTGTCATTCTTTAGCAGCCTTGGTTTTAGAGATAGAGTCTTCCATCGGTTTGAGGTTCACTAAGGAGGCTAGTCCAGCCCATGAGCCTGAAAGACCCACTTGTCCCCATATTACTGTTGCTGGGATTATAAATGCAAACGCCATGCTTAGCATTCATCCAGAACCCATCCTAAGGTGAGTTCTGGAGATTTAGTCCCCATCTTCATCCTTATGAAGAAAGCACTTTACCAGGTGAACTTACTCACCAACCCAAAATTTGGAGTTTGGAATACATACACCAGGAGTTGTTTTGTCTGTTGTCTTCCTCCCTTGTCTCTAGAGATGCTTGTTCCATTTACCAGCTCTGTAACTATTCACTGGTCAGGTTTCTAACTCTCACCAACAGTAAATATTATATCCACCGTTGTCTGATCTGTGTTCTATGTGCCTTTATTCATTTTCTTTTATTTTTAATTCTTTTTATTTTTTATTTTTTATTTTTATTTTTGTTTTTTGATACTTTATTTACATTTCCAATGTTTCCCGTTTTCTAGGTCTCTTCTTTGGAAACCCCCTATACCCTCCCCCTCCCCGCCTCTATGAGGGAATTCCACCTCGGGCAGGTGGGTGGGAGGTGCAATTCTTTTTATTTTTTAAAAATTTATTTTCCAGGTCTCCCCTTCGGAAATCTCCATCCCATTCCCCCTCCCCTGCCTCTATGAGGGTGCTCCTTCACCCACCCACCCATCCCTGTCTTCCTTCCCTGGCATTCCCCTACACTGGGGCATTGAACACTCTCAGGCCCAAGGACCTCTCCTCCCACTGATGGCCAACAAGGCCCTCCTCTGCCACATATGCAGCCAGCACCATGGGTCCCTCCATGTGTATTCTTTGGTTGGTGGTCCGGTCCTGGGGAGCTCTGGGGGTCTGGCCAGTTGACACTGCTGCTCCCTCCATGGGGCTGCAAACCCCCTCAGCTCCTTCACTCTGTTCTCCAACTCCTCCATCCAGGACCCCACGCTCAGTCCAATAGTTGGCTGTGAACATCTGCTTCTGTATTTGTCAGGCTCTCAGCTTATTATGCTTCCATCAGCAAGCACTTCCTAGCATCCACAATTACGTCCATGCTCCACTATGTTCATAGCAGCCATATTTATAATAGCCAGAAGCTGGAAACAACCCAGATGTCCCTCAACAGAGGAATGAATACAGAAAATGTGGTACATTTGCACAATGGAATACTACTCAGCTATTAAAAACAATGACTTCATGAAATTCTCAGGCAGATGGATAGAACTTGAAAATATCATCCTGAATGAGGTAACTCAGTCACAAAAGAACAAACACTGTATGTACTCACTGATAAGTGGATATTAGCCCAAAAGTTCAGAATACCCAAGATTCAGTTCACAGACCATATGAAGCCTAAGAAGAAGGAAGACCAAAATATGGATGCTTCAGTGCTTCTTAGAAGGGTGAACAAAATACTCACAGGAGGAAATATGGAGATAAAGTATGGAACAGAGACTGAAGGAAAGGCAGTCCAGAGACTGCCCCACCTGGGGATACATCCCATATACAGCCTTTATTCATTTCGAATGCAATCATCCTTTCTGCTATAAGGCACCTGCCATTAGTATGGTCTCCTGTTGAAGTATGGAACTCACTGCTTAGAGGCATATTGATGCTGAAATCCCCTTCAGAGCATATGTTCCATTATAACGTTAGTGCTATGTTCTTGTGACTTCCTAAAGAACACAATCAGTGGCTACCAGACCTTATATTATATAGTGTGTCCTCTTCAACATCCATCATGCTAAACCACAGTATTCATAGAAATCTTAGACTTTATAATGCAGTAAGGATAACCATTTTTTCATGTTTTAAGAAGATAATAACTGCCTTTCAGGAAGGCAGTGATGACAATTGGCCTCCAAGTCTCAAACATGCTTGGGAAGTGGCCTACTACCAGCTACACTGTCAGTCTACCTCTGTATCTAGCTTATTAGCACAATGTACTTCTATTCAAATATATTGCTGCAAATGTCAGTGTTTCTTCCTATGAGATAAGCAGTCTCCACTGTATGTATATGTTGTATTTTCTTTTCCGTTCATCTATTACACATTTAATTTCCTTCCATGTCTCTTGCTTACTATCAAGAATGTTGTAATCAACATAAGATGGCACTGATTTCCTTGAGAACCCAATTTAAATTCCATTGAATATATAACACAAGTATCACAGAGTAATTTTTCTACTTTAGTTTTTTATAAGAATTGCCAACTGGTTTCCTTGGTGACTATCACATCTTATAGTCTTTCCATGTGCAAACACTCTTATCACCAAAACTTGTCCAGCACAAACTGTTACTGTTATTATTGTTCTTATTAATAGAATTTTTGCAAGGAGCACATGATATCTTACTGTGGTTTTAATTTTCCTCTGCTAGAATATTTTTAACAGTACGCTCCTTTTAATATCACTATCACTTCCGGCCAGTCTCATACTTACCTAGTTGTGGTTTTTGTAATGTCTATTTATTGATTATGTTCTTTTTTATTAAAAATAGATTTTTTTCATACAATACATTCTGATTACACTTTCCTCTCCCATAGCTCCTACGTGATCTTCCCTATTCCCACTCCTATCCAAACCTACCTCTGTTTGCTCTTAGTTTTGGGTACCCACTGATGAAAGTTTTTGAGTGTTTTGGGATGCAAACACTTTATTGGATCTATGGTTTGTATATATTTTATTGTGTAAATTCTTGCTTAAAATGGTATTTCCTTTGCTGGATATATTCTTTTTATATCAGTGAAAAGCCACTTCTTTTTTGTTGTTGTTGTTTTGTTTTGTTTTGCTTTGTTCCTCCTCTTGCTGTCAAATACAATAATTGCAAAGGTCAATATAAAAAAGAATTTTTTTGGATAATTTTATGGACTCAGTATTCATGTCTAAATAATTCATTTGACTGTACTTTTATGTAAAAAATAAAATATAAATCACATTTTATGTTACTTGTGCAAACTACGTTGCCCCAGTATTAAAAAGTGAATCTCTCTTGTATGTATAACAGATGCCAATAACTAACATATTTGTTCTTTCCAGTGTACTGTATACTTTATCTCTTGAGACTATAAGGATGAATTTATATCAATTCATTCTTCTCTTTCCCAATTTATTCTTTTCTATTCATTTCAACATTTTTAAGATGTAGTCCCTCATACTAACAATTCCTCATAGTCCTGTACATGGGTCTTACACTTGGCTCTTTCCTCTCTTAGCAGGCCTTGTATGTTCAAGATGCCCAGAAGAGAAGATGGAGCAAGACCTGAGGGACAAAGTTTATGATGCTCTGTAAGATAAAGTTTTAATTATTATTTAGAAAAAACATTGTTAATAACAAGCAATAGAACATTGCTAATAATAGAACATTATTAATCTTTAATAATGAGAATTGAGTCACTTCTATAGTAGCAGAGAATTGAGAAAAGCTGGATGTTTTAAGAGTTTTTAATGAACTAATTTTATTGCCCCCATTTAAAGTTCATGGTTCCATTCCTTTCTCTTGTGGCCCTAAACTTGTCATAAACAACTTCTCAAAATATCCTTTACCCATAAAAATAATTCTTCAAATATTGCTAGTCTCTAACAAAAGAAAATTATGCAAACCAACTTTCCTAGTTTGCCTAAAATTTATAGTTGGTTATCACAAGTTTCTAACTATTAGTCTCTAATGCGTTAATGAGTTAAAGCATCTGATTCATTTTTCTTCTAGTTGCAACTCTTTTTCTATCTTTCCAGTGCCTGTCTGCTATATCATCTGTTTGCTCTATTTTCAGTTAACCATTTATGAGTTCCTTAAGGAGTGCAGTTTGGGGCCTATACATTTTCTACTATGTATGGTAGGCTCACTACTTCCAACTAGCATGTGACAGATACATCCTTCAAACTATCAGAATTCTAGATAGACAACTCCAAGCTGTATGCTTCATTGATGACAGTGTCAATGGAAAAACAAAAAACAACAAACAAAGATCAGTTTGAACGGAAAACTATAGAAAGCTCAGAGGTATGTGATCTCTATCTCCGAATCAAGCACTGGCTATGTTGGAGCTCTCCATGTGCCGTTGCAATGAATTATTACATGTGTAGCCAGAAACTCTGATTCCTATAATGAGAGGAAACAATTTTTTTTCTCCAGAATTCCATAAAAGCATGAGATAATGTAGGAGTTTGCAGTAGGATTCTTCAACATTAATGAGAACAGTCATATGTTTGAAGAACATTTATTAAAGATGTCTATCAGATCCTAAGGTCAGAAACATGAGCATGGTATTTTTTTTGTGTGTTACTGTGGCGTCTTAGTCAGTTTTCTATTGCTGTGAAAAGACACCCTGACCGTGGGGCTTGTGTACAATTTCAGAGGTTTGGTCCATTATCATCATGGCAGGAAGCATGCCAACACACAGGCAGACGTGGCTGGAAAAGTAACTGAGAGTTTTATATCAGGATCCATAAGCAGCAGGAAGATGACAGTAAGCCTGGTTTAGGCTTCTGAAACCTCAATGGCCATGTCTAGTGGGATGCTTTTTTCAACAATGCCATATCCCCTAATTACTCTCAAGAAGCATCACTCCTTGATGATGGAGCATTCAAATAGATGACCATATTGAAGCCATTGTTATTCCAAACTTCTACACACTGTTAGGAGACGGTTAGTAATATGTGAAGTAAAAAATTATGAAAGTAAGAGCTGTTTTGCCTGGGATTGGGGCACATGCCTTTAGCTCTCTGGAGACAGAGGCAATCAGAGATCTGTGAATTCCAGGCTAGCCTGGTCTGCATAGTGAGAACCTGTTAAAAAATACAAACCAACAAAACAAACAAAATAGTTGTGATAGTCTGATTTGATTCACAAACATGCAGCATAAAAGCGAACACAGAGTGTCCAGAAATGAAGCCACCTACTCAACTAAACTAAGACCAGAGAGAAAATAAAGCAGATTTGAGAATAAGAAAATAAATCTGTATACAACTGGATACATTCAATTTCATCAACTGACACCAAAGACAATATGAAAATAAATGTGAGGTTTTCAGATCATTCATTCTCTAGAAATCATGTAATGTTATTTTTTTAATTAACTGAATTAAATTTGACCTAAAATAATTACCTAAAATCATTTGGTAGAAAACAAGTTCATAATCCATTGACTTTCCATAATGCATACTTGTACTTGGCATGTTACTGGTTTTCTTACTTAGATATCCATTTATCTAATAATATTTTTGAATACTTAAAAATGAACCCAAGTCACCAAGGTATTCATTAGACTTCATTTTCCCTTCCTCACACTTAAAGTATTTCAAAAATTGCCACTACAAGAGACACAAAACAACTAAAAACATTCCTGTCCTGAAGGAGCTCGCAACCTAGTAATATAAATAGATATCTAAGTATATATAATACATTATATAGAATAATAAATGAACAGAGTCAGACATGAAGTAGATACCTTAATTATCTACTATGTCATGAGTACTAATCATGATTCACATTCTCAGAAGATCACAGGAGAGTTTGATTTTAATTTGTATAGATTTTTGCTGTAAACTCAGAGGAACATCTCATTATACTATTAATAGGACAATAGGTAAGGATATATATTTAATGGTTTCACGTATCTAAGAGAAATGAGAAATCTTAGGTGCTCACAGTGGGCTAGTAATTGACAGCCTCAAACAGTAATCAGTTTCCTGGGAAAATGAGCTAAGAAGAAGACTTGTAGGTGTGAAGATTAGGGTAGCTCAGTGGGAGTAAAGAAACAGAGAGCAGTATGTGATGAGATTATCAATAATAAAGCATTCCAATCCATTCCTCAGTTTTGATGATTGCTGTACTTGAACCATGTGTCACAAAGCCAAGCAAGGTAAGAGCGACAGTAAAATGACAGATAGCTGATGAACTGATTGAAATGATGCAGTCACTGAACTAACTTTCTTCTGGCTGATGGTTCTGGTGAGTTGATGGAGTATACTCTGGATTGACAAGACAATGTTGTTTGAGGGAGAGTTATTAAGGCTTCATATTTCAAAGAAGGAGCCTGCAATGTGAAAACCAAGAAAGCTACACTTACTGGTAGAATATGAAGAAGTATGAGGCCACCCTTTTGTTGTTTAAAGTAGACAGAAGAGAAATGAAAATTGGAATACAAAGAACTGACTAGCTATTCTTTTTTTAAAGATTTATTTATTTTTTATATGTAAATACACTGTAGCTGTCTTTAGACACATCAGAAGAGAGCATCAGATATCATTATAGATGGTTATGAGCCACCATGTGGTTACTGGGATTTGAACTCAGGACCTCTGGAAGAGCAATCAGTGCTCTTATCTGCTGAGCCTTCTTTCCAGCCTTCTGACTAGCTATTCTTAACAAAAAGATGGCCATACCCAAGATTTCATGTCTCAGGAGTGCCTCAGAATTGTGCTGGTGGGCATTTCTCCAGTAGTACAGAGAGAAGGTAATGTTAAGGACGTAGTTTATCTTTCAAAGGCCTAGTTTCATGTTGATCACTTCTATTCCTGCCAGAAAGATCTAAACATCTCTCAGTATGCATTAAGACGAGATCATTTACCTCTCAATACAAGGCTGGGTTTCAGTGATGCAACTTAAAAGAACTTCTTACTCTGCGGTGTTAATTCTTTCTTTAAAATAATGTTCTTCCTGGCTGCTTCATAATGAAAAGCATGTAGGATAACAGAACTCGATCTTTCTGAGCTCCAAAATATCTATTTACTCAGTTTTTATTTCCTAAATTGGTTGTTGTGCAGCCTAGGTATCTAATACATTTTACTCTCAATCCAGGAAGATATTTGGAAACTAATATGAGTTAGAAAGGAATAGACTATGCTAGAGGGCTATAAAGAGTAAGTGCCGGAGTTGAATGGATAAAATTGAAGAAGCTCAGAGAGGGTTTAAGACAACCAAACAGATAAGGAAAGTAAAATAATATTGGTACCAAAATGCCCTCCCAGATAAACAAGATACTGTGCTTGTGTTGTTATGGTAGTCTTTGTGTACTTGTTTGTTTTTATTTTTCTGTGAAGCAAGATGTTAAGAATCTCTATCATGCAAGGTCCAAGAACATGACTACTTTGTAAAAGACTTGTGTTTGGTTTAACAGCCCATTTAGGGATGACAGCTTTAGGCAAGGATTTGTGGACATATGAATACTTCCTCTTGGGCAGATCTTCTTAGATAGAAACAAAGCAGGGAATACAAAAAGAAAGCAAGAATGTGGCTCAAGCGAAGCCCAATATGTTGTTAATGGAAAGGAAAAGGTACTGGAGAAAGAATATCCATTAGCAAACTGCCCCATCCCTGACTAGAGACAGCCAGCTTTTTATAGCTGCATAATATCACTGAAAAGGAATATTCTGTGAGACTCTGTAAGGCAAATGTTGGAGGTGGTGGTCACTTTTAAGGCCTTGGCAGGCCAGAATTATGTCAATGTACAAGGTCACAGGGTCTAGACAGGAACTGGCATGTATTATCCTGCACTAACTGAGGAAGGAGCAGGATAGAGGAGAGGGTAGAGCTGTTGAGAGATTTCAAAAGCAGCGAGTGGCTCACACACCTGGGAAGTGGCACTACTCCACCAACAAGGCAGACTACCTCACAGCAGATATATAAAGCAGGTACTGACCAGATGCAGGAACAAGGATGTGACCTGGGGCTGTGGGGATATTGCAGAAAATGCCATAAAAATTGAAGGGAACAAGGAAGAACTTCACCACCAAAGTGCAACAGACCAGGTGACAGCTTCCTGTAACTTAGACCTAACAGAAAGTTAACTGAGTATCTCCGTGGGAGGACCAACTCTACCTGAGTACACAATTCATAGATTCAGACCATGGGTACTCAGTGACTTACAGAGCATGAGAACAGACAGGCAGTTAGGGTGCCATGTCTCCAACAAGGCAGCTACCCCAAACAATCCAAATCCAGGGCTCTATGGTTAGGTTGCATTCCCACATGTTACTATGCTTAAAGCAACTGATCTCCTTTACAACTAAAAAGAAATAAATTATAATTATAAAACCAATGCCCAATTGGTTTCTTGGGAGAGATGGGTATACCTTACATATTTTCACATTCTAAAATATATTCATAGTAGCCAGAACTCATAATATGCAGTCACCTTTAAAGAAAAGGCACTTGACAGTGCCACTTGATCTTGAAAAGTGACACATGGGACACACTTTTACCAACAGTACAAATTCATAGGAAACGGTAAACCAACATAACAGGAATATATAATGATGAAAATATCTAAATTTTGCAGAAAAAAGAAGTTATGTTTTAATTTTATTACTCACTTAAACATGAGTTTTGAATTTTAAGTCTATTAATTTATATCGCTTTATGTCAATTACATTGACACATCCTATAATACACAGACATATGTATGCATGAATACTATTGGATATATTACAATATGTAAAGCTGTAATACTTCCCTTCAGTGTAGCTATCAGATTGCACACAGTGAGTAAGCTGAAGACATTCACCTATATCCTTACAAAGCGACCTTCATGGACTCTGATAAAATGCCTCAATCCATTCTCATGTTTGCCTTGAATTATTTCACTAAATAATTTGTAAGGTGCTTCACTTTTTAATTTGTTTTTCATGGTTAGAAATTGTTAATCTATGGTGTGATAATGTGCCATTTTCAGGTCCCTCAGTATCTCAGGATTCATGCATCTCAGCTGAATTTAGCACATCACTGTTGGAGTCTCCACAAGTATTTATAGGTTGGTGCTCCTCTTCCTGCTAAGGAGGATTAAGTGTTCTAGGCACAGAAACTTCTGATCCTTCAGAAGGCACTGCCTGTCCCCATGAGAAGCCTTCAGAGATCAAATAGTGTTTTCAGGCAAGAACTTGTTGAAGTGCTTAGAGCAACTGTGAAAGCATCTGGGCATCTAGTGGATGAGCCCCCATGTCTGGAAAATCATAAATGTTAAGATGCTAAAAATGAGCTATTAGAGAAGGAGCGAGGTGAATGCATGTCCTGGAATGGCCTGAAGGACAGCAGGCAGCATGGAGAGGACAGAACAATTTGCTCTGTGTGTGTGTGTGTGTGTGTGTGTGTGTGTGTGTGTGTGTGTGTGTGTGTGTGTGTATGGGCATGTGTATGTATATGTGAATTTATGTTATTTATTATTTTCACTTTATAAATTCTACTTTTATATTTGGACATTTGGACAGCATCATTCTTTTGTTGTTATTGTTACTTCGTTATTTATTAAATAGGTTTCCACACATGGCTTTTTAAATAATCCAGGCAGTGGAAGAAGGGATGGGACAGGAAGGCACACTCACCACTCTCCACCTCCAATACACAATTATTTACATTTCAACCACTGGACAATCCTGGCTCAGGAGGAGGCAGCAGAAGTTAGAGAGGCAGAACGCCAGGAGAATAACAGTAAGACTTATTTCCTCCATCCCATCCCCCCAAAACCATCCATCCCATCCTAATCTCTGGTGGTATCCGGTGACGTCCGTCTCCCATTCCTTCCCAAATTATGGAAGTAAGGTTCTTCTCACCAGAATAAGAGCACTTGGGATAACAGTAGGGTCCCCTCAACAAACAAAGGAAGAAAAAAAGGAAAAAAAAAAGCACTGGGATACTAATCAATTAATGGGGCATTACCTCCCCAGAATAATCATCTCTAGGCTAAGCAGACAAGCAGCAACTGAATGATCCCAGGTTAAGGTCCTTTTGCTAAAGAGATGCTGGGAGTGGGGGGTAAGTTTAAGGAATGCACCTTTGCCCAAGTGAGAGCATTTGAACCAAAGTGTCTAAGTTTGTGGTAGTAGTATAGGAGGTGCCAGGTAGGGACTGCAATATCAGAATAAGAATCTTAGGACCCAGAAGGGAAGGAATCCAACCAAATAAATATCCTTACCAGAACAAGAAATAAGTAACTCCCCCTTCAAAATTAGGGACCACAGGTTCTGGGAGGAGAGCTCCTTCCCAGAATTGGGATAGGAACTGGGCAGACTTGGCTATCATCTTCTGATCCCTGATCCCTATTCCCTGACCTTAGTAACACTGGGTTTTTATAACCAGGTCAACAGATGTCCATCTATCTATGTAGCATGACCACGGGATTCCAACCAGAGAACCTGGCTGGGTCTAGGGAAGCAGGAGCCAGGGCAAGGGGGTGGGGCTTTCTTTAGAGTGGTTGATGGGTTTTCTTCAGCTGGTGTTTGCATCCAGGGGTCCAGCAGAATCTACTCCAGTGAGGGTCAGGAGCAGGGTTTAGGGGCCTGGCACTGGCAGATTAGGCCACAGCAATCTGGGGAGACATGAGCAGGGAAGTGGGGCTCAGCCTCCAGAATCTCCTGGTCTCTCTTGAAGTTCCCACAGACCATGTCATAAAGTCGGACGCCTAGTGGCCAGATGGTAGCTGGAAGGGTATGGTACTGGTGTCTCGAGATCCACTCTGGAGGGCTATACACCCTTATCTCATCAAAGTCCCTGTACCATTCATTGTGAAGCAGGGCACCAGAACCAAAATCAATGCGTTTAATAGAACTCCCTCGCACAGGTCTATCAGGATGTTCTCATTCTTGATAATACGATGGACAACTCCACGGGCGTGGCAGTGCTGGATAGCTGCCACTACTTGGGTAAAGAAGCTGCGGCTACAGCTTTCACCCAGTGGTCCCGTCTCTGTGATGTTGTTGAAGCGGTCCTGGGCAGGCATAGGCCACTCAGGGACCAGCATGAAGCCTTACCCAG
>CM052704.1:42629856-42690127 GCA_028551405.1 Uromys caudimaculatus | reverse complement strand
TAGCCCGCTGAATTCTGCTGAGTCTACAGGGCCTAGATGCGGGGGGGGGGGGGGGGGGGGTAGGGCGAGGGTGCAGAGTGCTGGAGAGCCAGGGCTGGGGGGCGTCAGGGTGGAAGGAATTTGATTGCCCAGAAGCACCTGCAGAAGGCACAGCGTTAAGATTCCTGCATCATTCTTCTTTCTGTCTTAATGTTGCTCGATTGGAGGTTGGAGAAAGGAAATAAGAAAAGAGAAACTGAAAAGTACAAGACTGGGAAGGGGACAGACTCAGAATGGCTAGAAAAGGAATCGTTTCCTGTCTACCTTAGAGGATAGAGACAGTGGAACGCAGAATGGGATTTGTTTTAAGGTTGTTTTTCTTCTGTCCTGTAAGAAAAACCATATTGCATGTAAAATAAAACCAAGGGCACAGAAAACAAAACCCCTGAAGTCATTGTATAAACTGTATTAAAATGTTTAACAATTGATATCCAGGTACAACCTTATAGTTAAAGCAGCTCAAAGTGAATGATCTGTTATCTTCAAGTTCCCAAAGTAAAAGTTAGTGTGATGTTTTCTTTTTATTTGTTTATTTATTTACATTTTAAATGCTGGCCCCTCCTGGTCCCCCCTCACAGAGTCCCTGCTCCCATACCCCCTCCCTTTCTCCTCTAAGAGGGCATCCCACTCCTCATCCTAGAGAATCAAGTCTCTGCCAGATTAGGAGCATGCTCTCTCACTGAGGCCAGACAAAGAGCCTTGGTGGCCATGAACGCCTGGAGAGAGGGGGAATGTAATGGGGAAGTGATGGGGAAGGGAAGAGCCCATGAGAGCAAGAGAGAAGCAAGAGCGAAGCAAGAGAGGAAGAAGGGGGGCAAGCGGCCCCTTTTATACTGGGTCAGGCCTACTTTGCTGTTGCCAGGTAACTGGGGGGTGGAGTTTAGACAGAATGCTACCACCATGGCTTCATCCACTTTTATGGAAGCTGCTCTTCCCTCAGTCTAGACTCCAAGGGTCCATCAGGATCATTGGCCACACATATTTACCAGACATATCCTTTGTGGGACATTCCCTCTACTGTTTTATGGAGAATACAAAAAGGAGAAAGTAGACTCTGACACCCAGGAGCTAGGAATTCAATGGAAGACCTGTTTCCCTCCTTTTCCATCTTCTTAGTCTACAACCATCGATGATTAAATACAAGTACTCCTGTTCTGTGGGTTCTCTAAGCACAGTTGCCTTCTGGAAATGGGAAATACCAGAAAGTTGTCAGAAGAGACTGGAATTTCTGAGACATAGTTCTGAAATTAAAAGACATTCAAGGATCAGCCTCAAAGAATCAACAGAGTACGGAGAAGGGAAGATCTCTTAGTGAGTAGATATAAGAAAGAGAAGGGCATACATTTAAAAACCCAGGATGTGTTCTTGTTAAATTATCATGCAAAATATGCTGTTTAGGAAAACTAATAGTGATAACAGTGGTTTTCAAGCTTTAGATTTTATCCAAAAGAAAGATCAAACAAACTAAATGGGTAATTCCAAAGTGTCAAACAAGTTCAAGGTTAATGTAAGTAGAGGTAACAGACATTTGTTTAAATAGTACATTTTACTTAATACCAGTATATTATTTAAACATATTTGATTTAAGGTATCATTCACATGATTTTTAAATTTCCATTTTGAATAAGGTCTAGAAATTCAATATGTTCTTCATATAATTCCACATCTTGGCTTAGACTATCCTCTATTTCAAGTACTCAGCCATTGTATATAATTAGTGGCTAGTATTTGGACTACTCAGCTTCGAACTACACCCAAGTCCTATTTGCCCTCATACCAAAGAACAAATCAAGATAGTTGTTGAAACAAACAAACAAAAAAGACACGTATTGAAAGGTGAGGGTAAAGTGGGGAGTCAAGAAGCTAATTCACTAAAAAATACACTCAAAGCAAGCCTTCTGCTACTTCTGCTGCATTTGATTCTGTTTGTGGCCCTTTTCTCCTGAGGACAGTCCCTTCCTCCTATTTTATCCCCATTCTCTTCTCTTCTTCACTTTAAATTTGTTGACTTCCTCAGACCATCTTTAAAACTTTCTCCCAGACTTCTGGTCTCTGGGAAGTAATTTATCATGGTTTGAATCTCTCCTATCAGAAGAAAACTGCAAAAATAAATTATTTAAGAAGCTTGAAGTCAGCTACAACTACCAACGAAAGTTAATCATGGTCACTTATATAAGGAGAAATCGTTCTACTTTTTAGATGACTAAAAATAAGGGTGTGTATTGCTGGCTAATAGGCTAGAGTGCATGAGAAACACAAAGATTCCAAGGCCTGAAACCACAGCATTTATCAGATGTCACACACCTTGGGAGGGTGAAGGGTACTGCCATAGCCCACTAGAGCATATAGAGCCCAAGAGACAATAGGAAGATCCATGCAATATGGTAATGTGGGCACGCTTCATATCACTTATTACACAGAATTGACCTGATATGCCACCGCAATAAATGGAGTTGAAAAAGTAGTTACAAATGTCAGCATATCTTTAAATCTGTTGCAATCTGGAGATTAAAACTGATACCCACCACTCCTTACTTCAGGCTGATTTCTTTCTGTATGAGAGTTTGAGTGTCTCCAAGGGTGTTAACAGAACCCCCTGCCCAAAATTCTTGCTGAGGGTGAGTCTAAGTTTCCATCATCTTTCTCATCCTATCTTCTTTGGTCTGATATTTTCTTTTTCTTTTTCTTTCTTTCTTTCTTTCTTTCTTTTTTTTTTTTTTTTTGGTTTTTTGAGACAGGGTTTTAGCCTTGGCTGTCCTGGAACTCACTCTGCAGACCAGGATGGCCTCAAACTCAGAAATCCACCTGTCTCTGCCTCCCAAGTGCTGGGATTAAAGGCGTGTACCACCACTGCCCAGCGGTCTGGTATTTTCTTTCTGCTCCTTTGGCGTCTCCAGTTTCTTCTCTATGTTCTTAAAATGTTCCTACTGAGCACATTATCATATTGCCATCCTAGGCTGGTAATTAAGTGACATCCAGGACCCTACAATTTCAATCTGAAGAGCCATTTCTTTTTATAACACACCCTTGAAATTGCTGAATTGCTGCCTCAAATCTTGCTTGGGGCCAGTCATTTTATTTTCCTAAAATAAATTTCTCACTCACTCATCCCTCTGATCAGCATTCTGCTGAGTGCCACCCACTTCATCTAAGAAACTGCACACTGTCTGTTATAACAACTAACCTCTTACTGGTGTTCAGTCGCAAATTGAAAATCACTTTCACCTTGAAAGAGGAATTATTTTTGAAACCAAACAACCAGCATTAAACATTCTGAAACCTTGTAGACACTGTAGTTTTCATTTGTTCTTATTTAACTTTTTAAAAATATCTCTATCTGTTTCTATGTATCCAACTAATGAAAACAAGAACAATAACAACAACAGCATCAAAATCAAACCACAACAAAACAAACAAACAAACAAAAAGCTAAAGGTTGTTTATCAAGGACACTTATGGGATAGAATGTATGGGTCTGAGCCTTTCATCCAGCAACCAGTTCTCCAACATTCTGGCCCACCAATTCAATGTCCTAAAACTTAATTCAATTTCAATTATGAAACCAGCCTCCTAATGTTTGTATAGACTCCAGACTTTGTAGGCTGGTTCACATATACCTGGTATCCACTCCAGACCCAGTTGCTGCTAGCTAGTCCTGGGGTTCTTTATATGTCTGTTTGATTTGACTACAAAGTAAGGATTCATTTGACTCCACTTCCTGTTTAATAATTTGATGTAATTGCTCCCAGAACTCATGAAGATATTTTACTTATATTGACTGGCTTGTTACAAAGGATATTATAAACCAATCAAATGAATGAACAAATAAACTATTTCACTGTGTGAGATCAAGAAGGATCTTAAGCTGAAGCTTTTGTCCTATGCAGTTTAAAGAGTGCTGCCTCCCAGTACAACCTTGTAGCTTTCCTTCTTAGGGCTTTTATTTGAGGTTTCCAATATAATATTTTTTATAGAAGCATGGGTGGTTAAATCACTGGCTCTAAATTGTTCATCTTCAGACCTGTCTACTTCCTATAGGTCTTGGTATAGGGCTGAAGTAACCTTCTAACTCATCTCAGTCTTTTTAGTGATCATCCCACAAGCTGAGAGTACTTTAGAGACTGTCTGCCAACAGTCATCCATTAGCATCTAGACAGATACTTGTCACTGTGGGGAGTCAAAGAATCCTATAAACTTCTATGTCAAGAATCAAGGGCCAAACAAAATATTATAGCAACGTTATAATCCTAGGACCCTGTTCATCCCAGAAATTGCAAGGACTTTAGGAGCTCTGTGTTAGAAACTGGGGACACAGACCAAACATGTGCTTAATATCTCACATCTAGTTTGGATGGAGATTGAGAATAGTCAGCAGCAAGATTATAAATTCTAAACCTTCATAGGTATTAAATCTCTGATCAATGCAAGCAAATGTTTTCTGAAACCAGATGGGCCTTGTTGAATTTGTCCAAGGTGCTGTGCTTGTAAGCATGGAAAATGCAGTCAGAAATTGAGTTTCAGGGAAAGTATTGCTCACTAGTACATTGAGTAGGCGTTGGAACATTCATTCTGGGTAAACTTCTTTACAATGAAATCTGTCAGAAAACAGCTTCTGCAAATATAATACCCCAACTTGCATTTAATTAATATTTCTTGAGCCTTCAAAGAGAACACATGCATGGATCAACACTCATGAATATTGACCAGAAATGACAAAAAAAAAAAAAAAAAAATCTTACAAGTCATTGTTGGCCTGTGAGTGCTTTACATAGTTAAGCAAATTTTTTGTATTCATTAGCTAAGTCTCAACTGGTTCTTAATTGCATTGAGAATGAACTAGCATTCTAATTGGATCCCATGCAGATCACAGTTTGTTTTGAACCTCCACAGCAAAGAATCTATAAAAATATTAAACCACAGGGCAGGACTTTGGGGAAAATTTTAACTTATACTGCAGAGTAAAATAGGGTCTGGAAGCTTTGATGGAAACACTGGAGAATTTTTACAAAAGGAAAGCTGGAAAGAAAGAAGGAAGGAAGGAAGGAAGGAAGGGAGGGAGGGAAAAGTTTTAATTCAGGGTCTAGAAAATCTTCCTTTCAGAGGTCAAATCTATTTTAGCAGACTAGATATAATACTCTATATTCAGGAATCTAAAAACAAACAAAAATCATAAAGGAATTATTAATTTTCAAATTATTTCTTTAGTCCTATAATTAAAAAATGTTATATTAACTATTGGGAAAGAAAAATATGTCACCTTACAGCATTGAGATGCTTTATTCTAGACCATAAATTTGAATGACAGTGGACATGAAAAATAGATTTAGGTTATTATCATTTCTGTGTTTTACAGTGTGGAAGTAAATTTCATAGCCTTTTATAGTAACAGAATAAATAAAGTTAAGAATCAAGGAATTTTAAAAATACATTGGTAGAAAGAAACATATAGGTAAACATTAACAAGATGGGGAAACCTCAGCTATGGGGCTAAGATGCTATCTGATTACATTCTTAGCCCTCTGATTGACAGAGAATATGGTTTTGTTAAGTTAGTATGTTCCTTATGTTTTTGTCTCCTTATAAGGATGTTAGGTTTGACAAAAGATACCCCAAAAGAAATTGTAATTGCTCTCCTGCCCCGGCAACATTCCAAGCATTCCACAGTCTTTGAAGTTTTAGTGAAACCTGAAGACCTACCTTCTTTTCAGGAACTCTTCTATATATTGATTATTTGATTTCTTGTTTAGTTTTGCAAGTTCTTTTTGTATTATAGGGATCAATCCTCTTTCAGATGTATGGCATCTTCGATTCTATAGATTCTTCACACAATTTACCGTTTCCTTCCTTCTTTGTGCAGAAGCTTTTGTTTGTTTTTTTGTTTTTTTCATGAGGCTCCATGTTTCAGTTGTTGACTCTATTTTCTGGGTATATAGAGCACCATTAAGTTGAGACAGGCTGACTCCATGACAGGCTTCAAATTGGCAGTCCAGGAGACTAGGCCCAAGAAGTAGGCAAGTTCAGGCAAGCCCGGGCAAGTCAGTTATTAGAAAAACCCCAGGCTTCAGGTACCTAGTCAGAAACAGCCCTGCCATCAGAAGTTGCCCCATCCCCTGGACTGCAGTAAGGACAATGGGTCAGCAGCCATTTCCAGACTTCCTCAGCTACTTCCTCAGCAACAGTTTCCAGACTTCCCCAGCAACAGTTCTCAGCTCACATGCCTGAGTAATGGAATGTCCCTAGAGATGGAGCAAGGTAAAGGTCACCTACAGGCATTCCAAATAAATAAACTCAACTTATTGTCTCATATTAATTTGTTTGGGCACTTTTTTTTCCTTTTACTGGTATTTTGCTTGTTTCCAATTTTATATTTTTATAGGTTTTAGTGTGTGTGTGTGTGTCTGTTTCTTGTGCTTTCTCTTTGTTCTTTTGGTTTAGGTATTTCTTTTTTATTTTTATTATTCTGGTTCATTTACTTTTATTAATTGTTTCACTGTTCATTTTCCAAATAAAAGGAGAAAGAAGGTGTGAAGTTAGGTGGGTGGGAAGGTGAAAAGAATGGGGGGTAGACGGGAGAGGAGAACCATGATCAGAATATATTTTATGAGTATTTATTTTTAAAAAATAGAAAGAAAATATTTGCCATGAGGCTTTGCATTCTGTCTTGAAGCTATATTAGTGTTAAAACACACACACACACACACACACACACACACACACACACACACACACACACACACATATATATATTTAAAGCCTTCTCCTCTTCCCTTGACTTAGAGCACATTGTTCAGGCAGGTCCATTAACTGAGATTACAGGCTAGTGTCTCTCCCAGTTTACTCTTCCTTCATTCCACTTATCCACCTTTGATCCCAAGAACATGTAACAGCTTTCAATATGCTAATCACCATGTCAAAACCTGCTTCCATGGTACACAGTCTGAGACAGGTTTTGACTAACTACAGCATCCCCAATAGTAATGCTCTCCTGAAAGTGGTAAACAGTGCAAACAATGAGAAAAATAATAAAAGACATAAATTTCATGAAAGGAGAAATAAAACTACCATTGCTTATAGGCAATATGGCTCTACAAACCAAAAATTAAATAATCTAAAAATTATCAAAGTCAATTAAATAATTAATAAGTAGTCTGCAATTTTTAATACTCTAGACAAAATACATACACTTTAATTTTTAAAACTGTGTCATTTTTCATATCACCAAAATAAAATACCTAAGAATAAATCTAATCAATGGTGTTAAAGTTTTAGAAGTCATAGAGAACACAAAGTACTTTTGAGAATAATTAAATTAATCCTGAGTTAAACAAAAGTAAAACCATACTGCAGGATAGAAGAGACTGTTTTACAAAGATGTCAATTCTCCTTAAGTTGAGTCATTGATTCACTGTGATCCCAATCATGATGAAGCTATATAACACATGATTCCCCAGAGGCCAGCTTCATTACTGTGAAAGAGTAGCACTTCCCAGATTGTATTTTCTCACATAATGGGAGAAACACACAAATCAAGTGTAACTGAGCAAGCTTCTTCTCACATTATATCTACACCCAACATCTCAGGGACCAAATCTATGTATGCCAAGCACATGATCAGCACAAGAAGATAAGTTTTCATAAATAGTTCCCACTATCAAGGTTTTTGGAGAAATTCTGAAAGTGAATAAAATTTTCTAAACAATAATTCATCAATGTCAAAACCCTTGTGTACTTCTTTCTCTGCGACTTTGCTATTAAATGTCAAAAATGAAAAAAAAATTACAACAATGTTTAAGTCAGAATTTCACTGTACAATAGTCAATCAAAGGTTTTAATTTTTAACAAATATATCACTTTAACTTTTTAAATTTTCAAATCTTTTCTTGAGTTCTCAATTTAGTAAACACCATGGGTAATATTGTAGAGTGCAGAATAGAGTTGGCTACAAAACTACCAATTTTGTGATGAAAGAAAAGGCAAAAAAAAAAACTGTTCATAAACAGTATCCTAAGAAAAGATAGGACATTTTCCATCTAAATGAAAGAATGGTTTTACGTAATATTTTGTCAATATCTAAACTAAAAATCTACTAACTTATAAATGATTACTGCTTTACTATTACATATCCCTCCACAATAATTTTAGCATGAATCTTTTCAAATCTTTATATAGAGAGTAAATAATCCCTCTTGTGTCTGATAGTCTCATATCTTATTTTTGAATGAGTTTAGGTATACTGTGGTATTTTGCATCTTTTGAATCTGTAATGGCCATGCAGTACCCAATACTGAATTTGTTATAATCTTGAATAGTTTGATTTACCTTTGAAACTTAAAGTCCACTGAAATTAATTTTTCATATTTATTAGACTAATCAAAGCTGTGCTAATAATTAAACTATGCTAAAATTTACTCATTAGGTATCAGATGCTATCATGGTTTAAATATGAATGGCCCTAAAAGGTTTGAATACTTGGTGTTCAATTGTCATGCTGTTTTATCAGAGCGACATAAAAGTAATTTTAAAAATTCAGTACCACTATATTAGAACTACTCACCAATGTTATATGACTCAACCTCAACAATAACAATTCCTCAAACAGAAACATCATGACATCATTTTATCTTTTGTGTTGGGGGCTGGGAAGTACCTGCAGATGGTACATCCCAAAGGATGTCAGAACAGGATTTATATATCTTTGATCAAAGCTCATCTCCTTAGTGCTTTGAGACATGGTCTAACTAAACAGGAAACTCACTGCGTTTGCTAGATTAACTGACAGCCATGTCTCAAAATCCATAGCCATTCCAGCTTTTTCCTTTAATACTAGAGGTGCAAACTCAGGTCCTCATGTATACAGAGTAATTGGTTGTATGTTTTGAGCCATCTCCATTTTCATTATTATTAATGAAAAGGCTTAAAGTACTTGATTTGTAAATTAGGAAATTGTTTGAATTTGTTACATTGTAACATTTACTATTGTTCTATCTGAAGCCAAACACATTTCATCGGCATCGGTACTTTGCTTTAAATACAATGACAGACTGTAAATATTGGAGCTGACTCTGAATCAAATTTTGGAAAAGCTCATATTTATTTGGAGCCAAAATTTTTAAGAAAGTTAAAATGCACACACATATTTTTAACCATTATGCTGCCTAATTTACATAACTCATATGTTTTGATAGTCTCCACAAAAACTGATCCACTCATAAACATTTTATGAAACCTTCATTGCTACCACAGAATTTACTTTTCATACATATTAGATTCAATGGAAAATACCCATTGTAATACTTGCGGTTTGTATTTATAAAACCATTATGATGCTTCATCTACCTTTCAAAAATGAACTCTAATATTTGAGATAATAAATGCAACCCATAGAACAATTAAAAAATCTGTGTTAGCACAAAAATAAGTCTTTTTTCCTTTCATTTCTAAATATACACTTGGTCTTCCTGAATCTTGCAGATGAAAGAAAAAAACAAATTTTCCTCTAGAGATGGTTTGACTGCTTAACATTTTCATGAATCCGCATCTTGGTCACTAAAACTACATTCAGTTTGCTTCACGTAATCTGTTAGAAGCCCAGGAAGAACGAAATATGTTCCACAGTTGATTATGCAGGCCTGTCTGTCATTGGAGGGGATAATGAATGCAGAGTAGATGTACATGTCCTGTTTTAACATATTATACGGTTGAAGCAACCACACAAAGTACAAAAGAGAAGACCAGTGTGATGGGAGCATGTGGGGAAAATTTCCTTTGACACCACTCCCATGAAGGGTGGCTCTCAACCATGTTCAGATCCACCTCCCATAGTATCTGGCCTCCCAAGACATTGCATACAAGTGCACATAGATACTCTCACACATATACACATAACTGAAAATAACCAAAGTTAAACATTTTAAAAGACAATTTTCTGGTACATATGTTACACATATGAAGCTTTAACATCTAATCCAATCCAGGGAGGTGCCTCTCCTTTGCACAGACAGGATCAAGTAAAAAATGGCAGGAATCACAGTGGGATGGGTGTGGCACCAGTAAGATTTGTTTCTAGCTTTAAACTTATCTCTTTTATTTACATTGTTGGCTTTTTAATACTAGAATTTGTCATTGCCATTCTCTTCATCTTCCTCTCTTCATCCTTCCTTTCTGTAAACTACTTTATTCTTCTGCCCTTGAATTGAGACTGTTTGCAGAATAGGTTTTGATCAAAACAAACAAGCCAACCAACAACTAAAAACCAAAAACCAATAAACATAAACAAAAACAAAACACACACACAATGGTTTTGGCATTCAGAATGTCTAATCAAGATCTTAGCAGTACTAGAAGCTTTGTTTTTAGGCTCTTGGGACCAATTTTCTATGATAAAAGAAGCACATGGTTCCATGTCAGCATTAAGGGCAGTAGAACACACCAGTACACTGCACTCAGTTGGGGCTAACAGCAACTCTGCTAATCACTTGACTTGACATTGCAGACTTTGCAGTCATTCTAGCACCTCCTTGAGGTATAGAACAGAATTAGGGAATCCTAATGCATGCTTAATGCATTACCAGTTACTATATTTTATGTGAATTTCATCAAATCTTAAAAAAGTAAAATTTTACAAGTTTCAAATTTTTAAAACAGAATTTTACAGGTACCCTAGAATAGTAAAGAATTAGTTTTTAGCTACAACATCTTATTAAGCATGAGGAAATAAAAGAGTTGCTATATGGTTATTTGAATTTTAATTTTTAAAATATCTTTCATGTGAATGGATTTTTGCTTGCATGTATGTCTGTTTGAGGATAGCAGATTCCCCTGGAGCTGGAGTTACAGTTTGTGACCTGGCATATGGGTGCTGGGAATTGAACACCAGTCCTTTGGAAGAGCAGCCAGTGCTCCTAACTGCTGAGCCATCTCTCCACCTCCAAATTATTGTAGGGTTTTTCTTTTGAGACAGGCTTTCTCTCTGTACCCCTGGCTCTCCTTGAACTCACTCTGTAGACCAGGCTGGCCTAGAACTCACAGAGATCTGCTGCTGGGATATAGATTACAAAATTGGTCTTCATGGAAATTTGCAACTATTTATACCATTTCCTGTAAGTGAGGACATCCTGTTTTCTCGCTTGACATAGTTCTGTGACATAAATTAATGTATAAATATATAATTTTGAGCTTCAGTGAGAGTAAGCTTCCTCATACTTTTAACCACTTTGTTCAATCCAACATCCAGGAAATACAAATTGCATGCGTGTATTAAAATATGAATGGATTGTCTTAAATATATGCCACTCAAAATGCTTCTCAAGAGGTAAACAAATCCTGAGGCTATATTGTTTGCACAGTCTATCTGAATCTTCTTGTTGATACCAAGAAATTGTTCAAAGAGTATAGGTCCTTGAGCTCCCCTCGCAAAATGCTTGGAAGTATGTGTTTCCAGCTGCAGAGTGTCTTTGCCCTTTGATCTGCAGAATCCCTGAACTGGTTTGGGCACTAAACATATCTTCAGGTACTGCCTATGACTGTCAGAGCACAGGCATGGGAATTTTTGAAAAGAAATTAAAAGGGTATAATAACACAGTGAGTTGCTACTGTGTATTTCATCGTAAAGCTTTGATGTATGTAGCCTTTGCAGGGGCGGAGGGCCCTCTACAGATAAGGAGAAAGTAGACATTTAGGTAATTGTTTCTGCAAGCATTAACTTGTTTACACTTCTTCCCGGAATTCTCTGCTGATCACCGTAGCAACAAAGGAGAGCAGCCTTATTTTTTTTTCTCCCCCCTGAAAGATTTCTTTTCAAGTGTTGAAGTTTCTTCTTTCTGAATCCGGGAATCCCAGTTTCACTATGCTCATGGGTTTCAGCCATCATGGTGACAACTGTCACTTTTTCTCTGACAGAGAACAAAGCAGAAACTGAAAATGAACTTTGTAAAAAGGGCAATGTGCAGTGATGAAAGCACTAGGACCAGAGGGCAAATTCAAAATTGACCATGACATTTCCATATTATCTATGTAAGGTCTTCAGACTCACTAACAAGGTAAGATAAACATGTGAAAAACACCTAGGACCAGCAAATATTACTGCTTTAAGAACTGTAAAATGAACTACTAGTAAGCACAGAGTGTGGTGATCCCTTAACATGTGTAAGATCATGAGACAAGTCCAGGATAGACCTCTAACAATGTCCTGGTAAATCAAAGCTGTGCTAATGCCTTTCCCTGAAAGGCTTCCATTGATATCTAGGAAATCCCTGTCCACTGTAGAGTTTAAGAAGCTAAAGTGCTCCTGTTAACAGGAGTGCTCAGTTGTGGGTAGATGACCTGCATCAATTCTAGAACCCCCCACCCCTAACGAAGTCTCAGGGAACATTGATGATCAAGATATATTATATGAGTGAAGAATCTATTTTCTTTTTTTTATTATTAAAGTATTTTATTTATTTACATTCCAAATGTTAGCCTCCTTCCTGGGGCCCCTCCCAGAGTTCTTCATCTCATCCCTCCTCCCCTTTGCTTCTGAGAGGGTGCTTCTCCACCTTCCCACCCCCTTCATGCACCTACCCATCCCCACCTCACTACCTCCCTCCAGCATCCCTCTTCCCTGGGGCATTAAGTCTCTACAGGATTAGGTGCATCCTCTCACACTGAGCCAGACAAGGTAGTTCTTCCTTACATATGTACCAGGGAGTGGGTGGGGCACAGACCAGTCCAATCCATGTATGCTCTTTGGTTGGTGGCTTAGTCTCAGGGAGTTCTGAGGAAGAATCTATATTCAATTAAAAAAAAAAAAAAAAAAAAAAAGGAAAGGAAAACGAACTAAAATCCTAGAATTTGAGATTCACCCCAGGCAAGAGAGAAGTAGAAATGGCCAGAATACTGAGTGTACCACACTGCCTAAAGACATAGATGCTACACATGCAACATGGAGCCCATGCAGGTGGGCTGCAAACCAAGCACCTATGCAGGTAGAAGAAAAAGTCTGTTCCTGCCTTACACAATGCTATGGCTTCTTTAGTATAGCACATATTAAAACAGGAACAATCACAAAATTCCCTTGTAATAACTGTAATCTAAAAGCTGAACGTGTCTAATTTATGTTTTAGCTAGCACAGAGACAAGGGGGCCTACCAAGAACAAACCAGAAAATATAAGAATAAGAATGGAATAATACCTGTGCCTTACCAACGTCTCCTCAAAAAGATAAGCATATTGATCTCTCTCTCTCTCTCTCTCAACCTAGTTCCAACACAATTCTTTATAGACCTTGAAAGAACAATTCTCAGCTATATATGGAAAAACAAAATCCTAGGATAACTAAAACAAATTGGAAAATAATAGAACTTCTAGAGGCATCACCATCTCTGATTTAAAGCTGTACTACAGAGCTGTAGGGAAAAAAGCTACATGGCATTGGCATAAGAACAGACAGCTTTGTCAGTGGAATCCAGTTGAAGACTCACACATAAATCCACACACCTATGGACACCTAATTTTTGACAAAGAAGCCAGAAATATATAATGGAAAAAGAAAGCTTCTTCAACAAATGGTGCTGGTCTAACTAGATATCTGCATATAGAAGAATACACATAGATCCATATCTATCACCCTGCACAAAACTCATCCAAGTAGATTGAAAACCTCAATATAAACCCAGATACACTGAAGCTGACAGAAGAGAAAGTAGGAAATGGTCTTGAATGAACTGACACGGGAGACAACTTCCTGACAGAACACCGGTAGCACAAGCTCTAAGATCAACAAATACTAAATGGGATCTCGTGCAACAGAAAAGCAAAGGACACTGTCAAAGGGACAAAATAGCAGCCCACAGAATAGGAAAAGTTATTCACAAATTTCACTGACAGAGGGCTAATGCCCTAAGTGTATAAAGAACTCAAGAAACTAGACATCAACAAACCAAATAATCAAACCTTAAAATCGGGTACAGATCTAAACAGGGAATTCTCAAAAGAGAAATCTCAAAGGGTTAAGGAATATATAAAGGAGTGTTCAACATCCTTAGCCATCAGGGAAATACAAATCAAAACTACTCTGTGATTTCCTCTTACACCTCTCAGAATGGCTCAGATAGAAAACACAAGTGACAGCTCATTCAGGCAAGGGTGTGGAGCAAGGGGATGACTCCTCCATTGCTGGCACAAACTTGAACAGCCACTTTGGAAATGAATGTGGCTGTTTCTCAAAAAATTGGGAATCGATCTATCTCAAGAATAAGCTATACCACTATTAGGCATATACCCAAAGATGTTCCATCCTACCACAAGGACACTTGCTCAACTGTATTCATAGCAGCATTATCCATAATATCCAGAAACTGGAAGACACCTACACGTCCCTGAACAGAAGAATGGATAAAGAAATGTGGTACATTCACACCTTGAGTATTACTCAGGTGTTAAAAAAACTAACATCATGAAGTTCTCAGGCAAATAGATGGCACCAGGACAAATCATGCTGAGTGAGGTAACTCAGACCCAGAAAGACAAACACAGTATGTATTACTTATAAGTGAATAGTAAGTGTAAATAATCATGAAACAGTCCACAGACTCAGTATGGCTAAGTACAAGGAGGCCTCAGGGGGCATGCAATAATCTCTCTGGGAGGGAGAAATAGAATGAACTGTGGGCAAGTGGCTATGCAAACAGGAAGAATCAGGTAGGGGTGTGGGGGACAAGATTAGTGGGAGAGATGACTAGAATTGGGGACACTTTAGGCGCAAGGTAGCATGCTAGTGCAATGACAAGGGTGACATTCATGAGGACTTCCATATGGGTGACATGGAACTTGAACCAGACATCTTCTGTCACCAGGCAAGGGTTCTAGTGGAAGAGTTAGGACGCCAACCCAGACACAGAGATGCACAGCAAGTGAAGAGACCCACATTTAATCACTAGCCAGAGCCAGGGGAACTTAATGGAAGAAGGGAAGGAAGGATTGTATGAGCCAGAGGGGTCAAGAACACCACAAGAACTCAGCTCCCAGAAACAACTAAGCAAGGCTTATAAGTAAGGGTTCATAGAGGCTGAACCAATAATCAGGGAGCCTGTATAGGTCTAATCCAGACCCCCTACATATATGTTATGTTTGTGTAGCTTGATATTCTTGTGGCATTCCTACCAGTGAAAGTGGGATGTCTTGGACTGCATTGCATGATTTTGTGACCCTTTTCTTCCTACTGGGTTGCCTTGTTAAGTCTGATATGAGGGTAGGTGCCTAGTCTTATTGTAAGTTCTTATGCTACATTTGTTTGATATCCCTGGGAGGTATGCTGCTTTTTTGAAGCAAAATAGAGGGCTGGATCTGGGGGAGAGTGATGCTGTGAGAAGACTGTGGGGAGAAAAGGGAGGGGAGATGTGGTTGGGATATAATATATGTGAGAAGAAGAAATAAAAATACAGAAAAATTAATTGGGACAATCAGTAGCTTAAAACAAACTGGAGAATGAATTAATAAACCATAACTGGTCTTGAGGACATAATGAGATGCTTCTTATGTACACTGGACCTAAAAAGGACAATTGATGGTGTGGTAGGGAATCTGGGCTGTCCTTTGAGAGCAGTCTTGGTAGTGTCACTAAGAGGTAAGGCGTTAGCAGTATGGGATGAGAGTGACAGAGGGAACAGCCCTTATTTGAAAGTAGATCTGAACCAGTGTGTGTCACATTGGGGTTTCTAATACTGGCAATAAAATGAAAAACAGAAACCTCCTGAGAAAGAAAGATCAGAGAAAAATCTGGAGAATCATGATAATTGGATATTTCAATACAACCACTGCTATAAAACACAGTTCTACACAAATCCTTCAAATTTAAAAGGGAAATTCTACACAGTTGCATCCAGACAAGGACCAGCAAGTGAGTCGAGATATTTTGGGATGAAACAAGTCTCAAAACCTTATTATTCCTCTGGCGTTAGAGATGGCTCCGCAGTGGGTGAGCTTTTGCTGCTCTTCCAGGGAAACCCGAGTTCAGGTTCCAGTGTCCACAAGGATGATTTACAACTGTCTGAGCTTCAAGAGATCCAAAATCCTCTTCTGGTCTTTGTGTATATATACACGGATACATACCAAAAGACCTATACACGTGAATAAAAGATAAATCATCAAAATAAAACAGACTTTACCTTCTTTGCTCCTTCTTGAAGCCCTTGGGGAAAATAGTGTACCAAATGCAAACAAAAGCCTAGAAAGAGGAAGCCCTGGCCATAGCTACAGCTGACCAGTGATGATTCAAGAGAGCTTGAGGAGGGGAAGCCCAGGATGTCCCAGGAGCGGACTTCCCAGAATGCTGTGAACGAAAAGGGCACCCAGCCCGTGGCTATGGTGTGACTTGCCAGGAAATCTAACCCACAAAAACACCAGATGTACCCGCTGTCCTAAGATGACTTTCAGAAAAATACTAAGGAGGTGTGACTGTGTGTGAGAAATGCAGGAAGCGAAGCAGATAAAAAACGAAGCTTGTACTGAAAGGTTATCATGGTTTAACCCCTCTGTCAGGTGGGAAAGATCTCCCTACAAACCGTAATGATGTAAGAGAGAACCAGAGGAAGACATCTCTTCGAGTGGGATGCTGAACACCGTTCCAGACACCGTCC
This sequence comes from Uromys caudimaculatus, assembly GCA_028551405.1. NCBI lineage: Eukaryota > Metazoa > Chordata > Mammalia > Rodentia > Muridae > Uromys > Uromys caudimaculatus. The sequence goes on along the minus strand of CM052704.1, from coordinate 42,673,472 downwards.
AGACACCGTTCTTAAAACCAAAACCAAGCACACAAACAAATTAAAAACCTCCCTTGCTTTAGAGATAAAGCTACTGTTACTTTCAGCCCAATCACTTGACAGAGGTGAAAACAGACTGCATGGCCACAGGTGGGGGGGATGGAAAGGAGTGGGAATGCAGCTCAGCTGTTACTCTCAAGCAACGTTAGAGTCAGAAGAATGTATTCTGAAGTAATAAAGTAAGTCATGTATTAAAGTAGAAAATGTCCAGGTACCACATTTTTTAAAAAATATAATAAAATTAGATTTTTTTCTTTTTCTTTTCTTTCTTTTTTTTTTTTTTTTTTTTTTTTTTTTCTTTTTGGATATTTACTTTATCTAGATTTCAAATGTTTTCCCCTTTGGAAACCGCCTATTCCATTCCCCCTCCCCTTGCCTCTATGAGGGTGCTCCCCCACCCACCCACCCCCTCTTCCCTCCCTGGCATTCCCCTACACGGGGGCATCTAACACCCTCAGGCCCAAAGGCCTCTCCTCACCCTGATGGCCAATAAGGCCCTCCTCTGCCACATATGTGGCCAGAGGGACCCTGGGTCCCTCCATGTGTAATTTTTGGTTGGTGGTCCAGTATCTAGGAGCTTCGGGGGGTCTAGCTAGTGGACCCTGTTGCTCCCTCCATGGGGCTGCAAACCCCCTCCATTTCTTCAGACCCTTCTCCAACTCTCCATCCGGAACCCCACGCTCAGTCCAATGGTTTGCTGCGAACATTCGTCTCTGTATTTGTCAGGCTCTGCCTGAGCCTGTCTGGAGACAGCTCATCATGCTTCCATCAGCAAGCACTTCCCAGCATCCACAAGAACATCAGGGTTTGGAGGCTGTATATGGGATGTAACCTCAAGCAGGGCAGTCTCTGGATGGCATTTCATTGAATCTCTGCTCCACACTTTGTCTCAATATTTCTCCAGTGAGTATTTTGTTCACCCTTCTAAGAAAAACTGAAGCATCCACATTTTGGTCTTCCTTCTTCTTAGGCTTCATATGGAATGTGAATTGAATCTTGGGTATTCCGAGGTTTTGGGCTAATATAGGTAACAGTGAGTACATACCATGTTTGTTCATTTGTGACTGAATTACCTCACTCAGGATGAAATTTTCAAGTTCCATCCATTTGCTTGAGACTTTCATGAAGTCATTGTTTTTAATAGCTGAGTAGTATTCCATTGTGTAAATGTACCACATTTTCTGTATCCATTCCTCTGATGAGGGACATCTGGGTTGTTTCCAGCTTCTGGCTATTATAAACATGGCTACTATGAACATGGTGGAGCATGTGTCTTTATTACATGTTCTAGCACCTTCTGGGTATATGCCCAAGAGTGGTATAGCTGGGTCCTCAGGTAGTACTACGTCCAATTTTCTGAGGATCCGCCAAACTGATTTCCAGAGTGTTTGTACCAGCTTGCAATCCCACCAGCAATGGAGGAGTGTTCCTCTTTCTCCACATCCTTGCCAGCATCTGCTGTCACCTAAGTTTTTGATCTTAGCCATTCTGACTGGCGTGAGGTAGAATCTCGACTTGTTTTGATTTGCATTTCCCTGATGACTAAGGATGTTGAACATTTCTTTAGGTGCTTCTCAGCCCTATGAGTTTCCTCAGTTTCGAATTCTCTGTTTAGCTCTCTTCCCCATTTTTGATAGGATTGTTTGGTTATTTGGTTATTTGAGTCTAACTTCTTGAGTTCTTTGTATATATTGGATATTAGCCCTCTGTCAGATGTAGAATTGGCGAAGATCTTTTCACAATCTGTTGGTTGCTGTTTTGTCCTATTGACAGTGTCCTTTACCTTACAGAAGCTTTGCAAGTTTATGAGGTCCGATTTGTCAATTCTTGATCTTAGAGCATAAGCCATTAGTGTTCTGTTCAGGAACTTTTCCCCTGTGCCCATGTTTTAGAGACTTTTCCCCACTGTCTCTTCTATTAGATTCAGTGTATCTGGTTTTATGTGGAGGTCCTTGATCCACTTGGACTTGGGCTTTGTACAGGGATGTCAGAATGGATCAATTTGAATTCTTTTACATGTTAACCGCCAGATGAACCAGCACCATTTGTTGAAAATGCTGTCTTTTTTTCCAATGGATGCTTTTAGCTCCTTTGTCAAAGATCAAGTAACCGTAGGTGTGTGGGTTTATTTCTGGGTCTTCAATTCTATTTCATTGATCTACCTGCCTGTCGCTGTACCAATACCATGCAGTTTTAATCATTACTGCTCTGTAGTATAGCTTGAGGTCAGGGATGCTGGTTCCCCCAGAAGTTCTTTTATTGTTGAAAATAGTTTTTGCTATCCTGGGTTTTTTGTTATTCCAAATGAATTTGAGAATTGCTCTTTCTAACAATTAGACAACAAAAGAAGGTCAAAGGGATACAAATTGGAAAGGAAGAAATCAAAATATCATTATTTGCAGATGATATGATCGTATAGTTAAGTGACCTGAAAAACTCCACCAGAGATCTGCTACAGCTGATCAACATCTTCAGCAAAGTGGCCAGATACAAAATTTACTCAAACAAATCAGTAGCCTTCCTATACTCGAAGGATAAACATGTTGAGAACTAAATTAGGGAAATGACACCTTTCACAATTGTCACAAACAATATAAAGTATCTTGGTGTGACTCTAACCAAACAAGTGAAAGATCTGTATGACAAGAACTTCAAGTCTGTGAAGAAAGAAATCGAAAAAGACCTCAGAAGATGGAAAGATCTTCAATGCTCATGGATTGGAAGGATTAATACAGTAAAAATGTCCCTCCTGTCAAAAGCAATCTACAGATTCAATGCAATCCCCATCAAAATTCCAACTCAATTGTTCATAGACTTAGAAAGAGCAATTCTCAAATTCATTTGGAATAATGAAATTAGTTTTTAATAACATATTTTATTCAATACAATGCATAAAATATCAACATTTTTGATATGTAAACATTACAAAAATATTTAAGGAGACACTCTGCTTTCTTCTTAATGACATCTGATAACTAACAAATGGTTTACACTTGCAAGACATTTCATTCAGGATTGGCATAATTTCAAGCAATGAGCTATTGCTTCCTTATCTGACACTTTGCTTTTACACTTTGTGCACGTGTAACTGTGGTACCTTTTTATGAAGGAGAAATAGATTTGACTGTGTACATCTGCATTATGAATGCACAGATGCACCCATTTGCCTATCAGGAACCCCAGTCATCCAGAGAATCAAACAGATGCAAAGCCCAAGGAAGATAAAACTTCCTTGGGAAAATTCCATGAAAAACATGAAATTAAGTATTATTCTCTTCTGGCCATGGATTTCATCATCAATATGTATAGACTGCTCTTTGTACACCTCATGTAATTTTACAGCTTAGTCCCTTTCTGTTATATGTGGCAAAATGAATGTATAGACAATTGATTTGCCCAAATTTGCCAGGTTATGAAGTGGCAAAGCTGGTGTCAACCCCAAGCTCTCTGAAGTTGAGCATGTTTCTGTTACTCTACAGAGAACTATGTTAGAATATGCTATTTCAGTCCCTTAGAGATGACAAAATTCCAAATAGCTGGGTAGCTCACTTTGACCTGAATCTGATGCCCACTCACTTAAAACTAATATTAGTCAATCCACATACTTCTATTTCTTAATACTGAGTAAGTAATTCTGAGTAAAAGCACCATGTCAGCTATATTAAATAACTGTGAACTTTGTATTAAGTAATTTGGATTTACCATTTAACACAAAGATCAAGGAAAAGACCTGATCTTCAAATTGCTATCAATGTCTTCCAGAAGTTCTGCAGGAAACTTTGTAAATAGATAGTTAACATCTAATTTTTATGTTAGTTGCTGGTTTCATTAACAAATTACCCAGGAATGTAGTCACTTGACTTATGAATATTTATCATCATTTATTATCTCATTTTTTTCTTGTGAACCAGGAACTCAGATACTCCTTCTCTGGGTACTTTTACATCAAACTTTGGTTTGTTTGTTTGTTTGTTTGTTTTGTTTGTTTTTTTAAAAAGATCTAATCTAATCAAAGTATTATCCAGATCTATTTTTAAGCCCATCATATGACTGTGGCCAAAGACATGATGTCTTTGTTGTGTGGACAACTTCTTAGTCCTACTCATGACATGATGTTGTATAGATGTTTCTTCTAAAATAAAACAATCCTTCCTAGGAGTGGGAGAGATGGCTTAATGTTTACAAGCATTCTTTGCTATTGCAGAAGACCTGGGTTTGGTTCTCAGCACCCAAATGATGGTCCACAACCATCTGTGACTCCAGTTCCAAGGGATCTGATGCACTGTTCTGACATCTACATGGCATGCGTGTGATGAATATCCATACATGCTCACAAAACTCTCACACATAAAATAAATAAAAATAAGAAGTAAAAATAGATAAATAAAGTCCATCTTAAAGGTTCATAAGACTTGGGAAGCTTGGGAAATTTAGATGTATCAGAGAGTTCCAAGGGTCATAAGGCCCCTGTTCAGGTTATATGAGCAGTAAATAATGCTGGAAAGGAGACATCTCTCCAGTGGAGCTGCCTACAAGTTGTACAGGGAGCTCCAAGGATGCAGCTTTTGTGAGGCATAACCATCTCTGGTTTGTCATAGGTCCCATATCTGAGACAAAGATACTTGGATTCATGTTTCTTTAAGTAAAGTCACACAGCAAATGGTAGTGAGTTTATTACTTAGTATTTTAAAAATGACAAAATTTATAGAATTATAAAAAGAATTTTTCCTGTTTTTAAACTGTATATCTGTTTATTTTGTTTTGAAATTGAAAGCATCCCAGTTTCAATCTTTGTAAGGACCTATACAAGTTTTTTATTAGAAGCTATATGGGTCATAGAATCATATATAATAGGTCTATTCTGAGTACTCAGGATGGTATTTTTCTGCTAGATTTTGAATTTAGAGCAACAAAGATTTGCATTCCCGGGTGTCCTCTCTTTCCATTGTTAGGTTCAATCAAATATCTATGTAGCTCTCACACTGTATTGCCCAAACAAAGAGAGATGTTGGCAAGTCTGTAGACCCAAACAATCGGTCATTGTTGGATTATGCCCTAGGAAGATAAAGGCAAAGTCTTAACTGAGTTGTTTGTTTTCTTGGTGTTTAGTTTTTCTGAGTTCTTTATATATTTTAGACACTAAACACCAATTCTCTGTCAGACGTGTAGCCAGCAAAGACAATTTTCCCATTATATAGACTGTCTCTTTGTTGTGTGACAAAACTTTTCCTAGGGACTGCAACAGATAGGGAACCTGTAACAGATCATACCTCAAAGTCCAGTTTGGTAAACCAGTGACTTTTACTGGGTTTCCTTACAGGAATGTAAGTGAGGTGTTACTTTTAAAAGATTAAAAGATAGCTGTGCCACTAAAGCCCACCCCAGCATGAGTGATGGCTCACACTGCTGCAGCCTGGAGAATATTGCACAGCCTGCTGGCAGCTCAACCCTTTGAAGGATGTCCTTTCTGGGTACCTCAGTTGATCTGAGCATCTTCCAGGCAGCTGTGCTGGTCTCAGTCTCCTTTGCTTGCAACTCAGGCTTTCTTCCAGTTGAGGGGCAAATTCTCAGATTTTATTGTTTACTCTGGCAAGGCAGTACCTTATGAATTTGGTCAGTTTTAGGAAATTCCTGAAGCTGTTTTGAGGTGTTTATCATTCTGTTTAAGGTGTTTCCTGCAGGATGGCTGCAGCAGAATAGAGTTCTCAGAAGAAATGTTTTTATGCTGGGAAGTACAGCCCCCATGGAGGTAGCAACAGTGTCAACTGGCCAGACCCTCCAGAGCTCCAGGAGACTGGACCACCAACCAAAGAATACACATGGAAGGACCCATGGTGCTGGCCTCATATGTGGCAGAAGAGGACCTTGTTGGCCATCAGTGGGAGGAGAGGCCCTTGGGCCTGAGGGTGTTAGATGCCCCAGTGTAGGGGAATGCTAGGGAGGGAAGATGGGAGTGGGTGGGTGGGTGGAGGAGCACCCTCAAGGAATGGAATAGGGGATTTCCAAAGGGGGAAACATTTGAAATGTATATAAAGTGAATATCCAAAAAAAAAAAAAATCAGTTAATCTAGTGAGCAGCATCACTTGCTAATCACAGATCACTTACACATAATACCAGAAGTTGAGCATTTTTCTTTCCCCACTATAACCTCAACTTTTCCTATCTTTTCCTATATCCAGAGACCTCACATGTGTGTCCCAAGTAGAATGCTAGTTTTTGTTTATTTCTAAATAAATTTTCTTTTAGAAAAAAAAAAAAGAGAGAATTCCTCACCATCCTTATTTAGCAGGGTAATGCAAACTAAAACTGCTTATCTCCACCTCAGAACAGCTAAGATGAGAGAGAGAGAGACAGACAGAGAGAGACACAGAAAGAGACAGAGAGAGCAAAAGAAAGAAAGAAAGAAAGAAAGAAAGAAAGAAAGAAAGAAAGAAAGAAAGAAAGAAGGAAGGAAGGAAGGAAGGAAGGAAGGAAGGAAGGAAGGAAGGAAGGAAGGAAGGAAGGAAAGAGAAAATAAAGGTTGCAAACCCTAGCCGGGATGTAGAGAATGGGGACCCTCCAAGCATTGTTTATGGAGTTGCAAATTTGCATAACCACTGTGGAACTCAGTGAGCAGTTTTCTCAAAAGACTGCAAATATATCTTCAGTTTGACCTAACTATACAACTACTGGTCATATACTCAGAGAAGGGTCTCTAAAAGGCTGGAGCATGACAGACATGGCTCTAGCAAGTCTTGCCCTTCCCCCATTCCCTCGACCTTGCTGAAAACTATTAGATTACATTCCTGAAGCTAGCCATCAAGGTCTGTTCCCTTATTAGGCTCCTTTCTCCCCCTGAGGCTGACCATCAAAGTCCAGCTATCAAAGTATTGAAGTCCAGCAATCAAAAGCCCCCTTTTGACTCACCTAATTAACATTCCCAATTAAAATTAAACACCTCATCTAACACTGGGTTTTCTCTTCTTTCCTTTATAAACTGCCATTTGCCTATGGGCTGCATCTGTCTCTTCTCTATTCAGAGTCAGTCCTTTGGTCCTCAGGGCTAATACCCCTTTCCCCTCTCCCTTACCCCCTTTTCTCCCTTCTCCCTTGTTCCTCTTCCCTCCTCTCCCATCACCTGTCTCCTGTCTTTGTCTCTTATTCTCTGCCTTTTGTCCCTCTGGGGCAAATAAATCTCATTTGTGCTGAGACTTGTTCGTGCCAAATCAGGCCCTTTCAAACACTATTTTCCACTACAGAGACAAATGTTCATCCATGTTTATATCTGCTCTATTCATAATAGCTAGAACATAGAAACAGCCCAGATGTCTATCTACTGATGAGTGCATCATCAAAATACGCTACTCATGGACAGTGGAATTTTATTTAGCTAGATAGATAAGTAAAATTATAAAATAGAACTGAAAACTATACCAAGTGAAAGCCATATCCAGAAAGAACAATCTTGCATGTTCCCACTCATGTGTGACTTTTATCATTGATTCTTTTTTTACTTGCATGTTCAATTAAAGAATCTATAGAATACAGGAAACTAGAAAGGGACTATTTGTGGGGAGGGGAAATAGAACACAGGTGATATAAAGGAAAATAGGGGGATAATGGGTGGGAGATTTAAGTGAAGAGAGTAGTGGGGAGTGGAGAGGAAAAGCTTGGGCCAGGATAATTAACAGTAAGGATATTTTTAAACAGATAAAAATTCTATTATTTTATAGGCTTCCTAGATATGTATGTTTGAATATTCAAATAAAAATAGTTCAGAGTTCCCTTACCCAGGGAATAATGTTCTTCGAAGCACCCATAGATTTCCAAGGAAGGACCCTATGACTGGTATAACACATCTCCCTTCAGGAGTGTCCTGAACACTCTCAACACAGTACAAGCTATGCCATTGTTACTGTTGCCTACCAAAACTTGATAGACTCTATTGCTAAAGCTACTATACACTTTGGTAACAGGACATAGAGAACTCAATTTTGTCTGACCAGGAAGCTTCCTTCCTGCTGGCTAGCTTTTGTAGTACAGGTAGGTGTACACTGTTAGGAATAAAACTTTATCATCATTCTTACCCAGCAGGGAACCCTGTGAACTACAATAATGACCTATGTGGCAAGATAGGAGTTTAGTATTGCCATGAGTATAATGAGCGTGACCAAGTGCTTTTTGGTTAGATTTAAGGCCCATTCCACAAAAGAAAATACATTCCTTTTACTATAAATCTGTCAAAGAAACTTGGGCAGCTCACATTCCTCAGGTGTGGATCTACTATTATTGCTCTACTAAAGGAATATAATATCAAATGGGCTTCCAAATTCATACCCACAGGTTAGTACACCTCTCAGGCTTCACAAAAGAAGTGTGTGTGTGTGTGTGTGTGTGTGTGTGTGTGTGTGTGTGTGTGTGTGTAGATTGCAGAAACTGACAACACACCAAAGTTCTGAGACTAAGAGTCCATAGACTATTTACCCAAAACTGGGAAAGTTGTCTCACCTCTCTGACAAGGTTCAGGGCCCATAATGGTAGTGGGGCCAGAAAGAGTTTAAGAGCCAGAGATTAAGAAGTGCCAGAACTAATTTACACTCTAACATGGAGGGAGAAGAACTCACAAGCCCCTATCTTTCAGGAGTTATTGATAGCTGATGGCTTCTGCAGCATCAGTTTTCTTTAAGAATCTGGACCCTGAAAACCGACCACATTGATCTCAGTGGTCCAATTTGAAGGAGAAAGAAAGTACAGAGTTGGAGGGAGCAGTGAGCATGAAGGGGTAGAGATAAGTCAAGAGGAGGTGATGGTTAAAATCACCAAAGTACACTGTGTCAGATTATTGAAGAATTAATAAAATGCCATCATAAAACTTTAATTGTTAGATAATTTTTTAATGAAAATAATGATAGCCAATATGAATTCTAGAGCCAACATGTTTGAGCTGCAAAGTATCTGAAAAGCTCAAAAACAATGTCAGAAGATAGAAAACCTCCTGAGTTTATTAACTAACTGTTGATGATGATGGGTTCACAGTTACTATTATAAAGAATTAGAAATTAAGCCAAGATGGTTTAAGCAATTGTACAGTACATTTTAAAATGACCACTAACTGAAGAGATCTACCTCATTTTCTAGGAGTCTATCCCTTATCAAAATTCACACATGGTAGAAAGATGTATGTGCAGCAGCACTTCGTGCTATATTAGTCACAAGAGCCAAAGGCAAAAAGTGATAAACTTGAGTGACATCAAAACTTCTGTTATAGAAATGATAAATTCTTGTGTAAAATACTATTCTTTCAAAATACTGAATAGAGTAGAATATATTAAATACAGAAACCTACAGCATAGTTTATGTTTTCCTTATAAAATAATACAATATTGTTTTATTAAAAAATTAAAGAATATGATAATGTGATTTTATTATAGAAAATGTAAGAATACACATCAGTTATTGAGTGCTTATACTTGAAGAACACAATACAAGCAGTGGTTTAGATAGTAGTAGCTCAAATTTTTTTCTGTCTATACACACTTATTGTATGATTTGATTTCTACACACTACAAAGGTGATAATTTTATAAGAAGCTTACACTCTATGTTTTTCAGGACTTCACTTTTTATATAATGGAGATGTGTACTTCAATATAAGCATGTGTAATCTATTACAGGCATACTGACCACCAGTAGCTCATGGTAGTGTTGAAATAGCATTTGTGTCCATTTAAGGTATTTCAAACTATGCAGTGTGGTATTGGGTATTGTTGAGTGCTGTCTCCTTCAAATAGAAGCATTTTCTCCTGGAGGGAGGAGGGGATAAGATAAGAGACTCAAATAGTCAGAGAGCTTAGAAAACTTACAAGTTTAGAATGCTCAGAAAATTACAGGATTCTCAAGACCTTTTCTCAAGGAGATTGGTGGAACTAACTGCATGGCGTGCAAGGGAAGCTGAAGAATGCAATTTTGTTTTGTTTATTTTTAAGATTGTATTTTACTTAAAGCATTTATCTCTTCCTTTTTTCCTTACAAAACATTCTATATATCCCTCCCTACTCTGTTTTAACTTTATACCCTCTTTTTTTCATTAATTGTTATTTCATGCATATATGTATTTGTGTATACATATTTATCCCTAAATATAACTTGTTCAGTCCATATTACTAGGTGACACAATCTCACAGAAAAATCCCATATCTTCCCACTTTTCTTCTATAATGTTCATGAGCCCTAGGTCTGGGAGTGTTTTGTAGAATTACACACTGGGACTGGGTTCTACTACTATGTATTTTAGTTGGTTATGGTTTTCTGAAGTAGTCTTTATCTTTTGTAAAGAAAAATTTCCTTGATGAGGGGTGAAGACTACACTTATCTGTGGGTATAAAGATAAATATTTATAAACTTTTTGTTAGGGATTATGTATGCTGTTTTAGCAAATTAGTAGTTTTAGATTATCTTCCAGTAACCATGTTTCACTAGCACTGAGTAGTTAGGTATTAATTCAGTACCAGACATGGTATCGCTCTTGATGAGGGGATCTTAAGTTAAATCAGGACAGTTGGTCACTGCTCTAATATAATGGCATCTGTACCACTAATTTACCAATAAGGTATAATGGTAATCTTGGTTGTTGATGTGGTTCATGAATGTCATAACCAGGTTACACTTTTGATTGCCTCCCTCCTTTGGAAGCAAGAATGGTGTCTTCTGGTAGCGTGAAAGTTGGTCATCAGGGGGAAGGCATTTATGTCAGGCCTGACTCAGAGGCCTCTGGACCTTTTTCTGAAGTTTATGGTGTCTTCAGCTACAGGAACTTACCTTCCACTTCTGGGGTCAAGAGGGCTGCAACTTTTAGAAGTTGTTATTCCAAGTCAGATTTTGGTAATACAGCTGCATTTGAGTTCTCCACACTCTTAGAGGTAACCCCTTATCATGCTCCTATATATAATCTAAGTAAACTCATTGGTTCACCAAGATAGAATTGGGCAGAATCATCTCTCTGTAATGGATAAATAAATGTTCATTGATGTCTTTCCTGAAAAAGTCACACAACATGATTGTCATCCAAATAAGGACTGTCAGAATGAAAGATGAATTGGGGAGCAATCATTGTATGGCCACTGCCATGAATAAGAAGCTGTGCAGCTTGAACAAAATGTGCGCAAGTAAAGCATCTGCAAGGGCAATCCCAATATGACTGCCTTTCTCAATGTGGTATGGAATAGCATGCATCTTTGCTGAAATAGCATTTGCATGCTCCCTGCAATGATTGTTAAGACTTGAAACAGAAGCAGAACTGCCTGAAGTGGAATATCATCAGGGGAAATCTCAGAGTGGTCATACTATATAAAGTGACACCCATCTTTGATCTCTGGGGTGGACATCACTGGGATGACCCCCAAATTATTGACTCTTTCAAGACTATATTGTAATCCCTGAAAGTAGCATATATGGAATAATTGCAAAAGCAAGCTGTAGGTAGTTCACATATGTGGTCTTTGCTGGGGCAGGGAGGATAAGGTGCAATTGAGTCTGAACCCAGAAAGGAATGACCATATAAAAAAACAGGGATACAATAGGAAAAATATGGATTTTGTCCTCCACCTTATCCTCTGATTTGGCAGGAAAATGTAGACAAATAGGGAGGGAAAGGTGGAGCCATTGGTTTTCCATTTCTTGAATGCAGCAGAATTCAAGGGAAAGAAAATAAAATTCATATCCATGCTAAAGAATACTTTGTTATATCCAAAGCTTTGGAAGCCATGGAAATAATTGGACATAAAAAGAGGGAGAGAGTGAGGTAACTCTCAGATCTCACCTTTACTCAAAGGAGGATAACTACAGCTTGGTATGCATGAGGACATTAATATGTCCCAATAAGAAACTATACTAATCAGGAATGCTCGGTATCTGAACTTCTTGAATTGAGAAAAACAGCTTTTAAAAAAGCCTGGTTAATGAGACTGTGAGATATGGGAAAAGGAAATATCAGTCTGAATGCCACTGACACAGAGAAACTAAGGAATATAATACTCATCTCTACTACAAAGACCGTACAACCTGAGGACATGCAAGGAAATCAATCTCTAAGATACTGGCCCATATGATTTTCTCCAGCCGAGGTCTCCATGAATGTCAGGGACTGAACGACAACAGAGGAAACACAGACATTGCTAAGGAAACTTATCACAAGAGTCGTTAGAGTCCCAGCTCTCTGGGGTGGAGAAAGCTGTATTCCCACAAGAATTAAACAAAAAGAATTCAGTAAAGAATCACAGAATCAGTATGGGACTTCAGTGGTTTTTCAGTCACATTCTTATGTGGTTGGAAAGACTTTGGCAGATCTGAATGATCTAAAACAGATAACAAATTGAGTGATAACATACTAAAGTTATCAATGGGGAATAAAAAAGAAATGAGAAAGCAAAGGGAAGGTCTTTTGGATCACTCAACAGCGTTTGTATCAAGATTGATGGTAAGCTGGAGTTCTTAGAAGAAACAACAAAAATCCAGTGCTGGGTTACTCAGCTTCTAGAAGGCTTGCATGCTTGAGAAACTGTTCATAGACAACATAAATAATCAATAAACACATGTGGAAAAGATTAAGCATGTCCTAAGAGTCAATAATTATCATCTTTCCTATGCTATGCGTATTTCTCCCCTCTAAGACTGTGTACTGGGGGCAGGGCATGGAGACTTGATGCCTTTTCAACAGCTATGTTTATCTGATGAAAAGGAAAGGGCCCTGGTGCTTGTCCAGAGCCCATCAGAATGGAAGAGATAGCTCCAATGGCAAACATGACAAGTTAGAGGATAGCCCTGCTTCTCCCTGGATGAGAACCAAGCCATCTCAGCCGGTACCATCGGGGTAGAGAGATGTGCAGAAATCCCATGGCAGCAGCAGTACCCTAGGATGAAGAGACCTGAGGGCTTACAAGAAATGACAGAGGATCACAGCTATAAAATTTGAGTAGTGCTTCCTGTCTATACCATTGTACCCAATCTTGCTCTCTTGATAAAATAATACAAATTGTGAGATATTTCCATGCTGTAATAGATCTTAAGATTTCTTTCTTTAGTACCCTCTTACCTGTATGAAAACAATTGATATTTTCATGGAGCATGTAATGATGGGCCATCAGAGACCATATCCCTTTAACAGAACCATAGAAATGAGCTCCCAGTGGGTACTGTGACATTCACATCCAGGTCTTTGTCTTCTAATCCCAACCCCAGGTTCTCTCCTGGGGCCTTTAATACATTTCTAAAACAGTTATTCATGCCCATAACTGTAAAGCTTTTTTGTACATAAACTGTTAACACTTGACTACCTTGCATATTTGTAAAGTCATCTCATAAAACAGTAGATATAGCAATTAAGGAGGTTAAGCAAAACCACCTAGTGTGAGCAGACCCAGCACTCTAAGGAGCAGTAAGGTTGTGGGGTGAAAATCCCAATGTCAGAAGGAGGCTATTTTCCTGTGAACTGTATATCACAGATGTCCTTGAGATCTCACAGACATTGAAGTTATTGTCACTGCTTCTGGTTGCAAAGAAGAATCAGATGGAAGCTCCCTACTGTTAACACACCACAAGCTTTGAAATAGGACTAGAAGTGAGCTGGGCACTCGCTCCCTCCTGGATGGCTTCATAGCGACTAGAAGCATTATGCAGGCTATAAGGGAAGAATTGTTACTGGGGGTCCTGCTGGATTAGGTATCCTGCATGTTATGGTACAATGATGTGTATGCTGTAGGTACAAACAACTGCTTCCTGGATGGATGTAATGTCCCTGCATAGGAAAGAACCCAGGGTTGGGACTATAAGACAAAGACCTATGGCTAGGGAAAGCACAGTTCTTAGTGGGGAGGCCATTGCTATAGGCATGTGATTAGGTGTCAAATTGCCTTTAAACATTTGTGTTGGTGCTTACAGATTACTAAGGCTGTCTATTTCAATCACAGATGGAAACTTCGGTTTTGTATTGACAACAGCTACCGAGAGATTAATAAACAGTCAAACTCCTAAGAATAAATGACTGATGTTGTGGTATAGCAAGCCACTGCCCAGGCCCAAACAGAAAAAAAATGATCAGACATATACATTACCAACTCCAAAAAGCTGAAGAAGCATCCCATAAGAGGGGGTGAAAGAATTATGGCAGGCATCAGAACAGAAATACTAAAGGAAAGGATGCTGCATTGTGTAGCTATTTCCTTCCTAAGGGAAGGAAGAAGGAAGAAAAGCAAGGAAGGCTCATAATATCTGAAGGGCTCAGAAACCTACCAGATTCTCAAATTTTCTCCTCAAGATTACAGAATCAATAGTCATATGTGGACGAGTAAGGTCTTTTGGAGCTCACTACAAGCTGTGCAGAGAGCTCCAGCCACGCAGCTTTTGTGAGCTATATGATGCTGGATGGTCTTTTCAGTGGGGCAGCTGCATCTTAGTTGCTACGCTCCTGAAATTAACTGTTCATCTGTCTTCTGCTAATCCTATCAATGAACACATTGGCTCACCAAGGAAGACATGCGGAACCACTTCCTTGGTTTGTCACCAGGGCCTTCTCTGAGATGAACAATCATTTGTCCACATCTCCCCTGGAAGTCACACAACAGGTAGGTGTTGTTTAATTTATACAGCTATACAGAAGCTACGTGTCTCACTGCACAAAGCATAGTCCCTGCCTTGATTCACTGAAACCTCTCCCAAAGATGATAACTAACTACTCTAACTACTAACAGTGTTTCTATTAGCCACATATCCTCTCATTTTACATATATATATATGTATGTATTTATAAAATCAGGGCTCAAGGTATTGCTTTCTTGGCTGTCATTAGAAAGTGATAGAGAGAATGTCAATGACAGATATTATTAGGATTCATTTTATTACTACTTTTTAAAAGACCAGTAGTATTTGGTTTTATGCTAAGTCTCTGGTTCTTGGCCACCTAACCAGTGTCAGGTATGGGCTCTGTCTCATACACACAGAATGGTAGTCAGATTTCTACTCCTGCAACCAAATAGCCAAGAAAACAACTTCGAAGATGGCTTTACTGTGGCTAGCGACTTTAGACTATAATTGGCTTCTCCCCTGTCGTGAGCCTGTGGTGAGGAGACTATCATGGCAGAACAAAATTATTCAACTCATGGTAGACAGGAAGCAGAGAAAGAGAGAGACAGACACAGACCTTGCCCAAGATTTAGTCCAAAGGACATGCCCCAGTGTCCAGCAACTTCCCACTTGATCCTGCCTGTGAAATTTGCATCACCTTCCAATAATGCTGCCATTGTTATTCCACGAGTACACCAACCATTTGATTAACCCAGAGTCCTTGTGACCCTATTGACTCCTGATCAGATCTACTCACTGGAAGCCCAGCCTTTAACATTGAGTCCTTGGTGTGATACGCTTCATATACAAGTCATTACATTTTACATACATCCCAGTTTACAATGCTAACTGATTAAAATTTCTCACACATCAACAGAAATAGTTTGTAAATGATCCTGAGGAAAACAGACTTGATCTTCAAAGTAGTCACAACTTAGTATATTTCAGGTTAAAACAAATAAACTTTATTATTGGTTGATTTAGGCTGAAACCTTAGGAAAAAATATTCCTTATACACATTACCATACAAATGGCACCAGCAGCCTGGAGAAATTGAGGAAAAGAAGAAATTTGAGCAAATCTTGTTTTGGTTGTTTGTTTTTAATTTGACAGTGAACCTCTAAGAAAAAAAGTTGTTAGACATTAGAGATTGACACTAGTCAACTGAAACAGTTTCAACATTTTGAAGCTAGATAGACCACAATACACTTATTAAATTTTCATTATATTGCCTGTGTGGTTTAAATACAAGTGAGTTTCTAAAAGGAAATGCTTGCAGTGAAATGTTCTTACAAACACCCAGGAAAAAAAAAAAAGAATTACTGAAATGAATGGAGCCAGGAACGGTGAGAATAACAACAGTCACACAGAATTCAGCTGCCTCGCCCCATTTAATATGCAGCCTTGATCTCACATGATATTTGGTCTTTAATGTATGCAAGACCGACCAATGATTTGTTAAAATTCTCTGATGTATAAATGCCAAAGGCTCTGCATGAGCAGCAGGCCCAGTCAGCATCATTCACAAGCTCAGCCTTTCAGGCCTTTTGCCTTTAGCTACTGTTTAATACCAGCTGTTTGTCCTTTCTGTTCCTCCTGCTTCTCTGCCTCCTCCAGATCTGCTTTCAACTCTACTCCACAGAACCCTCATCAATCCTTCTCAGTTGCCTTAGCAACTCTCAAAGATAGGATGGCTCACAGCTTCCCAGTCTAGTTCCGTCACATCCTTTTATTAATTAGTTAAGCTAAGCCTTTAATGAAAAGTCGGATATTCCTTAGGACTATAATCATGAATTGGATGGCCTAAATTTGCTTATAGAGTCACGCACTTCTTATTTGCATCCTCAGGCTGTCTTTCTCCAAGGTCCCTTTTCCAATAGAAGAACAAAGGGTCACAATGTTATGACAATCCATTTTTTTATTGGATATTTTATTTACTTACATTTCAAATGTTATCCCCTTTGCCGATTTCCCTTCCAGAAACTCCCTATCCCATCTCCTCTGCCCCTGTTTCTATGAGATGCTCCCCACCCACTCACCCACCCACTCCTACCTCCCTGCCCTTGACTTCCCCTACACTGGGGCATCGATCCTAAACTGGGGCATCAATCCTTCATAGGACCAAGGCCATCCTCTGCTACACATACGCCTGGAGCCATGGGTCCTCCATGTGTACTCTTTGGTTGGTGGTTTAGTCCCTGGGAGCTCTGGAGGATCTGGTTGGTTGGTATTGTTGTTCTTCCTATGGGGTTGCAAACCCCTTCAGCTCCTCAGTCCTTTCTCTAACTCCTCCATTGGGGTTCCCATGCTCAGTCCAATAGTTGGCTGCGAGCATCTGCCTCTGTATTTGTCAGGCTCTGGCAAAGCCTCTCAGGAGACAGCTATATCAGGCTTCCTCTCCATTCTCTGTGAGCACTGCCTTGAAGATTTACTTTGGTAAAATGTCTCCTGGTTGTCCTGGCCATTTGGTATCTTCTGAAGGTTGGCAAATTTCTTTAGTTGGCAGTATTGAGGTAGGCACTTTTTCTCCTTCAGGTCCTCTCTGAGAATCAAAATGCTCATGTTTTTAAGCAAAGTAAACCACGACATCAGATTCTTTCAAAGCAAACAGAGACAGGCCAGGCTATGTTCATATGATCAGAGGAGACATTCATCTCTGACCTACTTTTCGAACCAGGTGCTGCTGCTGTACAACAGAATGCTGATAGTCAGGCAAGGTCAAAGTGGGTCCCTCATCTCACCTGACTCAGGACCAGACCAAATGGAATTGCCTTATTCCTCACATTTAAGAAAACGTATGCTTACTTTGTAAATGACATGTGCGAACAAATTTTTATTAATAGAGTATGTCAGTTTATTGAGTTCTGACTATAGAATAAACAGAATATCAAAAGGTATAGGTGAGCTAAGAAAATTTTTTACTTACAAAAAATGTGGGCATTATTTAAACATTTAACACTATTGTAAACTTGGCTAAACTCAAAGAAGCTTGACTGGCTTAACTATCTTACAGAAAAAAAATGAATTAAATGTATATGCAGTATTTTCCCTTGAATCCAGCTAGGCTTATTATTATTATTATTATTATTATTATTATTATTATTATTATACATTTACAGTGAACACTAAGGTACAACAGCAAATAGAATTGATAGGAATAAATCACACCTACAATTTGATGAGTCAGAAGGGTTTTTAATTATGAATTCAATCTGAATAGAATTATTGTAATGACTCTTATTACTCTCTGCCTTCTAAATCTGTGTATACATTCTGACCTCAGCTAAGTAAGGGTGATGAAAATAAGTTTCCTTGCTTACGTTTAGAGTAGAGAAGATGACCAAGCCTGCCTCTTCAGTAGCTACAGGGCCCACTGTGGCAAACCTTCTAGCCCTGTGCGTAAGGATGCACGCCTGACATGGCATAAGTCTACAGATCAGAGGATAACTTGCTTCTTCCCTTCCATTTTGTGGGTTCTTGGGCTCGAACTCAGGTCCTCATGTTGGGTGACAGGTGCTTTTATTCTCTGAGCCATCTCTCCAGAATTGTTTACTGTCATTTTTAAACTAAGCACATCAGCTGCACTCATAAAAATTTAAAGGCAACTGAACAATAATGGATTCCGTGAGAAGCTCTGACCATGCGGGGTTTATTAGCTTATTTTTAAAGCCATAAGCTCATGGGATGAAAGCGTTTGGGGCAGAAAATGGTAATGCCAGCACTCCAGAGGCTGAGGCAGGAGGGTCATTAGCTAGATAGCTATACCCTATCTTCAGCAAAAAACAAAACCAAAACAAGTCCATATTGTTGGCTTTAGAAAAGGCTTTATAGTCAGCCTCTTAATCAAGAGATGATGTCATCCTAGGTGACAAGGACCCTCTTGCATCTGTTGACATGGCAACTGCCATACACTCCTGGTATTTGCCTCACTTGGGCTCATCATTCATTACGTGGCATCTATGTCACGGCCCGAATAAAATACTGAGACCCTGACCCCTCACCCCTTTTTTTCTCTCTTTCTCCTCTTCCTTGCTCTCTCCCCCTACCCAATAAAAAAACCACTTCTTGTGGGACTGTGCTAGCTTGGTATGATCTGTCCAGAAACGAGCCACCTTTGAGTTAACACATATGCCTGGGAACAATTAAGTGTTTGGTTTTATTTACTCTCTAGGATCAAACCCACAGCTTCATGCTTGCCAGACAAAGGCTATAGCACTTACCGACAATCCCATTCCCATGTTATTGTATTGTGTCTGGAAGCAAACGGTGGCCATACATCCAAAACTGATTAAATATAAAAAAGTAAGCATTGACTTAGAAAATATTACAAACAGATGTGTAGTTCATCTGTCAGCTCAAACCCACACTTCAATCTACTGACTTAACAGTTCAAAGCATATCACAAAGAAGTGCTATTGGAATTTACAAAATAGTCAAGTGTCCCTCCAGGACATTAGAGATTATTTCAACAACTATAGCAGCCCTCCTGTCATGCAACAGCTTCACATTAAGGAAATTCACTTGTATTTTTAGATACTCATAATTATCCCCATCCTCCAATTATGTAACATCATTACAAGAATAGATTTCTGTGGCAGTAAAACAGTGTTTACTGCTTCTTTATCAGCCTGCCATGCAGAATTATTCTAAAAGTCCAGTCTCTTGTTAACATGTACTTATACATGACACCAGTTTACTGACAAAACCACATTTATCTGACCCTAACTCAAAACACTACTTGGTAATTTGTCCTGTTAAGTTTTCTGTGAAGGGAGACATTAGCAGGCTCTTCTCTCTCATAAAACACAGTATGACGATAGCTAGCTTTATTTTTTAAGGGTAAGCAAGGTTCCCTCCTTGCTACTTTAGTTTTCTCCTTGGAGGAGAATAGTTGTTCACTTCTCCTGAAGGATAAGCAAACTCCTTTGTATTTGTTGGAAACACTATCTAATTTAGCCCAGAGCAGCGTGTGGAGGGCATATTTAGAGGACTTTGCAATCTTTCTGATGCTAAGAGCTATGAATCTATATCTCATTAAGAACTATTTTTGTCTTCCTCTCTTATGTTCTCAATATCCTTGCAAAAGGAAGCTTCTCACCCAAACAATCCTGTATGCCACTGATTTCTCCTGTGAAAGTTTTTGTTATTGAAGATTAAACGGCTAGTTTTTTTTTTCCTCAAAGTGAATTATCTTCGTAAAAGCAACCTTAAGGAGTTTTTAGAGGTTCTGCTTCTGTTAATGAGATCATTTTTTTCTTTCTCATTTGGAATAAGCCTGAATCTTGCCATCTTTGCATCATTCATTGACCTCCTTACTCAGGCCTCAATCCAATGTCCCTGCTTGCTCTTTGTTTCCAACTCTTTATCAAATTTCTTAGGATGCCCTTCAAAGATACTGAGTGTGGTCCATGCCACCAGCACCTTCTTTCCCAGGAATGAATACTTCCATATGCTTTCCAACATGGAAAGGATGTGTGTGTGTGTGTGTGTGTGTGTGTGTGTGTGTGTGTGTGTGTGTGTGTCTGCAAAATCTAAGTCAGACCTTATAATTTTCTCAGTAGCTTCTTTCAAGCCTTAGAAAAATACTGCAAATTCTTAAGTGTGGTCTCCATGACCAGCTCCCAGCTCCCAGGGAGCTTGGCCACAATGGGTTCCATAGCTTTCATCTCTCTCCTCAGGATCTGAGGCTTCAGGGCTCCACGGTGCTGATGCTGCTTATTAGTTCCCTGTAGCAAATTGTGATCACCTTTCAATTCCTGACACAAATATCACTCCTAAGAGTAGCAGACATGATCTGCACCCCTTCCCCACTCTCTGTGCTTAACTTTTCACATAACACTTATTAGCACAAACAGTAGAGGTTTTTGTTTTTCTCTTTGTTTTTCTCACTCAGATGGGACTTTTCCGCACCAATGCACCTTTCTCACTTCATTGTATCCCCTGCTTCATACAAATCTGCAACGGAGTAAGCATTCAATGAGCAGCTACTGACTGAATAGACATATGAGAAGGGCTGATTGCTCCAAGATGGAACTTAGAGAAGCAAGCTCAATGTTTTCTCTTCACTAGTGTCTTCCTTATTTACATAATCTTTCTTAGAAAAAAAATAAAGTCTTTCTGATTCCCACAATAACATTTGTTGACATGGCTAAGAGAATCAGGATCCTGGCCACATTTGGAAAAACCTGTGTAATCCATGTGTTATAAAATAATGTGAAATCACGAATTTTGCCTAAAAGCAAGTCATATAACTTCTTATATAATGTTAATTTCCATTGCTTAAATAAGTCCATATCTTAAAATTACCCACTTGTAAGTTAAACTCTGAAAACATCTTCCTTTGATTTTGCCATTTCTCCCTCTGATAGTTTAAAATTCAGTAATCATGGAATTTGTCCTCACTAACATAGGCACTCCATGCCAAATCCAAGCACTGATGAATGCCATTCACACATAATTCAGATAATATTTTTCTTTGCCTAACAGGGTCCATCTATAAGTCCTAGAGATAGTATCAGGCAGACCATGATAGGCAGCATATGCTCCAAAATTCTAGAAAATACTGCTCAAAAATTCTAGGCATGCTGAGGCTTACTTTTCTTTTATTACTTGGTGTGTGAACTTAAAGCATTTTAATGAGCCTTTCAACACAATTAAGGGAATTGTGGTCACAGGCTCACTACCATAAACATAATGACGTTAACCCTACTCTCTGCTTTACTAAGAATTTCCATTGTAATATCAGTGGCACTGAATGAAGTATTATTCTTTATGAGATAACTTAGTTGACTATTATTATTTGAATACTATTAGCAAGCAGACAAAGTACATTCGAGAGTAACTCTAGTAGTTTCTTCTATCCCCCAGTACGTTAAGGACCATGTATATCCCAGTAACTAGAATATTTTCTTCAAACCAGAGCATTCTACATTAAAATATGTATCATAATTTCCTCAAATGATCTAATTTTGGAATATTAAAATATACTTTGATTATGATATTCTTTATAAAGTTCTTCAGTCAATAAACTTAAAACTAACAAACGTTTAGCTGTTCTGCCATAAGATTTGCCAGGAAATTGAGTATGTTAAAATTAATTACAAAATTCCAAGGCAAATTAATTACCAGCTTCCTAAATTATCTGAAAGCTAAGCTATTATTTTGTATAGTGTTTGGAGACGGTTTCTGGGAATCACCACCACCTTTGCAGTCTCTCTTCCCAGGACTTGTTACCAATCATCAACTGCAATCCAAGAATATGAGGTGGTAACTTCCAGAAGCAAACAAATTGTAATTTGTAAACTGTTACTCCTCAGAGCAGTATGATGAAAACTTGCCATGTCCATCTACCCAAGGACATGTGATTCCCTCATGCATCAAGGACATGCCACCCCTCAGTGTTTCAGTCACTATCTTAGATCAACAGTGTTCTTCAAGGGCTTACTGATAATAATCCCTGTTCATTTATATCAAAGAACAAAACTGGTGTGCTGGTGATTTGGTAGCCCAATGTTATTACTATGGAGAAGATCTAACTCTTCTACATGAAAAGTAAGCATATAATAAATTATTTTGAGATAGTCACATATGTCTTTTACTATTTTGTTGTAAGTTTATAATATTTTATTATTTTATTAGTTATGTCTAAATCATTTTTAATTAATAAAATTTATTTATTTATCCTTATATATATTACATCCTGATCACAGTTTTGCCTACCTCCTCTTCTCCCAGCATACTCCACCTCTCCTCTCTCGCCAATCCACTCTTCTTCCATTTTCCTTCAGAAAAGATCAGGCCTTCCAGGGTTATTAAGCAAATACGATGTAACAAGTACAATAAGACTAGTCACAAACTCTCACATCAAAGCTGGACAAGGCGACTCAGTAGGAGGAAAAGGATCTCAAATCAGGCAAAAGAGCCCCACCCCCACTATTAGGAATCCCACAAGGATGATAAACTACCCAACAATAACATATATACAGAGGACCTAGTTCAGACCCATCGAGTCTGCCTGATGGTCAATTCAGTCTCTGTGAACTCCTATGAGACCTGGTTAGTTGATTCTGTGGGCTGTGTTCCTATGATGTCTTTGTCGCCTCTGGATCCTCCAACACTTCTTCCCCCTCTTCCACAGGATTCCCCTAGATCTCCATAATGTTTGGCTGTGGATTGCTGCATCTGCTCCCACCAGTTG
This sequence comes from Uromys caudimaculatus, assembly GCA_028551405.1. NCBI lineage: Eukaryota > Metazoa > Chordata > Mammalia > Rodentia > Muridae > Uromys > Uromys caudimaculatus. The sequence goes on along the minus strand of CM052704.1, from coordinate 42,650,641 downwards.
CTAGATGAAGCCTCTCAGATGACAGTTTTGCTAAGCTCTGGTTTATACATATAGCAGAATATCACTAGGAATCATTATATTGACTTTTTAATATTTTTTTATTACCAGTTTTGTCTGGTTCAATCCTGTGTTTCTGGTGTATCTAGCTTCTGGCTCCTGGTCATCCAGTCTATGTCAGACAAAGGCTCTTTCTCATGGCATGGGTCTCAGGTTGGGCCAGTTATTGGTTGGCCACTCCCACAAGTTCTATGCCACCTTTACCCCAGCACAGCTTGTGGGCAGGAAAAATTATAAGTCCATGGTTTTGCATCTGGGTTGGTGTCTAAGTCCTGCCACTGGAAGCCTTGCTTGGTCAAAGAACATAGCCAGTTCAGGCTCCATATTCATCACTACAGGTCTTTGCTAGAATCACCCTGGTAGATTCCGTGAAACTTCCATTGCACCAAGTTTCCACATAGCCCCTAAAATTTCCCACAATTCTAATCTAGTAACTATTACTAGATTACTAGATTAGTAGTAATCTAGAGATTACTTTGCCAGTAGTCTCTTGCCCCACCCATCTGATCTCTACAGTTTCTATCCACACCCATCCCAAGGCCACTCATGAAATATATTATATTTCTCTACCCCTGGACGATCCCTGTGTTCTTCCTTGAGCTTTCCTTTTTACTTGATCTCTCTAAGTCTATGAACTGTAGCATGGTTATCCTTTAGTTTATAGCCAATACCTACTTATAAGTGCATCTATACCATGATTGTCTTTCTGGGTCTGGGTTACCTCACCTGGCATTATTTTTTCTAGTTCCATCTATTTGCCTGAAAATATCATCATGTTATTTTTTAAAAACAGCTGAGTAATACTCCATTGTGTAAATGAGCCACATCTTCTTTATCTGTTCTTTAGTCAAGAGACATCTATGTCATTTCCACTTTCTGGCTATTATGAACAAAGCTGCTATGAAAATAGTTGAACAAGTACCCTTGTGGTAGGATGGAGCATCCTTTCGGTATTTGCCTGAGATTAGTATAGCTAGGTCTTGAGATATCTCAAGCCCTAATTTTCTAAGAAAACACCATATTGCTTTCCAAGGCAATCTCATCAGCAATGGAGGGGTGTTCCCCTTGCTCCAGATCCTTGCCGGCATGAGTTGTCACTTGTGTTTTTGATCTAAGCCATTGTGGCAAGAATAAGTTAGAATCTGAAAGTAGTTTTGTTTTCATTTCCCTGATGAATAAAGATGTGGAACATGTTTTTTAGGTGTTGTTTGGCCTTGTGAGATTATTCTCTTGAGAATTCTTTGTTTAAATCTGTACTCTTTTAAAATTGTGTTATTTAGTTTTTTGGTGTCTAGTTTTTTGAGTTCCCTATAAATTTTTAGTATTAGCGCTCTGTCAGATGTGCAGTTGGTGAAAATATTTTTCCTATTCTGTAGGCTGCCATTTTGTCCTATTAACAGTATACATTGCCTTACAGAAGCTTCAGTTGCTTGAGGTTCCACTTGTTAATTGTTGATATTAATGCCTGCCCTATTAATGTTCTGTTCAGAAAGTTGTCTACTATGTCAATGTGTTCAAGGCTATTCCCCACTTTCTCTTCTAACAGATTCAGAGTATCTTTCTTTATCTTTATATTGAGGTTTGATCTACTTGGACTTGAGTTTTGTGCAGGGTGATATATGTGGATTTATTTACATTTTTCTAAATGACAATATCCAGTGAGACTAGCACCATTGGTTGAAGATACTTTCTTTTTCCACTGTATAATTTTGCTTCTTGGTCAAAAATCAAGTGTCCATAGATCAAACTGTCTATTTTTTATTCTAGTATCACATTATTTTTATTACTATAGCTCCATAGTACATCTTGAAATCAGGGGCTTTGATACTTTTGGAATTCTTTTAATGTACAAGATTTTTTTTAACTACACTGGGGTTTTTGTTTATCCATTTGAGATTGAGTATTGTTCTTTCAATTTCTGTAAAAAATTGTGGAATTTTTATGGGGATTGCTTTGAATCTGTACATTGATTTTTGTAAGATGGCCATTTTTAGTATGTTAATCCTACTGCTACATGAACATGGGAGATCTTTCCATCTTTTAATATCTTCTTTAATTTCTTTCTTCAGAGATTTGAAATTATTGTCAAAGAAGTCTTTTACTTGTTTGGTTATAGTTGTCCCGAGATATTTTCTATTATTTGTGGCTATTCTGAAGGTTGTGGTTTCCCGGATTTTTTTCCTCAGGCTGTTTTTCATTTATATAGAAGGGTTACTGATTTTTTTTTTCAGTTAATCTTGTATCCAGATATTTTCCTAAAGTTGTTTATCAACTGTAGGAGTTTCCTGGTACAAGTTTTGGGATCACTTATGTATACTATCATATCATCTGCCAAATAGTCATGTTTTGATTTCTTCCTTTCCAATTTGTATCGATCGCCTACATCTCCTTTAGTCATATTATTGCTGCAGCTAGAACTTCAAGTGCTATATTAAATAGCTATGGAGAGAGTGGGCAGCCTCTTCTTGCTCCTGATTTTAGTGGAGTTGCTCTGAGTTTAACCCCATTTAGCCTGCTGTTGCCCATAGGTTTGGTATGAATTGCCTTTAGTATGCTAAGGTGTATCCCTTGTATCCGTCTTCTGTTCAAGACTTTTATCCTGAAGGAATGTTGGATTTTGTCAGAGGTTCTTTCAACATTTAATAAGAAAATTATGTGGTTTATTTCTTTAAATTTGTTTACATGGGGGGATTACATTGACAGATTTTCATAGTCAACCATTTTCACATCTTTAAACCTTTTCCTGTGCCGAACTGAAGTACTAATCTCTCTGTACTCTTTCTGAGTCTGGACTGGGTATTAAATCCAAGGCCTCATGCATGTCTACTAGTGAGCTACATTCCCAGGCTTACATTAGTATGGATGGATGGATGGATGGATGGATGGATGGATGGGAATACGTACATCATATTGGAGTCCAGTTCACAGTTTTAGTAGTCTATTTGAGCAATTCCTTCAATCTGAAATTCTTTTGCACTTCATTCCTATTCTTCTATAATAGTAAGACTCAATCTTTATAACAGACTCAATGAACAATATTCTCCACAAAACCATAGGGGAATGGAACTCTTATTTTCTGCTTATTCATTGACATTGCCCTGATTAATAGTTTCTATTCCTTGTTTTATGTGCCTATTACTAAACAGCTCAAGTCAATAGGGCCAAGATGGCCTTAGCAGCAAATTCAAGACTTTTCACAATTTACTTGACTGGAATTCAATAGGGCACTAGCTATTACTACTCAGTATTGTTTAAAAGCCTTAAGTCCATAATTCTTGTACCTATTCATCTGTCTTCATTAAGTTCTTATACAATTCATATATATATATATATATATATATATATATATATATATATATATACACACACACACATATATGTATTCATTACTTATTTGATACTTCTTGGTTCTTTGCTAGTATTTCTTTCTTTCCTAATTTCTCACCCTTTTACCTCATCTACATTTACTATTTCACATGTCATTAGAAACTGATAGCTACATGAGTAAATAAGTGGCTGGATTTATACATTTTACAGCATTCTAGTTAGTCAATCTGAGAACATGTTTCCTCTTTGTTCTTCTGTAGAGGCCTATCTATTTCAAGCTTATCTAACTATATCTAACTTTCAAAGGATGGATCACTCAGTGTTTTGAATTTCTTGAAGCAGCCCAAAGTATATTTGAAAATATTTGAATATAAAGTTAGTATCTTCAATTTATGGAGCTTTATTATAAAATTTAATGATTTAGAAGAACCATGGCACCTTTTTTGTCTTGAAGTTTTCACATGTGTTCCTCATTATAACAGAAGTTCAGAATAGAACATTATCATATTGATGTGTCAATGATAAAAGGCCAGAAAAATTCCAGTATTCATGGCAACATGGAGACCTTTCAACTTTACTGATGAGAGGTCATTACTCATTTTTTATATATGTCACCATATCACAGTCTAATAGAACTCATATTGGTTTTCTGGTAAAATCAAGCAGTTAAGACTGTTGTACAGCCATTGAATCTCAAGAGGAGACACTCTCTCCTGCCAAATGATAAAAATCTGCATCCTTACCAACTCAAAATTAAGAGATTACAAAACAAAACTTGAAATACTACGTCTCAAATTAAAACTTTCAGACTGGACCAAAGACATGGCTTATCAGGTAAGGACATTTCTCTCTCTCTCTCTCTCTCTCTCTCTCTCTCTCTCTCTCTCTCTCTCTCTCTCTCCCTCTCTCTCTCTCTTCTCTCTCTCATTTTCTTTTATTGGATATTTTCTTTATTTACATATCAAATTTTATCACCTTTCCAGGTCTCCCCTCCAGAAACCCCCTATCCCATACCCCCTTCCCCCTGCCTCTATGACGGTGCTCCCCTATCCACCCACCTACTCCCACTTTCCCTCCCTGACATTCCCCTACACTGGGACATCGAACCCCCACAGGACCAAGGGCCGCTCTTCTCACTGATATCCAATAAGGTCATCCTCTGCCACATACGTGGCCGGAGCCATTGTACTCTTTGGTTGGTGGTCCAGTTGCCGGGAGTTCCGGGGGGTCTGGCCAGTTGACACTGTTGCCCCCAATTTGAAATTTATCTCCACGAGCCCACATGGTGAATGGAGAGAATCCGTTTCCACAAGTTGTTCTGTGACTTCTACATATTTACAAATGCCTAAGAAATCGGATAAAAAAGCTATCCTCATGAGCACTTTTACCTAAAGATATACTCATCTAGTTATAAAACTTTTTCAATTAGCTATGGACTAGTTTCTCTTTAGAAGTTACTCGACGACTGAACTGTGGACATTTGTCTCTGGTTTCATAAAAAAGAAAAAAGAAATAAAAACAGTAGCAGATAGATTTTATTTCATAATAAGATTTATAAAACTTCCAATTTACTTCTGTCAAAATAATAACACTTTTAATAATAGTAGTACTAAATAAATACCCAAAGTGCCTAATTATATCATAATTTGATTGCTCTACATCAAAGTTATAAAGTGAATACTGTTAATATCTTTAAAAGGAGTGTTTTTATATTTGTTTGTTATTTACGTGGGCTGGAGGGTAAAACCTGACAGTGAGCATGAGTGGAGTGAATGTGCAGGTCAGAGGGCAGCTTGGGACTTAATTCTCTCCTTCCCCCAAGATGGCTCTGGGGATTGAACTTAGATCATCAGGCTTGGTGGTGAGCACCTTTCCCCAATGAACATTCTCAATAGCCCAACTTTGTTTTAGAAAAAAACAAAGAATGAAAGGAAGGAAGGAAGAAACAAGAAGAGAAAGAAAGAAAGAAAGAAAGAAAGAAAGAAAGAAAGAAAGAAAGAAAGAAAGAAAGAAAGAAAGAAAGAAACAAAGAAACAAAGAAACAAAGAAAGAAACAAAGAAAGACAAAACCAAGTTACTGAGAGCTAAGCAATTTTCTCATTGTCATAGAGGACTCCTGGTTTTATTCTGAATATGGATGTATTTTTATTGTATCAAGGCTATAAAAAGATAACCAGACACTATATTTATTCATCCAATAATTATTAATCCTATTTCCCTTTCCATTGTGTTAGGGATTTAGTGAACCAGAAGATTCCATTGCTGTGAAAAAAAAATTATTGACAAGAACAACCTGAGACAACCTGAGATGAGAGCTATCCCTGTGAAAATGTCAGGAGCTGTTAGTTATAACAAGAGTGTCTAAGCCGATATCCGCATGATTATTTTTATCCAAAACTTGGTATGGTGATTCCTGTGCACAATCCTACCACTTGGGAGGTTGAGGCAGAAGATTCAGGAATTGAAGGTCAAAGAGGCCAGTCTGGGTTATATGAGATGCTGTCAAAAAAAAAAATAATAAAATAAAATAAAGTCTATCTAGTCACGTGTCATTACTGGAAGAAATTACTTGCATTGTTATTGGAAGAAAAGGGCAAACTCAGACTTTTTACTATGGTCAGCAGCTTTACACCCTCCAGCTCCTATAAATAATAAATAAATATAAAAACACTCCTTTTAAAGATGTTAACAATATTCACTTTATAACTTTGATATGGATCAATCAATTCATGATACAATTAGGTACTTTTGGTATTTATTTGGTATTACTAATATTGAAAGTGTTATTATTTTGACAGCAGTGAATTGGAAGTTTTATAAATCTTACTATGAAAAGTATTCTGTTCTTCCTGTCCCCCTGTCCTATGAAGAGCAGTGTGAGGCTAACAACAGGCTTCCTTAGCCCACAGTAACAGCAAAAGCCTCCTCGCCTAAAGTCACCAGCTTACGAAGGTAACCCACAAGTTAACCTCAAGACAAGCAAAAACATTCAAAAATAAAAATTAATACACTTACTATTTTACATTCAAAGTATATATACTCTAAAATTATATTATTTATTTCTGGGTTTTTATTGAGATAAATAAAAGATTAACGTATGTAATATTCTTCCAAATAAACATAACTATATAGCAAGTGTCTGTGAAATAATTCAGTCTGGTCTCTCTGTGAGTTTTCTGATATTCTGCTGGAAATGAATTCCTGATACTCCACTTTCCTGCTTCTATCCTTATACACTTGGAACTTGAGCAGTCATAAAGCATTTACCTTAGCAGAAATCATCAAGGTTCCTATCGACAGTGCAGCACTGCCCCCACTCCCCTTCTCCTCTGCTATCTCTTTTTGGCAGCAGCAAATGCCAAGGCCACCAGCTTCCTTTGTACTTGTGTTCTCTAGCCTTCTGCAGTTTATCTCATTCAAAGTTGTTCCCTTTGAACTCAGTATTATGAAGCCCTTGCTTTATTTCTAAAGCTATCCTAGAATGGGAAAACAAAGAGAGAGAAGACACAAAATGAATGGAACTAAAGAATAAGAAATTACTACCCAAAGAATAAATAAAAGGTGCTAGTAAAAAGTGAAGCACAAATATTAACTACGGCCAATTCTTTTAGAAAGTGACCAAATATAAATCAGACATTCAAAAAAAAATTGTAAGGATGTGTTATAAATTACTGCAATTATTTTCTGTATAAACATCTAAGTTTAAAAGATTTCTTATTTTAATAAAGTTAGATTTTTCTCACTTCCCTCTCAGAAATCACCCAAAACCCACAGAGAATAAAATATCAAATTCAAATTCCATGTTGATAAGTCTAGAAAATAATTAAAATTCCCAGTCTGCCTGAGCCAAAAAGCACCAGAATTATGAAGGTCAGACAGGCGACTGATCCCCTAAAATGTGGAATGGTTCCTGCAGCCCACATTCTCAGAAAAACGATGGGGGAACACGTTCCTCCTTTTGCAGTACTTTTTTAAGTGACTTCAAAACAGACAACTACTGTCATGACATGAGAAAAAGGGCCTAGAGAAATTGTGGGAACTTCACCATCATGTGGACAAGTTGGGCAGAAAGAGGTAAGTGGTAAGGGTGTTTCTACCATCTCAGTAGACTGAGAGGGTTGTGAATCTAAATCAGAGCCATCACATGTTTCCAGAAGTGTTCCATAACAAAGGCAGTGACAACAGGGACCTTCTGCCTTCCTGGGATGCTACAAAGATTCAATTCTTCATACTGATGAAGAAAGAACCTTCACCGGCTGCTGGGGCATTGTGACCCAAACATGCTATTCTGAGTCAGAAGCTTCACAAGTGGAAAAGGAATTATAAAATGTGACTGTGCAAGTACTCAGGCAGCCTGGTTCCCTCTCTTATAAAATGTTGAAAGACAAACTTCAACCAACTGAGAGGTGTCTTCAAATACCAGAGCATACCTAAATAATGGTTATTCTATTGGTAGGAACTTAGACAAAAAAAAAAAAAGTGGTGATAACAATTAATGAAGAGAATCTAGATAATTGTTGGGTTTTTGGTTGGTTGGTTTTTGTTTTGCTTATTTTTTAAAAGTGATAATTGAAACTAAAAACAAAAGATTGAAAATTATGGTGAAATGTGTTGATTCCCTCACATGTAGATAACATTTAAAGAAAATACCATGTACATTTACTATCAGTTCAAATGAAATGTCAATTATTAAGATGAAAAAGACATTTACACCTTTTTAGTAAAGTGACCAAAAAGGAAGCAAGTAGTATTTCTGTTCAATTTATATTCAGAATGTACTGATAGTCAGTGGTCTTCCATAATGGCTATAGAGTGTGACATACAGTCTTTACTGCATTCCACATACATTATATTTCTTGTCCAAGTATTCTAGTTGTTTAACCTCTGGAAATTATTCATCCATTGTTTATGTGATTATATATTTTAAAGTATACTCACGCCAAAAATGTCATCCAGAGGATAGAATTTTGAACTGTTTATGTTTCCATTTTTTTTCTGATATTTTCCCCAAAATTTCACTAAATTTATACCATATGCTAAAACATTCTGAGGAATAAGGCATTTATCTGTCTGTACTGGCTATGTTGAACCTGACAGATGATGTAGTTTCTGGTCTACACCAGGGGCTGCAGTCATCTTTTTCCCTCAAAATGGAATCAAGAGCTACTGGTAAGATGGAGTCTCCTGGGGCACAGTTTGGAAAACATTTTCTACAACATGGAGTAATTTAGAGTAGACTGTAGCCTCATATGAACATACAGATGGTCTTAACATCCATCGATATGGGGTTTTGCTCATAAGTAAATGCTTTCCAACATTTGAAATTTTCCCCAATTAAACCATGAACATTTTCTTCAACTTTCTTAGTTTAATGTTGTCAAACTGGCCAGGCAAGATAGTATAATCTTTATTCCCAGCACTTGGGAGTCAGATGGAAGCAGATCAATGTCAGCTTGAGGCCAGCATGGTCTACATAGCAAGTTGTAGACCAGCAAGAATTACATAGAGACCCTGCCTCATAAAACCAAAACCAAACTCTACAAATATTTTTTAAGATTTGTTTTTTATGTGTATGAGTGTTTTGCCTGTATGTATGTATGTGTACTACATGGCCTAGTGCCAACAAAAGTCAGAAGAGGTCATTAGATATCCTGGAACTGGAGTTAGAGAAAATTAAGAGCTGTCATGTGGGTGCTGGGAATTGAACTTGGTCCTCTGTACAAGTGGCAATTGATCTTATCTCCTTAGTCATCAGAGGTCTTATTTTAAATCTCAAATAAATTTAGTTATATTATCCCTAGTATTTTGTTATGCTAATGAGACTTGGACATTACCAAATTAGTTCAGAAAAGAATTAGTCAGGCTTCAACAAAATTTGATATATTCAAACCAAAGGAAAACAAAACACCTGGTAAGAACTAGTAAAGCAGTATTTCAAGGTTAATCTACTCTCAGCTTTGTTAATTTGGTTTTCTAGCAAAATCAATAGTATATTCCATGATCACATAAATAAGTTCTAGGAAAGTAGAGAAGTAGTTGAACTGCTTTTCACACTTTGGGAGCTGAGAGAGTCTTACTGTTTTGTGAAAAATCTGGGAGGTCTTAAAGCCCACCTCCTCAGTTGGTTGGAGAATGTTGGTGATGGAAACTTTTGAACCTAGAGTTATTCCCAGGGTTATCCGTTCCACCCACTTATCTTTTCGGTGGTATAGTGTTGACCAGATAAAAGTTTGAGTTTTATGTGTGACCAAAATACTGTAAGAGGAAAGCTCTCCTTTCTTCCAGTCAAAACAGCGAAGTCAGTCACTGCAGACATCAAGCAATGAAGTTGAACATCTACCCCTTTCTTGTTATATAACAAATTAGTGAAATCCTAGGTTGATAATAATGGTTGAATTTGTTGGGGAACTTGGGATGATTATACTTTTCTGTTTTAATGATGTATTCCTTCAATAATGAGGACAAAATGGCAGCTACTTTGACAGTTCTACCACACTCACTCTCATGATGCTTTTCTGGGATATGTGAGAATTCTGGTAAGCTTAGCAGTGAAATGCATTTTTTAAAAAATTGAAAATAGATTCTTTTCTCAGAAAATATATCCTGATTATAGTTTCCCACCCCTGCCTCCATTCCAGATCTACTCCCTTTCTGTCTCTTGTTAGAAAAGGATTCTAAAGATAAGAACCAAATATAACAAAATAAAATATAATAAGATGAAGCAGAAACTTTCGTATCGAAAGTGGCCACAGCAACCCAACAGGAAGAAAAGAATCCCAAGATCATGCAAAATAGTCAGAGGCCCACTAATTCTCATAGACAGGTGTCCAATAAAAAATACTAAGCTAAATCTATAGTACATCCACTGAGGACCTGGTACTCACCCATGTAGGCCCCATGCTTACTGCATCAGTCTCTCTGGTCTCACTTGTACCCTGCTTAGTTGACTCAGTGGGCCTTGTTCTACTGGTGTCCTCTGTGCCCTCTGACTCTCAATCTTCCCACCTCCTTTTATTCAGGACTCCCTGAGCTCTGAAGAAATGGATTGGATGGAGCCCTCCCATTTAAACTGTCTCTCTGCATAATGTCTGGCTCTGGGTTTCTGCATCTGTTCTTATCTGCTGCAGGAGGAAGCCTCTAATGAGGACTGGATAAGGTGCTGATCTATAAGTATAGCACAGTATCTTTAGGAATCATCTTACTGATTTTTGGACCACATGTGTTTGGTTTTACTCTAGGCCTCTGAGCTATCTAGCCTCCGGTTCTTGGTTACCTAAGCAATCTTGCATATGGGTTTCTTCTTGAGGAATAGGCTGTAAGTCAATCAGACTTTGGTTGGTGATTGCCACAAGTTCTGTGCCACTGTTGCCCTAGCATATTATGCAGAAAAAAAAAAAAAAAAAAACAGGCTGTAGGGCAAAGGTGTTGTGGCTAGGTCCATGTTTCTCTTTTGGTAACCTGCAGAGTACCTTCCTGCACCAAAGAGACTAGAACAAAGGGGTGAAGGCACCATGTAGGCACCAGCTCAATTTCTCCATGTTCACTGAATTATCCTCAGCAATGAGGCCCCACTGTCAGTTTTCAAATAGCAACCCTTTGTCTAGGTATCATACTGGGCTGTTTGGGGATTTCCATGGGACCTGCTTGGCCAACGATTCAATTGAATGCAACTCATTCCTCTAACTGGAAGCCTTACCTGGCTACAAGAGATGGTCAGTTGAGACTTCATATTTCCCATTACTAGGAGTCCTCATTAGGATCACCTTCATAGACTCCAGGAACTTTCTACTGCACTAGGTTTTCACACAACTCCCCAATTCCAGACATCCCCCCTGTATTCTCTCCATTCATCCCATCTTGATCTAATCCCTCCCACTTCTGTCCCTACATGCCCCCATCCACCTGCAAAATCTATTCTAATTTCTCTCCCCAGAGAGATCTGTGCATTTCCCTAGACTCCTTCTCTTTACCTAACCCCTCTAGGTAGCATTGTAGCTTGCTTATTTATTTAGTGATTAATATCCACTTACAAGTGGAAGATACCATATTTGTCTTTCTGGGTCTATGTTACTTCACTATGGATGATTTTTCTCTTTTATATAGTTCTTTCCATTTGCCTGAACATTCCATGATGTCATTTTTAACTGCTAATACTACATTGTGTGGACATTTTCTTTAGCCATTCTTCTGTTGAGGGGCATCTAGGTTGTTTCCAATTTTTCTGGCTATTATGAATAAAGACTCAATGAACATTGTTGAGCAAGTGTCCTTGTGGTAAGATAGACTATTTTTTAGGTATATGCACAAGATTATCATGGTCTTGAGGTAGATCGACTCACAACTTTCCGAAGGAAACAACAAGAACAACAACAGCAACATTGGTTTCTAAAGTAGATGTACAAGTACTCCCACCGTAATGGAAGGTGCTTCACATCCTGACCAGCATGAGCTGTCATTTGTGGTTTTGATCTTAGCCATTCTGAAAGGTGTAAGATGGAATCTCTCAGACACAGAAAGACAAATAGGATCAGTGCCTTGTTCAGCCATCATCACAGAAGCTTCCTCAGGTAGCAGATGGGATTAAATGAGAGACCCACAGACAGGCATTATGCAGAGGGAGTTTTCTGGATGTCTTGAGTCAGGATATTTTTTAGAGTTAACATTTTCTTTGACTGGTGTATCCACTTCTTCTAGTGTATCTTCAGTGCCTGAGATTCTCTCTTCCATTGCTTGTAATCTGCTGGCAAAGCTTACCTCTGTAGTTCTTGTTCCTATAGTGTTTTATTCATGACTTCTATTTCTACTTTAAGGTTTTAAGCTATTTTATTTGGTTCCTTAAACCATTTGTTTTTTCTAGCATTTCTTTAAGAGATTTATTCATTTCCTCCAATTGTTTGTGTATTCCTGGGTTTCTTTGAGGGGTTCATTCATTTCCTCTTTAAGGACCTCTCTCATCTTCGTATCGTTGGTTTTATGGTCTTTTTCTTGTGCTTTAGCTATGTTGGAATAATCAGGGCCTGCTGTGGTTTTATCTATAACATATCTCCTGAAAAATAGCTCAGCTCTAGTGGAGCCATATTGTCTAGGCTTTTTATTGATTGCATTCTTATGTTGGTGTCTAGACATCTGGGATTGAGGTGATTATAGGTCTAGGTGCTGATTTCTGGATTTGTCTTTTTTGGGTGGGTGTTTTGTTCCTTCTTTTCTGATTTCTTCTCCGGACTTTTGAAGACAGTGTCGGCTGTGTTTCACCTGTTTTTCTGGCCTGCTCATATGATGTGTTCATGGGGATTGTCTGCTGGTATTGGAGGCTGGGGTACAGTGATGAGTGGTGGGAAGGAGGACAGGGGATGTCTGTGGGATAGACAGCAGACATGGACAGGGGAGAGAGGAGAACTTAGCTGGTGATCTGTTGCAGCACGAGAAACTAGACTAAGGGATTGGCTCTAGAGAAACAGAGAAAGAAGAGGACTGTGGACAGCCTACCTGGTTTTCTAGCAGAGCACAAAATATTTTTATTTTTTAATTTCAAAAATCATTACATGTAAATGGGGAGTAGTTAGTTGAGTGGATAGGTCAATGGCATAGTCTATTATTAGTATGTATGAGGCACTGCATTCCATTCTCTGTGTTAAAGAACAAAGAATGAAGAGAGAGATGAGGAAAGGAACAGTAATATTTAATAATTTCCTATGCTCTTGAATAATCATGCTTTCAAGATTGATACTTTCAGTATTCATAGGATAATAACTAGCATTTTAGAAAAATCTGGCCAATATACATCTTTAAAGCATAACAGTTATAATAAAAATATATAAATAGATTTCAAATTGACAACAAGAAAAAAACAGAATAGGCTTTAAAATTCTTTTATAGTAAAATGCTTATAATATGATATAAAGGAGATTTGCACAAAATAACTCTGTTCATTAGTAAGCTCCAAGGCTTTCAAGCACATCAGTGAATAAAAGAAACATCTTTTCTCTCTTATCTTTGCAATTTTTTTCTGTGTTATGACTAAAGTGCTCTTCACACATGTGACTTAGTTCTTCTACATGTGATTAAAATAGAGTCAAACTCCATATTTACAAAAAGGTAGGTGAAAACTAGTGCAATAGGAATAAGGACTATAGATGCTGGCCATACTGGTTTTGTTATGATATTGTAGTTTATCTTTAGCAGATGTTATAGCAGTGAACACCAAGTCGCTGATTGAAGAATTTCTTTATTTTAACACTGCATATGAATTAACTTTGCATAGATAAACAACCACCTGAAAGTAGAAGGTTTTGTTTTTTGGTTTTCTTTGGTTGGTTTGTTCTGTTTTTAATTCCTTACCTTTGGGAGTTTATATTCTAATGCTTGGAAAGTAATAAACACAGTAGCTAAATTATATCATAGCTTGCAAATTAAATATCATATAAAAAATAGTCCTGGGCATGAGAAGCAAAAATAGCCTAGGTTTATTTTCAGTATGCATTATGTATATGTGTGAAATTGTCAAAGAACAAGCTTGCATAATAAAATAATAAAAGGTAGTAATATTTGAGGTTGCTGTTTGTCTGAGGGGTGTAGCCTTTGCACAGTCTGCAAGGGAAAATGAGTATATTTGACGAAGAATGGGGACAAGTGGCCGCAGTGTAGGGAGCAGAGGACAGTGTGCCTGGATGAAGTCACCAAAGGTTTGAACATGACATATCTCATGTTCATACCTCTGGCTCCTGAGTTGAAAACTGAATGTGAAAGAGAGAGTGAAAGCAGAGAGCTCTCAGGAGGCTACTGCAGACCTCCAGAAGAGGCAAAAGAGCCCGGGACAGCAACTGTAGTGATAGTCAGGACAAAACCTAGCAGTTTACTGCTGTGTGCATCTTCCAACAGCACACTAGTGCCTAAGGTAGCAATCATCAGTTCTGCAAGCACAATATATCTCCAAGAAGCAGATTATACAATGCATAATTTGCATGAATTACAGGATGTGCTCTTCATAACAGGAAATTACAAAGGCCTCATTTGTAAATTCTAAGTCTTAATGAAACACATCAGCACATAATAAAAGCCTGCCATATCTGACTCAGAGAGCTGCTACCACTATTGCACCTGCCCTGCCTGTTGGAAACAGAAGGGGGCTTGATGCCTGGCTCCCTTTTTCTTGTAGCATCCTGGGTCAGGACCATTGGTAAGGTAACTCTAGCTCCCTCTGGAGGACCAATAAGAAATCCAATTCCTCAGCTCTGAGTAGTTTCTGGAAGAAAAGGGTTTTCTTCCTCTCTATGTTATCGAAATAAATTGGTATCCAAAGTAGCCAAAAGTTTAAAGCATGTGAAGACATAGATGCTTGCTTTGCCTACGTAAAAATGAAATGTTCTCAATAATTAAATAATTATCTATCGTAAGTCCCTTCTGAATTGAATGCACTATGGTTTCTCTGTCATTTCATTTGAGCTTATTACCAGTACTTTACTGACCATTTACCTACATAATAATGCCTCTAATATCTTTGGTGTATCTGCTAAATAGAAGATAGAATCAGGAAATGAATCTCCTTAGTTTTTCAAAGCAACATTCCCTTTTTAACATGTCTGACCCTGAAGTTCTGCCAGCCAGGCAGGAAAGTTTAGTGCAATTAAATGTGACTCAGACTGCAGCAGAAGTCTATGTACCATGTGGTAGAGGAAACAGACAACCCCCTCCTTGAGCAGCAGCAGAATCTCTCATGAAAACATCACACACACAGCTTCTAGTTTCTTCTTGGCAGCGAACTGAAAGTGAATGTATTTATTCATCAAATCCATATATGAAAAGAAAGTAGCCCCCAGTCCCCTTATTACTATGAACTTCCACATTTACCATCACTCCAACACAAGCGCCTGTGTATCTTTCCACAGATAGCCACACCAACAGGGGATGCTGCCTATGAGAACATCCTCTTCCTCCTAAAGACTGCAGCAGAAAGGGTGGGGGTGGGGTTGCAGGCTACAGAAGGGAGATGAAGACCTGGCCTATGCCTCTGGCTCTGTCACAAATCAGTACCTGAATTAAAAGAATAATTTAAGAAACAAAATGCCTATCTGTAACTCCATAAACCTGATAGGATTTTTACATATTAAAAATGACTGGAATGTGTATCATTTATTTAACTACCATTTATTTTATATTTTTAAAATCACTTTTGTGGTTTTGATTTTGCTTTGAGACAGGATCTGCTAGTCTGGCCTTAAACTCAAGGCAATTCTTTTTTCTCAGCCCCCACTAGGGTGCAAATCGACATGTACTACCATGCCCAGCTTGTAAATTACTGATTAATTTAAAATGCTATTGTATTATATCACAGTAAGAGTAATATAGGCTTTTAATTTAGAACACCAAAAATGTTACACCCTTTAAGCACACATTATATTGTCCATATTTCTAATAATTCTCCAAACACATTTAGATGTCATGATGTTAACATCATTATCCACACACTTGTTATAGAAAGGGCCTGTTTGGCTCCTGGTATTTAGGATAAAATTAGGCCATGGAATTTCTCAATTTAAAAATTATCAACAGATGAAAAGCAACTTTGTTGCTGCTTTTCTCAATTAATTTTATTTCTAATCAGTGCAGAAAAATTTTGATATGTCTCTAATTAAATATTTGACAATTAAGTGACCCACACTTTGTTATGTCACTGAGCAATGCATTTTTCTCCACTGTATGATAATGCTTTTCTTCTTCATTGCTGAGCTCATAAGTTAACCCTTGCCAGGAAAAGACCCTCAACTCCTACCACCAACTCAGTTCAAACTGCTGTTAACTTTGAATCTTCCAATTCCTAAGCACTATTCTGCACATAGAGAGCTCATACAGACAGGCAGTGTGGGGTGCTCCTGCCAACCATGTGACTTTTACTGCACTAGTCTATCAGTACACATTATTACCTACCTCAGGAGACATTGTTTATATAACTCCTCTAATACAAACTATACATTCATCTCTTTAAACGCCACGACACAAATTAGCAAATTTAACAGCACAATGGGTTCTTCACTTTTCCTGCATACTGGATTTCAAGATAATAGAATTCTTTACAGGCAACAAAACCAGAAGTCACTAGTCAAAATAATGCAGATAAAATTCCCCAAGTTTCTGTACCCAAAAATAACACTAGTCAAAGTTGGAAAAGAAGCAACAATGGTACCTAGAGATTATCTCTTATTTGTCTTTGCACAAAACATCTCTAAGGACACTTGATAAATGAGTTGCACTGAGTCTTTTTACATTTAATGCAAGTGCCATAGGGCAAGGGTGCAATTGAAAAAGAGAAAAATGTGAAAAGCAATTTTCAAAAAATCCTAGAGTAGTCCAATTAAACTCCTGCTGTCACTGGGTTATACTCAGAATGTGGGTCATAGATAGCAAACAAGACCAAAATTCTACAGTACTCTTTTGTATCTCTTACTCCAGAAAGTCTGGCCAACTTCTAGGCAGATTTTTTTTCCAAAAAAAAAATAGTATAAGAATAAATTTATTTAGCCAAAATGAATGATGATTCATTCATTCAAAATGAATGAGACTCACATCCCGATGACAATGCACCTCTGTCCACATGCATTCTAATCTATAGGTTATCTTCATATATGTGTGTGTTTGTGTATATGTGCATGTGTGTGTCTGTGTGTCTGTGTAAGTCTGTGTGTGTGTGTGTATCATATACATGAATATACACATAAACTGAAGAGGGGAGAGAGAGAGACTGACACCTGCAGCACCCTGGAGACTCAATCTATAGTTCCATTGCAAATTCAAGTATCTAAGAACCAGAAAGGTTATAATGTAAGTTCCAGTTTGTTTGAGTGCCAAATTGAACACAGAAAATTATCATGTCTCATCTTAAGAACTCTCAGAGAAAGAAATCCTCTTCTTTTGGGTCAGCCTGTAAAAGCCTCTTCAAGATACCCACAGACTAGATAAGACCAAATTACATTCCCCAGAAAAATCCACTTTCCTTCTTTTCATCAGTACATTTTTCAAACATACCATTTGCCATTCTTTCTCCTATTGAACACTTTGATGTGCACGTATAGTACATATATATTAAAAGAAGAAGGTGATATATAAGATGGCATATGCTAAATAGCAACCAGTTACATGTATTACATTAATAACCACTATGCACATCTTCTTTAGACTTAACAATCTGAGGACATCAGATAAAAGCAGACCAAAATATGTTGTGAGGTCATTATGTTCAGTCCTGTGCCATTGGAAGAATCAGGCCTTTTGAAGATTTCAGTGCTTTGGTGCTCAATATTCTCCACTGTGGCTTACTGGACCAGGGATCCTGACCTCAACTCAAATAACTTAAGAATGTCCCTGAAACTGACCAGATTCACTAGGTCCTTCCCTGCCAGGCTAAGCAATCAAAGCTGAGAGTACTCCTCACACTAAGGGGCAAAGAAGACTCAGAGAAGCCAAACTACAAAGACTCTTGAGATCAGACAAGCTGCCTGGAAGAAGCAGGAACCAGCCGAACTGTCTGGAGATTCAGACTAACTGAGTCACTTGGAAAGGACACTCTCCAACTTGTTGAGCTGCATGTAGGCTGGGCAGTGTGATCCAGGTTCCCAGCTTTTGTGAGCTGTGGCCTGTGCTGGGGTGGGCTTTGGTAATTCAGATGTCTTTGCTCCTGTCATTCCTTACCCCGGTAAAACATTGTCCACAAATTTGGACTTTCTTGTTGTCTGTACTTTGATCTGTCCCAGAATCCCTACCTGAAGTTAGTGGATGGGTGTACTGCGTCTCCCCAGGAAAAGATTTGCCACACAACAATAGGGCTAGCAAAATGGCTCTGTGGGTAAGAACACTGAATTCTCTCCTACAGGGCCTGGGTTAAATTCTTACAACCCACAAAGTGACTCACAAACACCTATAGATGTACCAGAAGTTCTGACACCCTTTTCTCACTTCTGTGAGGACCAGCCATGCATATTTTTGCTATAACCACAAAAATCTCAAAATTGGAGAAAAGGAACCATTTATTTTACAGTGGCCTGTGAATCACCTGAGACAAGAAAGTGAACACAGAAAGGGTAGCAAACGATGCTCAGTAATTCAATCTGCCACATTTTCTAACTCCATCAGCCAATGTAATGTTTTACAGAAAATAATAGCAGGTAAAATTCAGAGATTGCATTTTACATACAGCATCCCCCTTAATCTATATAACCATTCTATAAGTAAATTATTATGACAAGTGGTAAATTGCAGCTTAGAGAGCCTAGGTGACTTGCCCCAGGATGCACAGCTAGCAAGTGTTTGAGCAAGATGTAATCTCTGTCTACATCTGTGTGAGAGAAGAAGCACTGTGAATAATACTAGAGATAAAGTTGTTTGTTTACCAAGTGATAAGAGATTTAACTCAAACCCTGCAGGGTATGGTGTGATGAGCTGAAGAGTTTTCTGGCTACATTTCAACATATACTTCCTCGTGTACCCTTCCTCTAGGTTGAATCTCCCAGGTCTCTTTGAATGTGGGATGCATTCTCTGAAATGGTCTTTTCTGAAAAACAAGAGAATGAGCTTGCACAGTTCATGGTTTACCCCTTATTTACTTGTGAAGAAAGCATAAACATCTACCTACAAAGGTGAGCACAGAAGGTCTGTGGAGGCAACTTCCCAGCTGCACTGCTCCTCGGGATTCTAGGAGTGTGATCGCCAGACCATCCTGCCATGGACATCAACTGCACCATCACAGCAGCCACGTGTGGCTTCTGATAGGTCTCTCACTGCTGTCACTCAGGAAGGGAGTGGGTAGCAATGCTCCTCTCCACAAAAGGAACAGACAGTGAGTGCATAAAGATCACTAAATTGTAATAATAGTTTAGAATATTAATTTCAAATTTATTTCAAGTGTTCAATTTTCCTTCTCCAATGTTCAAAAGTAAGTTTTCTTTCAAAATCATGTTCCATGTATTTATTTGATTTAGAGCAATAAGTCTTTGAGAATCTGTCTAGTTTCTGTATGTTTTACTAATCGAGTCTGGATTTGTATCATGAATCAAAGCTTCTCTTGTTTACCCATAGCAGTAAAACATACAAAGCTGAAGGAAGATGATTTTATGATGGAAAGGGGATCTCCGGCAAAAGAGCCTGAGAGGGGATATTTGTTTGGGTTCTATCCTCTGCTCCCAAAGAAGCTGCTGGCCCAGCATGACAAGCTGTATACAACACATGTGTGAGAGCCACAGTGGACTCCATGGAGCGAAAAGGCAGGTATGTGCTCATGCTCACATTTAACTCCACCTGCATTAGGCATGTCTTTGCATGGAATCAGTAATAGAAAGCTGAGTGGAAACCAGTATCATCAGATGAGGTGGACCAGGCAGTTGAGACTGAATTCCTATTTGAGAAATTGACTCTGTCTTAAGCAGGGTTTGTATTCCTGCACAAAACATCATGACCAAGAAGCAAGTTGTGGAGGAAAGAGTTTATTCAGCTTACACTTCCACATTACTGCTGTTCATCACCAAAGAAAGTCAGGATTGGAACTCACACAGGGCAGGAACTTGGAGGCAGGAACTGAAGCAGAGGCCATGGAGGGGTGCTGCTTACTGGCTTGCTTCCCCTGGCTTGCTCACTTTGCTTTCTTATAGAGCCCAGGACCACCAGCCCAGGGATGGGCCCTCCCCCCTTGATCACTAATTGAGAAAATGCCTTACCACTGGATCTCATGGAGCCATTTCCTCAAGGGAGGCGCCTGTCTCTGTGATAACTTCAGCTTGTGTCAAGTTGACACACAAAACCAGCCAGCACAGACTCCATCCACTGAACAACTCATTTCACACCTCTAAGACACGGGTCTTTAAAATGAAGGTAAATATAATAATAAGCAACTTACAGGACTCTTGTGAAATATGAAATACCTATGGGCTGGAGATAGGCACCTATAATCTCAGTACTGAAGATTTACTGTCACAATTATTGTAGCCGTGGGCTTTTATTTTACCTTTTAGTTGCTCAAGAATTTGGTATATGTACATAATGCGTTTTGATTAAGTATCTTTTCCACTTCAAGCCCTTCCCTTTTCCCTGACAGTTGTGCCTCCCAATTTCACTTGCTTTTTAAAAACTCTCTGAGACTACTTAAAATTGCTACTATGTATGGTGGAGTTGAACCATTGAATGGAGCCTGGACAGCTTCTCATGACTCAGATCCCTAAAGAAAACTAACTTTGGCTCCCCTAGAAACCACCAAATTGGCAATAACTCCTCACCCAGTCGTGGGACTTGATGAGTCCCTCCCCTAGCCATCCCAGATCTTTTTTTTTTTTTTTTTTTATTTATTTATTTTTTGATATTTTATTTACATTTCCGATGGTTCCCCTTTTCTTTAGAAACCCCGTGTCCCCTCCCCCTCCCC
>CM052704.1:42605547-42629356 GCA_028551405.1 Uromys caudimaculatus | reverse complement strand
AAAGAATACACATTTATGGACCCATGGTTCGGACCACATATGTGGCAGAGGATGACCTCATTGGCCATCAGGGAGAGAGGAGAGGCCCTTGGGCCTGAGGGTGTTAGAGGCCCCAGTAAAGGGGAATGTCAAAGTGGAAATATGAGGATGGTTGGGTGGGTGGGTGAGAGGTGGAATTCCCTCATAGAGGTGGGGAGGGGGAGGGGATAGAGGGTTTCCAAAGAGGAGACCCAGAAAAGGGGAAACATTGGAAGTGTAAATAAAGTATCAAAAAATAAAAAAATTTAAAAATTTAAAAATTTAAAAAAAGGAGAAAAAAATAAACAAAGTTACCCTACCTCTTAAATGTAGTTCACTATGAAAAGAATCATTATTAGGTTAAGAGATTGAAAAAGAAGTTAACCCCCAGAGATTTAGCACCCAATGTGAAAAGCTTAGAAATGCACCAGCAGAGTGGGAGATGATGAAGTAGCACCAAAACAACAGGGCCTAGAAGAGGTCACTATTGATGTTTTGCACAGTGATCACCTCCCATGTGGGATATGTTGAAGACCTAGAGGGGCATGCCTGAATGGATGTCTAACCATAAGAAAGTTATTCTCCTGCAGTATAGACACTAGCAGTCTAAAAGTCAGGTTGCCAGTGTGACCGTACTTTCTCAAGGTATTCTGTGAGAATTTGCTACATGACTCCTGGTATTGTCTGCCATACTGGGTGTTCTTGGCTTCTTGGTTCACTGTCTTCCTCTGTGGTACAGAGTATTCTACTTGTGTCTTTTGCTGTCTCTTCTATTTCTACAAGGACTCCAGTCATTAGCCAGCACTTATCACTTTGTGTCACTGGTAAATTTGCTGAATAAAAATGACATGAAACCAATTGGAATTTCCTAAATGTTGTCTGTGGGTGATATGCATTGTCAGGTATAATTTTCTAAAACTGGCAGTTTCTCAGAAAATTGGGGAGAGTTCAACCTCAAGACCCATCTATACAATTTCTGGGTATATACCCAAAAGATGCTCTACAATACCACAAGGACACTTGTTCAACTATGTTTACAGCAACTTTATTTGTAATAGCCAGAAACTGGAAACAATTCATATGTCCCTCATCTGAAGAATGGATAAAGAAAATGTGATATTTTCACAATGGAAAACTATTAAAAAACAAGGACATCATAAAATTTTCAGGCAAATGGATGAAACTAGAACATATCATCCTGAGTGGGGTAACAGAGACCAAGAAGACATGCATAGTGTGTACTCACTTATAAGTGGACATTAACTACAAAGTACAGATAACCATTTTACAATCCACAGTCCCAAAGAAGCTAGGGAACAAGGAGGGCCAAAGAGAGTATCCATGATCTTAACTCTAAAAAGACAAAGCGAGATGGAAGAACTTGTTGAAGCCTGACTCCACTGTAACCTGTCTCATTTCATAAAATTGTAAATTAACCAATACACATGTTTTACATTTGTCAAGATTTGAAGACACAACAGTATTAAGTTGAAACATATAAAACTTAGCATTTTTCTACCATACTTTAACAACTACGACACATTCTAGAGACTAATTTGAGGATTTAACCTTGATAGCACTACTCGGTAAACACAGACTTATGAACTTACTAAAAAGGCTTAATTATATTTATTTTGCAGGAATTGACTAAGAGACTGAAAATTAATTAAGTCTCCAATTATAAGATATTTTAGCAAAATTGTGAGAGTACACAAATAATTAAAAACCTAGATTTTTCTTGCCTTTCCACATTTGGTTAGTTCAATTCTTTCAATTCAACTAAAACAATAACCTCATCAAAGGCTTGGGTTTGGGGCTAACTAAATATGACAAGTATCGTAGTTAGGGTTTCTATTGTTGTGAAGAAATACCATGAGCAAAAAGAAGAAAGGGTTTATTTAGCTTACACTTCCACACTACTGTTCATCATCCAAGGAAGTCAGGACAGGAACTCAAAGAGACAGGAGCTGATGCGGAGACCATGGAGGGACTCTGATCACTGGCTTCTTCATCATGGCTTGCTCACACTACTTTCATATGGAACCCAGGACTAGCAGCCCAGGGAAGCTATCACCCACAGTAGGCTGGGCCCTCCCCCATCAATACCTAATCTCTATAGCCTAATCTTATGGATGCATTTTCTCAGAAGAGTTCACTTCCTTCAGATAACTTCAGATAGCTTGTGCCAGGTTGACACAAAATCAGCCATTGCAAATGATCTTTTGATTTCTGGGATTTAAGCCAGCAACACTTCTAGGTCTAAACACGGACTTCTGTAGTCCGTGGACCACATTTAACCTCACAGTGTAAAAGCCTGCTAGGATAGTCTTGTAGTTGCAGGCAAGCAGGGAAAGCTGCTCAGTTCATTCCACAGCCCATGTTAGGAAGCTATTCACTGATCAAGTCAACATCTAACTTTAGTGTACTTAAGTCTGTGAATACTTTGACATTAAGTCTTTAGTAAAAGACAACCTTATTATGAAACTCATACTTACTCTCATTAAGAAGAACACAAATTGTGTACTCTTAAAATCTTTATTTATATTTTCTCCCAGTAGAATTAAGTTAATAAGAATCAGCAGTTTCAAGAATCCTTTAGAGTGGTAAAATGTTGCTGGACTCTCTCCTAGCTGTAGTTCCTCTCTGTCTCTACTCCCAAGGCTCTTATGCCATTGCAGACTCTGAATTCCATTGATACATTTGTTCCTCTCACATGCCCTTTCAACTGGCCCTTCTCACTTATCCTTTCTGTTCCTCAAAGGAAGGAAATCTCTGATCCCTCCTTGCTTTTACATGTTACTAACCTGTGTTCCTTTCCTATATATCTGTAGATTTCACTCATTGCATGCATTTCCTTGTCTCCTATCTACCCCTGAAACTCTCTTTACTTTGCTTTATTAGGTAATAGTAAAACATTACACTATGTTTCTATTTGGTTCAGAGTGTTTTTTATTTTTTAAATGATATAATTTATAGTTTGAGTGTTTTTAAAAGACAATCATGGAGATGTTAACTACATTTACAGTTTGGAAAGAATCACCAACTTCTATTCCCAGGCTAGTTTCTTCCTTTTTAAGGCTAGATGAAATTCCAGGATGTGTTCACACTGCATTTCTCTATTTTTCATTTGTTAAGGGATGCGATGTTGGGTGCACGTGTAGCTACACTCCTTTTCATTTCCCATCAGCTATGTCCTAATGCTCCAAAATCTCAGCTCCCTACCAGCCATTGTTATTTTATGGGACCATTCTTTTTAATTAGTAACCATCTAAATGGGTTAAAGTAGCATCTTTCTGCAGGTTTGAATTAGAGATATTGATCATCTTTTCATATATATTGGCCATATGCACACAATGCATATGCATATACATATGCACATATGCGCACACACACAAACACATACACACACACAAGCACTCACACAGTCTTTGAAGAAATAACCATTCAAATCTTTTGCCCATTTTTAGATACTTTTTAATCTAAAGGAAAGATTTAATGTACATATATGTGTTCATGCTTAAGTGTTTGTGTTTGGTATTTGTAGGTGCATTGCGTAGGCAGGTGCACATGCATGTTTGTGAGGGTAAGTATAGAAGCCACAGGTTAACATTGGGTGTCTAATCATTTTCCAATTTATTTACTGAGGAAGGGCCTTTTGAAGAAGCTACAGACTGCTGATTAGGCTAATCTAGTTAGATAGTTTGCTTTGTGGTTCCCCTTTTTGCCTCCCGAGCACAGGGAGCACAGACAAGCAACCATACTGGCTGGCATTTACATAGGTTCTGAGGATATGATCTTAGGTCTTAAGCTTGTCCATTGGGTGCTTTACACAGTGAGCCATCTCCCCAGCCCCTTTTAAATTGGACTGTTGTTCTCAAGTCACAGTAGTTCTATATGTATTTCAGTTACCAGGCATGCAATTTGCAAATATTTCTTCTCATTCTGTGTTGTCTTTTCACTCTGTTGATCATGTCCTTTGCTACACTAAAGTTAAACAATGATATTTAAACACAGTGTGTTTAATCCTAATTAAAAGAAAAAAAACTCTGTGGAGTACATACCTTTATTGATCACTATTGTTTCTATCTTCTATATGAGAAAACTGAGAATGAGGGGGTTTGAGAGATGTATAGATATCACATAAAAGTAGCAGAGCTTATATTTGAGTCCTAGAGTTTTCCTCTAGTGACACTACATCTTGAAACCTCTTATAATTGCCACAAGTAGCTTCCAGAATACTAAATCCAATTGTGTGTCTTCATATTTCATTCCACGGATTGATTTCTCTGTTGTTTGAAATCATGGCACCCTTTATGTGAACATCTTCCTCTGGCTACTCCGTTCCTAGTTCCTTGGCAATTCCACAGTACATACCTCTTCTGAACCATACTCATAACTTATTTCAGCCTCTCCTTTTGCTTGTTCTAAATTCTTTAAGTATGTTGGACTGTGTTTCATGAAAGATCAATAAGTCTTAATTCATGAATTCTTGAACTCTTAACTTAGTTGAAACTAAGTAATTACCAACAATCAAGTTAAAGTTATTAGTGTAAGACAAAAACTAATATATTCATGTCCTTATAAAGGTGGGCATTCAGACACAGAAACAGATATGCTCATAGGGAAGATGATGTGAAGACACAAGGAGACAGCATCTTCAAACCTAAGGTTCTCAGAAGCTAAGAGAGGTATGCATGGGTAATCCTGCCAACACCTTGATATTAAAACATACAGAACCAGGAGACAACCATTTTGTTATTGTTGTTACTTAAGCCATAGTATTACTGATACTTATGACAGGCATCTCCAAGCAGGTAAGGGCCTGGGGGATGAACTGCTTCATAAAGTTTCTATAACTCCTACTCTAGGCCCGATTTTCTTTTTAGCATTATATCTATAATTCCAACATCATCTATTCCTGTCCAATTTTCCTCTTGCCTTTCAGAATATTACTCTGCTCCCCTCTCTCTTCCTTTTCATCTTTAACACCTGCACTGAGCCTTTGTAAGTAACATATCTTTGGCCCCTCAATCGCTTTGGAGAAAGCACAAAGTTACCTTTGAAATCTCATTTTCCATTCTCTTGAAGCTGTCTCCAGTTCTGTAATCCAAGAGCCATGTGTGGTCCATTAGTGTAAGAGATTGGCTCCAGGCTGCCAAACTGGGCAAAGTATCTTTCACCTTGTGGCCAAAATCCCATACAGATGCAACACTATCTACTAGGCCAAAGTACTGAAGGAACCTTTGCCCCGTTGACACAGAATATGGAGTCCCTGCACTTTTCCCAGTATTACGACACTGGCCTTGTTTCCCACCTTTTGAGCACTCAGCTTTTGCCTAGCTTCATTACTTTTTTATATTCAGGTTTAGGGATTGGGATGTAGCTCAGTGGTAGAGCACTGCCCCCAACATACATATGTTCAATCTGTAGCACCACTAAATGGCCTAATAACTAAAACCATACTCAAACCCCCAGCACAGTGGCTAGAATTCTGAAGCTTCTCATGGATGTCCTTGAGGCTTGAAATTCCAACTCTTGCTCTAATCTTATTACTCATCACAGTACCTGAAGATCCCTAGGAAACTAAGATCAACTTCTGTGTCTAATTTAGCACATACTGGCTATGTCGCTTTGTGTATGCTCCAATGTACTTGAATATGCATTTCAAATGTCATATTTACATTTTTGTATTTAATTCTAAGAGGCATAAGGAAAGCAGAAAACCCAGGGTTAAATATTAATATAACTTTGTAAATTTAGTTAGCATTGATAGTAATAAGTAATAAGTAATAGTAATAAGCCAGCACTTAGACATGAACCTCCCATTTCTGAGTTTAAAATTTTAAAAATCCCTACATTTTGGAAGCTATTTTTCACACAAAACTTCCTTTGAGATTGTATCAGTCCCAAGGTGTCCTGTAACTAGATTCCTGTCTTCATTTGCCTACCACTGCTGTAGATAAATTACCCATGTTTTGTCAGGTCAAGGTTTCCTTCGATTCAAAGATTTGATGGATGTTTTTAAAGTGACCTTAAGACAAATGGTTTCTTTTCTCGAAAGCTTGAAAGGGTTTAAAAACTTGTAGAACAAACATGCTTCATAAAGAAGTATGCAGGTTCTGGAATGCATGTCTAAACAATGTGTCTATGATGAAGACGAATGCATTATCAGATGATATAGACACTGTGAGAGTCCATGAAGTGCCAGGGGAAGATGGAACTGTAAGATGAGAGAAATTACATTTATCTTTTGAATAATCACCTGGTAGCACCCTCCATTTTCATCTATGAAAATGTTTCTGTTTCAAGATGTTGTTAATCTCTTGTTGGTCTTCTCTTCTTTGCTTAATTCTTAGAGACAGCATGGATGCCTATAAGATATAGGTTGGCAGGGTAAAAACACAGTAGTGAAAACATGGGCTCCAGGATAAGTCTGCTTCCATGATAGTTTCCACAGTACTGTCACTAGCTATGACCTTAAGTGAGCTACTTAACCTTTCTACCTCTTATTCTTTTTCTCACTGTAAAATTATTCTATTAATGGTGGCTTCTTTCAGAGAGTCATTGTGATGATAAGGTCATTAACAGAGGTGGAGTACCCAGAATAATACCTTCCTCCACAACCGCCTAGCTAATCTTCTGCTACTACACACACAGAAACAAGAAACTTATGGCCCCACATCCCTTGAGGGATACTTACTGCTTAATAGACAAATTTGAAAACTGGATGATTTCAGAAATATTATTCTATTAGTTGCCACGGGATGTCTCTCTGTCCCTACCTGCATTCAGTGAATGTAAATAATTGTTTTCCTCTAGGACATTCTTTTGAATCTAATAACTATGGATGATCCTGTGGTGTTTGTTAGAGGGTATCAGTCAGTGATTTAGATTCGGAGCAAGGAAATGCTGTTGTAAAATAAGTAGCTGGTCACTTTAAAAAAGTTGCCATGAAGGGCAGGGCATTCTGTCCAATAAAATTTTTTTCTATCCCATCCCCTACCCAAGCCCCACTACCTGAACACACACAACAAGTTGCTGCAGAACTAGGCACATCTTCTCCCTCTGACAAAGCCAGACAAGGGTTTCCATTTAGGGGTGATCCCAAGGCAGGCAGATAGGTAACGGGCTCAGTGACAGCTTCTATTCCCATTGTTTGGGGGACCTGCATGAAGACCAATCTGCTCATCTGCTACATATGTGCAGGTCTAAGTCCAGCTGTGCTCACTCATTGGTTGGTGATTCAGTCTCTGGGAGGCCCCAAGGGTCCAGGTTAGTGGACTCTGTTGGTCTTCCTGTGGACCCCTTTTTGGGTCCCTCAGTCCTTCTCCCAACTCTTCCATGAGACTTCTGGAGCTCCATCTACTCTTGAGTATGATTTTCTATATCTCTTTCTATTGGCTGTTGGGTGGAGTCTCTAAGAGGACAGTGCCTGTTATGCTAGGTTCTTGTCTGCAAGCATAACAAAGTGTCATTAAAAGTGTTGGGAATTGGTTCATGCCCATGAGATCAGTCTTAATTTGAGGCAGTTATTGGTTGGCCATTCCCTCAGACTCTGCTCTATATTTGCCCTCGTACATCTTGTAGGCAGGACCCATTCTCTCAACTGAAGAATGGATTTAGAAAATATGGTGTATTTACACAGTGAAATACTACTCAGCCATTAAAACCAAGAACATCATGAATTTCATAGGCAAATGAATGAAACTAGAAAATAGCATCATGATACAGGTAACCCAGACCCAAAAGGACATGTATGGTATGTACTCACTTATAAGTGGATATTAGTCATAAATACAGGATAACCATGCTATGCTCTACAGACTCAAAGAAGCCAAATAACAAGGACAACCCAAGGGAGGATGGTTGAACCTTTCTCAGAAGGGGAAATAAAATACATATCAGAGATTGATGGAAGGAGGGAGCTGGATGAAAGAAGAAATGGGGAAGGGAGCAGGATAGGGAGAGTATCATATATAGGGAGAGCAGGGAAGAGAGAAGGGAGATCAGCTGCAGGGCAGAGGACAATCACTAGAACATACTAGAGACCTGGGGTGGGCAGAGCCCCCAGCAGGCATAAGTGGGTGATGCTAGCTGAGGTTCCTAGCAATGGGGGATAGGGATCCTGAAGTTGCCAGGCAGAAATCCCATGCAATTATAAGCACAGCAATAGAAGGGGAAGTGAAGTCCTACTGAATTCTAGCTCTGATGACTTAAGCAAAAATCTGTTAACATGTTAAATATCTGTGGTGAAGATGCTTCCTTGTATTTTCATTGTCTGTTTTTAAAGCTTACTATATGAGATAATTCATACAGAAGCTAAGAAAATTAGTTAAAGACACTGTCTTTTCCTTCTGGATTCTTCCTTTCTAATGGGAAAGTGAGTTCTTCATGGAAGTGTTAGATTCTACAGAATCCTCCACTTAAGATACAGAGAATTGCCTTTACTATTATTTCTATTCACTCCTTCATCGCTGCAAAAGCGGTCCTGGATCAAAAACACCCTAATGGCTTATTGCCCTTCTGTATTACAGTATAACTTGTACAAAGCAAATATGAAGCATCCTCGGACAGGCAAATTCATGCTGTGTGAATAGAACTGTCAATTAGACACTATATAGATATGGCACATGTGCATTGCTAGAGAGGAGTCAGGAAGCATGTTAACATGTCTGCATTTCAAAAGTAGGGAATCTGTGTAGTTTATAACCTCTCTTATATAGTCACTTTAAAATTATGACCATAAATGAGCTTGTCCCTATGATATAATCCACATTGTTGGCACAATATAAAATAAATAAGGGCCAGTAATAGGAATTTGATTAAAGAAGTTAAAAACAAAAGATACTGATCACAATAAATGATGCAAATAATAAATGAAATTCAAAGCCTTTCTCAAGTTCATAGTGTGATGATAGACCACTGCCACATGCTGAGCTCTCTAAGCAGACCATGTGGTAACACTGGGAAAGGATGATTTAACTAGTACATTTTGGACTTCAAAAAGCTGTATTGAATATCCAATGGCAAGATTCCTGCTCTGATAAACTCTTGTTATCTAAATACTTGCCTTTCTTCTAATTGCCATAGACTCCACCAGCCCTGACGATAGTGGCTGTGCATCTGAGGAAAGATAAACTTCTGGGTCTGTTTTCCAACTTCATTGAAAAAAACCTTTGACTTTGTGACTGGACAGAAGCTATTCATTATACAGTCTTCATTCACTTGCCAGGAGTGCCGAAAGTAGGCCATGGTGACTCTTGCTGGAATCAGGTCTCTCTACTTTTGTTTGTTTTAAAAGTATCAGAATGCATTTTTTGAGAATTTAATATATAAGTTCTATTATCTATAATGTTTCTTTCCTTCCTATCTTCCTTTCAAATGTTACCCCTACCCTTGTTCTCTCTCAAATTTGTGGCCTCTTTTTCTTTAATTATTAATGTTTTACACAGGCACAAACACAGACACAGACACAGACACAGACACACTCAGAGAGAGAGAGAGAGAGAGAGAGAGAACATGAACCTCCCTTTCGTGTTACTGTGTGTATATGTTTCTAAGAACTGACAACTTTGTATTGGACAAGTATATAGGGGGTTAATGGGGAGGCTGATTCTTTCTCACTTACAAGTCATTATTTACCCATAGCTCTTCATGGAAGATGATTTATAAAATTTTCCCCATTTACGTTGGCACATCAACTGGTATTGCCATTATTCACATCTTGTTAAGGTGACCATATGCTGAGATTTCATGGGTTCAGCTTCTCTGTCATATATAGGCGAAGGTATAATCTTGCAGCAGATGTCAGGGTTCTTTGGCTCTTACACTCTGGCTGCTCTGTCTTCTGAGATGTTCCCTGAGCCTTAGCTAAGGATTGTGTGATCGATGCATTAATTGAGACTGGGCACCATGGTCACTCTCCTATGCATTTTGACCAGTTTTGAATTTCTGCAATGGTCTCCGTTTTCTGCCAAAAAAAGTCTTCTTGATGAGGGGTGAGATGGGGGGATATAAGGTTAAGGTTACATTTAGATTGCAGTCTTTAATCACAGTCTATTAGTAAAGTGGAAGTAGTAAGCTTTTTTCTGGATTCTAAAGCCTCAATAGCCACTGGTCATGTTGGAAGAAGTATGTCACTGTGGAGGTAGGCTTTGTGATCTAACATGCTCAAGCTACACCCAATATGACATACAGTCTCCTTCTGTTGCCTATGGATCAAGATGTAGAACTTTCAGCTCCTTCTCTTGCGCCATGTCTGCCTGCATGCCACCATGCTTCTTACCGTGGTGATAATGAACTAAACCTCTGAAATTATAAGCCAGCACCAGTTAATGTTTTTCTCTATGAGAATTGCAGTGGTCATGATGTCTCTTCACAGCAATATAAACCCTAGCTAATACAGCCTTTCAGGATATGGGTAACTCATCTAGTATAGTATTTTCCACTTCTATTTATTTACCTATACATTTTATGATTTTATTTTTCATTACAACTGAATAGAATTTTGCTATAAATATGTATCTCATTTTTATTAACCTATTCATCAGTTGAAGGACATTCAATGTGTTTCCATTCCCTTGCTCTTGTGAATAGAGCAACAGTGAACATGGCTGAGCAAATATTCTGAAGTAGGACTTTGGGTCTGTTGGGCATATGCCAAGGAGTGCTATAGTTGCATCATATGAGAGATTTGCTTTTAGCTTTTTGAGAGTTCTCCATGCTGATTTCCAGAGTGGATGGAGCAGTTTGAAGCTGCACCAATATCATCACCAGCATTTGTTGCTTTTTGTTTGTTTTTGTTTCTGTATTTTGGTTTGGGGGTTGTTGGTTTGGTTTTTAAAGACAGAGCTTCTCTGTGTAGCCCTGGCTGTCCTTGAATCATCTGCTTCTGCCTCCCTAGTGCTGAATTTAAAGGCATCTGACACCACCACCTGGCCTCATCAGAATTTGTTGTCTGTCATTTCCTTGATCTTAGCCATTCTCACTGGGATAAGATGAAATCTCAAAGTTATTTTAATTTTAATATTCCTAATTGCTAAGGATGATGAACAATTCGAGATATTTCTTCTTTGGGGAATTCTCTGTTCAACAACATAGCCAACTTTTGCTGTAATTTTTAACTCTTTGCTTTTTAAATTCATAGGTATAGAGATTATGATCTAGACATTAATCATCTATCACATTTATAGCTGCCAAGTATTCTTTCCATTCTGGCAACACTGAATATTTAACTGAATTTTGTTGCAGTAACGAGAGAGATACTTCCCTGTCTTGTGGGGGAATTTACTTAACTTACATGGTAGATTTTTCTAAAGGAAAATTGTGCAAATGTTCCAGACCATGCCTCCTCCTGAGAACCCACAGTTCTAGTTCTCCCGGGCTTTTTGTTCTTCCAAAATAGTGTGTTGGTACAGATGCTTTGCCAACATAATCTGTAGTGAGTTTCCATTAGAAAAATTAATTTGAAGGAAATTCAAAGCAGAATCTAACAGAATAGCATTCTATTTTTAAGTTGTTTATTCCTTGGAACCTTCATTTAGATGTGCAATGTGTTCTGATTTTATAACCACCATCCCTTCCCGTCTTACTCTGTTGGACAACCCCACTCAAGGTCTTAGCCATACTCCCTCACCTCTTACTCTTACTTTTTCTTTCTCTTTCTTATCACCCACTGTGTCCAACTCCTGTTGCCTGTATGGGCAGGAGTATAGGCCCCTCTACTGGAGCATCATGGACAGCCTACCATAGGCCACACCTCTGAGGGTAACTTACTCTCTTTCTCCTAGGAGCCATGTACTAATGTTCTTAATCCAAAGGTGCCCCACAACATTTTTAAATGTGCCTCATATTGCAAAAAAATGTTAGCTTTAAATATATAAGCTTAATAGTGAAAACCACTTAAAGAAATGTTTTATTTCTATGTAGCCAAGACTCCAAAGTTCCAGGTTTCAGAATGTTGTACTCTCAGGTAAGCCACTTTGTCAAGGAAAGAATTAGCTCTAGGGGTTTTTTTGCTCCACATTCTTTCTTTACTGCTGATATTCTCATGGGTCACTTTCTGTCCCTCACCCCCACTGTGTCTGCACTTTCTTGACCTAAAATAACAGACCAACCTGCTAATAACTAAATCTGTGCTGCTATCCAAAGCAGCCTCAAGGCCAGACCTGTGGTATTGTCAGCATTCACAAGGCAGAGGCAGGTGGATTTCTCTAGGTTCTAAGTCATCCTTGTCTACATACCAACAGAGTTCCAGGCCAACCATGGGCCCATAATGAGATCCTATTAAAAGCAAAAATTTAAAAGATCCTCAAGAAATGTTATTTCACATATTCTTGAAGCCTTCCCTTTAACACAAATCCACCTTTTACCTCAGTAAATATTTACCCATGTTGGTAAATAATAAGCCAATTCTTGCCTAGTTAACAAATTCTTACCAAAATTTTGTAAAAATGGCAAGATTTAAAGCTCATGTTCTTCTTCTGTTGGTATTTAATAATATTCACATGCAATAGGCAGTGCTGAAGCCTGGCTCATATAGAACCAGCTGTCAGGCACCTGGCATATAACACACAGCAGAAACTGGAAGGCTGAGCCACTGGAGCTAACACCACATGCTTTGAAATGAACTTAACTATGATGCTGACTCTACTATAATCTATAAACAGAAGAAGCAGAAGTCCTTGCTTACCTAAAGTCAGAATAAAGACTGGGAATAAAAATATTTGAGCAGATAGTTGTTATATCATATGCTGCATGGCACAATAAAAGTGTGTTATGTTACAATCTTTAAAAAAAAACAAAACAAAACAACTGACCTCTCTGGAATACTGGCAAAAGCTTCTCTGTGAACATAACTTCAAATTGGGCAATGCTATGGAGGGATACCTGAAGAACCCGCAGGGGACCAGATTTAGAACATCCAATGGATAGAGTGACCTGTACAAACACAGGAGGATAGACAAGGTTCCTGCTGGGTAAGGAATACATATTGATCTGACCACAGCATTTATATTATGGATTTGGTGAACAATGGAACTGATAAGGAACACAATGTGGGTTGGATTACAAAGGACTAAGTAGAATCTATTTAAAGATTAAACTGTATCTTTTCTTCAAAGGCAATGCATGAAAATGTTAGTTTCAGATCTGTATTTTCAAAAACCCACCCACAAGTAAGTGGGCAAAGAAAATGTGGCATCCCTCTGTCTCTCTGCCTTTCTCTATCTCTCTTTGCCTCTGTGTGTGTGTCTCACACACACATACTAGAGTTTCATTATGCTAGCAAAAAGAATGAAATTATGTTTCTTGTAACAATATTAAAAATAGATCAAGCAAGATCTCTATGTTAACTGAAATAAGCCAATCCCATAAAATAAAAATACTGGATGTTTTTCTCTTCTATGTGGAAGCTGGGTTTGGGAAGGGACCATGAAACTAGAAGGAGAAGTAAGAATATGGAAGCAGAAGGAGGCAAGAAAGAGTGGGGTAGCATCAAACACACTGTATGCACGCACAGACGCTTCATAATGAAACTCTTTACTCTTAACTTTGTACCATTAATAGACACCAAAATATGATTATCTTAGCCATGGTACTTAATAGTCTAATTTGTTTTTCTAAAGAAGAAACTGGAAAACTCGACCTAGAAAATAGAAAATTCTGGGGATGTTGGGAGACATGAAAGCATGGGTACTTTTTCACAGGGTAGTTCTGCAAGGAATGATGGGGAGATTTAGAGTAAAATTCATCCATAAATAAAATGAAATGAAGACAGAAAGAAATGCCAAAAATTTGAATTTAAATATTAGTTGAATTAAGGCAGGATTCACATACTATGGCCCAAATATAGCTATTGGACAACATGACCAATAAATAACCTCTTCTACAATTGTTGAGGGCTTGGGAAAGAAATCCAGAGAAAAACATTGTGATAGACTAAAATATACTTAGCATTAAAGTTTCAGTGCCAGCTTATGATACTTTATTCTAAATAGTCAGCCACAGTTGTCAATGTAACATTTTCCCTGCTTTTGTGTTAGAGCAGAAGAGTTGAGGTTGAAAAACCTAAGATGTTACTACCTGGCCCTCTATAGACATGCTTGTAGATGATGTCTAAAGAACACCATATGTCTGAAAATAGAAAAAAGACACCTTCTTCCTTATTAATACCATTAGGTCAGGGAAGGCATATTTAAACTAGAAGTAATATACATGTTTGTATACTGTGTAGTACAGACAATCCAAAGACTAGAAGTCTTTCTCTACTCTTGTTTGGGCTTTGGGTTGTTTGGCCTCCTGGAAAACCCACATCTCCTATCCCAGTTATCCTGTATCTAGAAGTTAGAAGATAGTTGTTGCAATTCATCTATTTTTTCTCATGTATATATGTGGTGTGCATGTATATGCATATTCATGTGTGTGTATTCACATGTGTGGGGATGGGTGAATGTGCACACACTTGTACATATGTTAGGAAGCAAGAATTTGTCTTTGGCTGTTTTGGTTGATAATTTTCTATCTTATATATTGAGAAAAGTATGTTCACTTGAATTTAGAACTCAACAATTTCCAATTTAGCAACTATCTTCATTTCCCAGGAATCCCCTGTCTTCATTTCCTGAGTTCTGGAATTGTAAGTGGGAGTCCACTTCTTCTTTGCCATGTATATGAGTATTTGGGACCCATATTAAAGTCTGCATGTGTATGTGGTAAGAGCTTAACCTACACTCACTAAACTATATCCTCAGCCCAACCCCTAATCCCATTAGTTTTAAAATGAGTTTTGAAAATAATTCAGGAGGTTAACTTCGAATTTTAGGGAAATAACTGCAGTGTGGTGGAAATAAATTTAAAAATCAGTCTCTCTTGATGGTCTTGATGAATTTAGAGTCACTTAGAAAACATATCTGGACATATCTATGATGTATACAAGAAGGAGTCATTGATAATGAAGACTTGCCCTCAGTGACTTACCCAGAACTTTCCAATGCTTGCACCAGATATAAAGTGGTCTGGGGAAAAGTAGTGTGCACATGCTACACGTCTGTGTTGCTTCTTTACAAGTAGGTATGTCTACCTCTGCTGTTGCCGTTCCCCAACTTATAGAGGACCAAAACTTCTTCCATGGTGAAATCAGTATCGGTGACTCTCTAGGGATCACCATATCTTTGAAGCCAAATTGAGGTAATTGAGGAATCCAGCTTTGTGGAATAAACAATTACTGGGTTCTCTTGTTCTCTACAGATTCTACAGATGACCACTGTTGGACTATCCGGTTCATGTCAAACACACGTGCGTGCACGTGCGCGCACACACACCCACACACACTAGGTTCTTCTCCACTAGAGAACACTGCCTAGTGATTTTAGATATGTTGGGATTTTTACTTATATGGTTTGAGCCTAAGTTGATGTGACTTAAGAGCATCAAGGCTCATAAACGAGTCAGCTGGCAGCATTCCAGTAGGGTTTTCTGATGACTACACACTGATACTTCAGATGATTGATGGAAAAGTAGCACGTAGGATTTGACATTAGACATTAGTTTCATGAATCATAATTTATCACCTCCTCCAAATTATGTCAAGAATGAGACATTTGGGTGAATATTCAAGAGCGTTTGCATGAATTCATGGGACTTAAATTAAAATATAAGTACTGGTATAATTCCTATAATTCATAATACTCTGAAAAAATATTGGTAGTTCTTCAGCTTTACAACATTGCATTAAATGTCACAGAGGATTATACTTCTCCCATTGCAAAAATAGTTTTCCACTGCTAATGATGCACCAGCCTTCTAAAGATGCAAAGATAGATGAGGCAAGGCATTCTTCTTCAAGTACTCTTATCCCCAAAGAAATCATGGGGGTCAACAAACAGAAAAAAATCAATGAAGAATTCATAGATAAAACTATTTTGGGTTCAGTTATAATATGATGGACTGTCATTTCAAAATAAATATGTTAATATGTATAAGCATCTGGAGCTTTGCGGCAAAAAGACTCTAAGCAGACAAAAAAAAAAAAAAAAAAAAAAAAATCAAAGACCCTGCCAGTTGCTTTAATTCCAGAGACAGTAGAAAAGAATTGGATAATTCCTTTGGTCTTTGGTCCTAGAGTTACAAAGGCAATATCTGCTCAATTAAACTGCTACATACCAATAGGCAGATTCTTGATTTAATTAAAATACATATCTCCAGAAGCTAATCCCATACAACATAGAAAAAAAGACTTGGTATGTGTTTTTTTCAAAAGATACATGAGTATGACTATGATTTGATGAATCTGTAGTTTGAATGTGTTTGCAAAATGTAACTCCAAACTAGCCTTTGGAAATTTGAGTCCATAAAACAGTATTTTTTTAGCTACCCTGAGTGGCAATGCAGAGTGAGACAAGAAGCTCTGCCCACATAGTTATTAATCCTGCTGTACAGAGCAATGAGAGGTCTCAAACCCAGTCTGTTCTTTGAATTGATTGTTTCTTTTCAACTTGGTAAGCCCAACAGGGCTCTGTGAGACTCTTGCACTTCTCAACTACTTTAAAAATACCCCCAAAAGTGTTACTCTATACAAAGTACAAGTCATCTTAATACAGTAACAAAAATATTAGCAGCAATAATAGAAGCAAATTCCAACATGATGATAGCTAGCTTAATTGATATTATCACTTCCCAATGCATGGAAAATTCAAGTATACCTCAATCTATGCATTTCCGTTCACCAGGCAGGCAGACAACAAATCAAAGATGAAAGCATCTGCCAAGGTACAGTTATGCCAGACCTAGTGAAGTGACGCTTATAGCTCTAAATCAGCATTAAGTGCTTCCCTCAAAAGAGACAGAAACTATACACCCACAGTCAGGACCTATACACAGCTGATAGCTTCTGGGAGAGGGAAAAATGGTTGTTTCCGATGGACTGACTTCAGTATATCAAGAAGATGCAGGGTGGTACTCGCCATTAGAAGTAGTTGGCCAGCACAAAATAGATTCTTTTTTTAATTTTTCTTTTTAATTTGAACTTTTCTATGTTTTGATTTTTTTAATTTAGTTTTATTTTGCTTGTTCTTGTTTTGTTTTAAAAAGAGAGATAA
This sequence comes from Uromys caudimaculatus, assembly GCA_028551405.1. Lineage (NCBI taxonomy): Eukaryota > Metazoa > Chordata > Mammalia > Rodentia > Muridae > Uromys > Uromys caudimaculatus. The sequence continues at coordinate 42,612,242 of CM052704.1, read as the reverse complement.
AGAACATGAAATTGGATGGGTAGGGAGAAAACAGGAACTGGGAGCAGTTCAGGCAGGGAAGAGAATATGATCGAGATATATTGTAAAAATATATTTTAAGAAAAAGAAGTGTTCCCCTTAAGAGATAAGGCTGGGGAATAAACTTGTAGAATTAGAGAGGTATAGCTAGGTAAGATAAGTGAGAGTCAGAATTGTTCCAGGCTGAGAAATAATGTAAATACACACATACAAACACACACACACACATACACACACACACACACACACACACACACACACACACACACACATACATACACACACACATGTATATAGATATGTTTGTGTGTATCAATAGGGAGACTATAGAAATGTTATATAGATGTTGGCTGAAATAGAGGTCATAAATCTGGCATCAAGTTTGGCTTCTTCAACCTCAGAAGCAGTGACGAAGATTCAAGTGCACAGAGTTGCTTCTGAGGTGACCCTGGGAAGTGTGCTAGTGCAGAAGATAAGGAAGAAAGACAGGCAGAAAGCAACAGACATTTGAACACATTGCCTCTTCCCACTGTGAGTAAACCTAACTCACCATACTGGGGAACTCCGAAAGGTGACACAGAATGACAATCTCAGTTTTGTCTATTTAAAAAGAATTGGACAGTGCATTTATTCATCAATTTTTTTAATATTTACCTTAACTGTTTATATAATAACTATGATAAAAATTACAAAAATAATAGCAGACAACAATATAAAGGGATCAGTGGCAGTGGGTATATTTAATAGCTTAAGATACCAAGTTTGTAAAATCTGGCAACACAGATACTGCATGCAGCAACTTGATTGTTTTTTTCAGCTGAAGACAGCTTGGAAAGAAAGAACTCAAGCTGCAGGATGTCAAGTTTCCTACAGTGGTAAGGTCCTAGGTTGGAGTTGGGGAGGCAGGCAGCACTCACTGACAGCATACAGCAAACAGAGAAGGCAGGTCCTAACAGAAAGGAGTAAATAGAGAGGTTTTTATTTTAAATAAATGGCTTGAGCCTTATTCTAAATATTAGAATTTTTTTTTTCTGAAAGAGTTGGGGAAAATAGTTTGGGCTTTGTAAAGCCTATTCCTGTCTCTTTGGAAGCTGAATTGCAAGGGTTGAGGTTAGGTGTAGGCGGCTCTAATTTAGGAGCTGTGCTTCTCACAAAGGAAAAATATATATATATGTATATATATATATATCATGCTGTTTTCCACAATAGCTTTGCAATTGTGTGTGGAAAAAGCAGAGCCCTCATCAGAGCACTTCTTTTTGCAGTAGATGGTCACATACACTGGTCAGAGTGCAGAGACTAAGAAAATGAAATGTTCAGCCTCAAAGGGATGTCTGGATCACAGCCCTTCCTCTCAAGATTGAGGGATCATCACAAAGGGGCTTATGGGCTTGAAAGATTTTAAAAACCAGGGGTTTGGGGCAATTGGGGAGAGCTATTTTCCAAACGTGATAAGGACATTTAGTGAATGAACTCACAAGGCTGTGGCTATATACAGAAGGCCTGTATAAGATCAAGCCAGCCAAAGTTCCAGCAGGAGTCAGGGAGGGGCCAGTGCACACCCTTAGCTGAGTAGTCATTAGTATTTGATGGCTGCTAAGATGAAGACTACATATAAAAACAACCTGCCCAGGCTACTTTGTGTTACTAGTATATTTATTATTTCAGGGCTAACCAATTGATCATTATCATCTTGCTATAACCTAGAATCACTGGAGAAGAGAACCTCAATTGAGAAATTGTCTTGATGAGTTTGCTGGTGGGCATGCCTGTGGAGCGTTGTCTTGATTGTTGATTGGTAAAGAAAGACCTAGCCCATTGTGGGAAGCAGCACTGCCTTAACAGGGGGGTCCTGAACTATGTAAGAAGAAAGAAGAGAGAAACCAAGCGAGGAACATTCTTTATTCTCTCTGTGTTCTTGATTAGAGATATGATTCTTTAAGTTCCTGCATTGGCTTGCTGGCATCATGGACTGTAACCTAGTCTAGTGAGACAAGCAAGCTCTCCCTCATGTTGTATTTAGTCAGAATATTTGTCACAGCAACAGAAAAGAAACTGAAACAGAGTCCTGTCTACATATTCTCTGGCATGTAATTGGCCTGAGTGTCCCTCTCTTTATTCCCTTCACTGGCCAAGATCTGAGGACACTAGCACATAGATAAATTCAGCTCATGCTTTATCAGTGTAACTTGAAATTTGAATAAAATTACATAGGAAATAAATATGGCCAGAACTCCTTTATAATATTTGAGGCCTTTCTAATTGTCTTTTATAATGCTAGATTTTTGGATTTGTTCTTTATTTCTTTACTCCCTACATAATATAACTGTTCACTTCCATTTAATACAGAATTAGCTTCTGTCACTTATTATCAAAGAATCCTAATGGTATATAACTCCAAGATTTTAGAAAGTATAAGAAAAAGCAAAGTAGGAAACAGCGCAGAAGTATGCCATATGACAGATACATTAAAGCCTGTCTATAGATGTGTGTCTAAGGCGAAGGCTGATGGTTGTAAGATTTACTGAGCATGAAGATGCCTAAGGCCGGGCAGTGGTGATGCACGCATTTAATCCCAGCACTTGGGAGGCAGAGGCAGGTGCATTTCTGAGTTCGAGGCCAGCCTGGTCTACAGAGTGAGTTCCAGGACAGCCAGGGCTACACAGAGAAACCCTGTCTCAAAAAAAAAAAAAAAAAAAAAAAAAAAAAAAAAAGAATCATGCTAATGTGTACTTCCAGAGATTTCTCTCAAAGGTTTCAATTTGGACTTGAATTTATTTGCCTAGCAATCCCCACAGTTTAAAAGCTTCCCAGATGATTTTTAGCCCAAGTTTTCTGGAAGCATTCCTTTCAATCCCGCTGTATACAAAAATGGCAATTAATCAAATCTGTAAGCACAGCAAAATCTGCCTACTCCCTGCTATTTTGCTGAGCAGTGCCAAACTTTGAGCACAATCACTGTTTGATGAAATGCTGTAGCTTTGCCAGTGACCATGCTGACCTAGTAAGTAAATGTGTAAGATATATTTACACATAACAAATAGCAAAGATGAGTGTCACTTTTTTATTTTGTTGAGTAGGAGCCAATGGAATTATAAAATGGAATACTTAGCCAGGGAAAACAAAGACTAACAATGACACTGCATAATCCAATTTTATAATTTACATAAAAGGAGATTTTTAAAGACATGGTATAATTTCATTTTCTATTTGTCTTTATGTAAATATATGTTCATTCCAAATACCATCATCTTCAAGAGGCTATCTCTAAGAGCACAAGAGTTCAAAATTCATGATGATATTGTATCACTTCAAGCTAACATGAAGCCATGTATGATGGTAGTCACCTTTAACTCCAGCACTCAAGAGGAAGAGGCAAGCAGATCTCTCAATTCACAGTCTACCTAGTGAGTTATAGGACAGCCAGGGCTATGTAGTGAAATCCTGTCTCAAAATAAAATAACAAAAATCAGAACTGGGAATCACTGGCATTCTGTATGGTATCTAATAATTTCTGTCGGTAAGATCTCTAGAAAAAATAGATATATCATTTAATTTCTACAAACATTTAAATTTTTAGTTTACTTTTTCAAAAGAGGGAAAAAACAAATAGTAAACCAGGTAGTTCTAACTACTCAATCATCCTCACCAAATGAAAGATTACAGTCACTTTTGATTTAGTGTGGATAATTCTTTATCAATATCTAATTTTTACAAAAGAAAAGATCTGTACAAAACAAGTTAAAAATTATGAGATGAGAATACTGTATGAAGTAGTCCCAGTCTGGCTATACCTGTGGTCAATGTCCAGCTTTGATTAAACTGTATTTGCTTAACTATTTGTGGAAGGTTATTCAATAGAGCTCATGCAAAGCTTTCATACTAGACAAAAGCAATATTAGTTTTTAATTCCATTTAGGTTAAATCAAGGACTTCTTAATAAAGTACAAAAAAGACAATCTTTACTAGACTCTAAGAGCAAGAAAGTATAAAATATAGTTGAGTTCCCAATATTTATATGCTTGCTCGCTCACAATCATCTGTAATTTCAATTCTAGGGGATCTTCTTCTAGCTATCCTCTGGCCTATTTGGGCACCAAACATGCATATATGTACATATAAACATGGAGGGAAAATACACATACACATTTTTTCAAGTATGAAATGCAGATATTTTAACAGGAATATAAAACTGAGAGCATTAAAGGCTGATTTAAAACTTGGAAGGGACATGTGTAAAACAGGAGCATGAACGGGAGTTTCTGCCACCATGAAGTGCCATCCCTAGGATCCCACTGGGGAAGATTTATAATGTGACACACAATGAGTGGCAGAAAATAGAGTTGATTATACCAGGATGTTGCTCACGTTAGTGTTTACCTAGCATGAGCAAGGCCCTGGGTTCAAGTCTCAACAGTGTAAATAAAAAAAAAAGTAAAAGAGTTTATTGCTAGTAAAGAGGCAAGAGTGGACAATGGCCCGAGGGACTATGGTGCCATCTACACTCTCGGCAGGCTTTTAGTCCATTTCCTCAACCTCTGGAACAAGCAGCCTTTTCTGTGGTCTTAATCTTGTGCAGGTTATTGAGAGGCCAATTTGTACTCTGTTTCTGGAGACACCAGTGGCATGCCAGTATATTTATCAGGAAACCTTCTGTTGAGCACTAATCTTACAAGGTTTAGAGTTCCTAGAACCAGGTAGTTGTCTATTAATAACGTTTCAGACAGTCCACGATGTCATGTCTTGTCCCAGGGCTGCAGACAGGAGTTGGATTCCCTTCCTTGGAGCAGTAATTAGGGTTCCATAATCCTATTAATCATCTCTAACTAGACACCAGTCAATCCTAGTAAAGCAAGTACAGAGTCTGTCCTGCTTCCTTCTTTCACATGACACTCTCGGGGTTCGCAGAAGGAAAAGAACACACAGGAAAAGCCAATTTGAAACCCTGACTAGCATTACTAAATTAGTCATGGACTTGAAGCTGTAACTTCCTTATTCACACACCAGTTCACGGGGTGGGGGGGAGGGGTTAAGAAATGGTATGAAACAGACACAGGGCTGTTTACTAGGAATCTCTTCAGAACTGCTTTGTGCTACGTTGCTGAAGCATGTGACAGTCACAAGAGACTTCATGTTGTAACATTTTTCAGACATCCCCTTTCTGAAACAGAAATAAGGTCTAGTTGAGAGAGGAATTAACAGTTTTTAATTCCTTTGTGTTGTTTGGCCTTTCCTGGCCTGTGACCTAAGTTCATCTTTTAGCCCTTATATTTAATGGTCTGTGATAGCAAGGCAGTTTTTGGAGGGTGGGGGTGGGGGTGGGGGTTGTTGTTGTTGTTTCCTCTATTAGCACCAGGAAAATACAAGACTTTTATTTGAGTCAGTGCAGCTCAGCAATTACTTTGTTTTGGGTTTTATTTTATCCATTTATTGTTGTTATTTATTCATTTATGTCAAGTGACACAGAAAAGCTGAATATGCTAATGGCATCCAGAAACAGAACAAAGAAGCTGCCTATAATAAAATACAATGTGAATTCTACACTTGTACCTCTTCCTTGGGCTATCAAACTGCTATCCTTTTTCACTTTCAAATTAATATATTTCACAAAAGTGAAGAAATCTGCATCTTGCAGAGGACTTCTAAAGTAAAGACAGGAAAAACTTGAACTCTCTGCTTATCAAAATGTTGAAGTTACCAACAAAAACTTCATTCTGCTAGTCCTGGAACAGGGTGGAATTCTCCATCCCCTAAACCAACGGGGATCTTTCAGATTCCATTTTCCTTCCCCAGTCTTAAATAAAACTCTCTGGAGACAATGATGGTGTCACTTTTGCTTCCCCCAAACAAAGAACTAATTATGCTGATAGTTAAATTAACACATGTCTTGCCTTTGTTTCCTGGCTTTCTATACGTTTTTATATGGCCACAAAGACAGCGAGGAAGAAATTAAAACTTTCCCCAAAGCCAAACAGTAAAGAAATCCATATCCTTTCTCTGTTCTTCTGTTTCATAATTGGATTAAATTTAGTTGAAACACAGGGGGAACCGTGCAGTGAATTCATTGTCTTCAAGTGTCAAGTAACAAACACTTACCATTTCTTTATGGTAAAAGAATTCAAATATCCATTCTTTTTTGTTATCTTTTTGGAAATATGCAGTGCATTGGACCAAGGTTCCAAAATGCTGCTGAGGCCAGGCTTCACAGCAGGGCTGGTCTCCCTGCACAGATGCTTGAGTGAGCATTTGCTGAAGCCATGGAAGTGAAGCATAAATTGCGGTAGAAACCCCAGAAGATGCCAGGACCATGGGACATTTGGTACAAAGACCCGAAAACCTCCACCAGAGAACTGCTGCAGCTGATAAACAACTTCAGCAAAGTGGCCGGATATAAAATTAACTCAAACAAATCAGTAGCCTTCCTCAAAGGATACTCAAAGGATAAACAGGCTGAGAAAGAAATTCGGGAAATGACACCCTTCCCAATAGTCACAAACAATATAAAGTATCTTGGTGTGACTCTAACCAAGCAAGTGAAAGATCTGTATGACAAGAACTTCAAGTCTCTGAAGAAAGAAATCGAAGAAGACCTCAGAAGGTAGAAAGATCTGCCATGCTCATGGATTGGAAGGATTAATATAGTAAAAATGGCCATCCTGCCAAAAGCATTCTACACA
>CM052704.1:42568686-42605047 GCA_028551405.1 Uromys caudimaculatus | reverse complement strand
CAGAGGAATGAATACAGAAAATGTGGTACATCTACACAATGGAGTACTACTCAGCTATTAAAAACAATGACTTAATGAAATTTGCAAGCAAATGGATGGAACTTGAAAATATCATCCTGAGCGAGGTAACTCAGTCACAAAAGAATGAACATGGTATGTACTCACTGATAAGTGAATATTAGCCCAAAAGTTCAGAATACCCAAGTTTCACTTTACAGTAACAGCTGGACTGAGAGTGAGGTCCCAGATGGAGGAGGTGGAGAAAGGACTGAAGGAGCTGAGAGAGTTTGCAGCCCCATGGAGGGAGCAACAGTGTCAACTGGCCTGACAACCCCCCCCCCCCGATCATCTTGGAGACTGGACCACCAACCAAAGAATGCACATCGAGGGACCCATGGTTTGGACCACACATGTGGCAGAGGATGGCCTCCTTGGCCATCAGAGAGAGGAGAGGCCCTTGGGCCTGAGGGTGTTAGAGGCCCCAGTAAAGGGGAATGTCAAGGTGGGAATATGGGAATGGGTGAGTGGGTGGGTGAGAGGTGGAATTCCCTCATAGAGGCGGGGAGGGGGGAGAGGATGGGGGTTTCCAAAGAGGAGACCTAGAAAAGGGGAAACATTGGAAATGTAAATAAAGTATCAAAAAAACAAAAAAAAACAAAAAACCAACGGCTTTGAACATGGACCTTCAAGGTTTGGTGTTCTCTCTGCTGGGTTTCCGTTTGTTTTAATTTGATATTTTCTTGCTATACCCCCATTTCTCTGTTTTGGTTGAGAATGTATATCCCATGTCATTGCATATTGTACATGTGTATACTGCTTTTGGATTTCTATGGAGGCTAATAGCTAAAGAGTTTATCTTGTCTCTCAGAAGCGAATTTGGCATTTTGAACAGCATTGTGATTTCAGACAGTAATGTGGAACTAAATTCTGCTTTATTACATGGCCACAAACCCAAGGAAACCAAGGGTGGAACATTATAGTTAAAAATGATTGTTTGTATGCCCAGTTGACAAGAGGTGGATTCATGGTGATTAATCTCAATTATCAACTTGATTAAGACACATTGAGGGTACTAATGGATCATACTTCTGGGTGTGCCTGTGTCTGTGTTTCCAGTGAGTTTTACCTGAGGGCTGAAAACCTAGGTGTAGGGTAGAGAGCATCATCTTACAGGCTGAGTCACAGGACTACTGAGTAAAAGGGGTGGGGGGACTAGCTGAGACTTGAATTCCTTTTCCTCCCCTCCCAGGTAGCACTGTAAACCATGTCTTCCTTATGTGACAGACTATATTCCTCAAAACTGTAAGACAATAAAATTTTTCTTTTCTTAAGTTGCTCTCTGTGGACCATTTGGTCATATGACAGTATTTAGTGGCAGAGCATATTGAAAATACAATATCTTAACTTCACTCCTGGGCTGTTTGTACCACACCAGTGGGTTTCATCTGAGGTTTTCAGATTGGCAAGAACAGCCATGAATAAGAGCACATTAGAAATTCTACATTTCAGATTGTCTAGTGTTGACTGAGGTCTGCGAGAGAAGACCCAGAAATTGGGTTTAGACAAGTCTTCAAGCATGTCTAATGTACAGTATAGTCTGAGGACCACTGGACTGAGGTGATACAGTGTCACAAAAGTAGAAAAAGCTCATCTAGATCATAATAATATTTGTGCAGTGAAAAACCCAAGTACTGCTGCAGCATGTAGAAGCAGCCTTGGAGATCACACTGCCTGGGAGAAGGAGGCAGTGTTAAAGTAGTTAGACGTACAAGTTCAGCAGCTAGATGGGAACAGCTCTGAGTCATTAGTTCTAAATCGGGGGGGGGGGGGTGACCCTTCCAAGGGGTCCCATATCAGCTATCCTGCATGTCAGGTATATGAATATATTATGATTCAAACAGTAGCAAGATTATAGTTATAAAGTAGCAATGAAATAATTTTATGGTTGGGGGTCACCACAACATGAAGAACTGTTTTATTGGTTATTTCATTTATTTACATTTCAAATGGTAGTTATCCCCCTTCCCAGTTTCCCCTCCACAAATCCCCTATCCCCTTCCCCCTCCCCATAACTCTATGAGGCACTCCCCCGCCGACCCGCTCCTGCTTCAGCACCCTAGCATTCCACTACAGTGGGTCATCGAGCCTCCACAGGACCAAGGGGCTCCCCTCCCATTGATGCCAGATAAGGCAATCCTCTGCTGCATATGCAGCTGGAACCATGGGTCCCCCATGTGTACTCTCTGGTTAGTGATTTGGTCCCTGGGAGCTTTGGGGGATCTGGTTGGTTGATATTGTTGTTCTTCCTATGGGGTAGTTCACAGCATTAGGAAGGTTGGGAAGCACTGCCCTTAACACTGCTGGGTCTGCTGAGGGGCTTTAGTGCCTTCCTGGTTCAGAAAGCTTAACTACAGATACGTTTTCAACTGCACACATGTGGGCACAAAAGAACCAACTTTATATAGTAAATGAGTAGAAGGAAAAAGTTTTACTTTTCAAAACGTCTCTATTGCTTTTTTAGCTCAAATATCACTATTTTAAAAATGACAAGCATCTCTACATGTAGTTTATGTGACATGCACGAGATTAAAGGGAAGGAAGCAACAGATCCCTAGGATGAAGAAAGATGTGTCTGCTGGCATGACGTCAGTGTATAGTTCCTTTGCTCTGAAAAACAAACATAATTTTCCATATGGCTCACCAGCAACCATCTCTTCCTCAGATGTGGGTCCTGTGCTGTGAGGCTCTAGATATCAAATAACCATGGCTTATACTTTAATCCAAGAATGTCTCTCTCAAAAACAAAACAAGAACACTCTTTTTCATGATCAAAAAGATTGCATTAAGCTTAGCAGCATTAATCAAATTAAAGTACTTTTGAGTAATATCCCCAGGACAACCATGGATCATACAGACTACAACAAACACTGTTAGCATTAGTTGAACTTGGTTCATGCAAAAACTTATAAACTGTTCCTAAATAGGCACTATACTAAATCTCACCTATTTCCTTTTATTTCTTTCTGCTATGGCTGGATAACACCCTTTAAGTTCATTATTAAATAATTATGCAGTAACTATCAACTGTCACAGAGAAATAATACTATCTGGCATCTCAAAACTGTACCATTCAGGTAATGATGAGAGTCCGGCACTGAAATTGTAGGATTTTTTTTTCATTTTTCCTTCGTTCATTTTATCCATTTACTTTCTGTCTATCCTCGGGTCCTCCAAGTAGGGCCAGTGTCACGGTGTTGAGAAAGTACGGTTGGAGTCAAGATTTGCTTTGGGGTTATTAATCAAAATAAATGAAAATTTTTACTCATTGTAAACAAGTTTTATTATTGAGTAGTGTTATTTATCTTTGTGTCTTTTCTTTACAAAACAGAATTTTTTGTTTGTTCCCGAAATAGAAGATAACTACTCCTTGTTCACTACGTCTCTGGCATTACACAATAATGATGCTCAGATCCATACCAAGTTCAGCTGGCAGGAACCTTAAAGCTTTGGACATGGACCACAGTCAGGAGTAAGTGTTTGCTGAGGCAGCTCTGAAGACATGTGCTAATAATTTCACGTCCCTAAATGTCTCAACATGTATTGAAGTGCCTATGCTGATATGAGAAACTGTTTTCTATTACTTTCTACCTGCCAGTCTAAGCATAATGAACAAATGAGAAGAGGAGCTGTAATCTTAATAAAATAATTAGCATTTGGAGAAACCATCCCAGCCTCAAGGATAAAAGGAAAGCATAATTATGTGAACAAAATAAAAATATTAATATAATACATCTTTTAGTGCACTGCCATTCTCTCTTTCTCTCTCTCTCTCTCTCTCTCTCTCTCTCTCTCTCTCTCTCTCTCTCTTCTCTCATAAACATAGATTCTGACAGTCCTGGCTTTCAAAAACAGCCACTTAATAACAAGCAATTTAAATTCACATCACAGTCGCAGCTGAATCCATTGTAACTTTCCTACAAACGCCATACAATCTCGTTTATATCGTTATAATCAGTGCTAAAGAAAAGAAAGTACATTTTAGTAATTTTTCTTCCATTGCAACCTTAAAATATGATTTTCCTGTCCCTAATTTTAAAAAAACCAACCACTTTCAAGTGCATTCCAAAAGTCAGACATAATGTCAGTGTTTATGGAACATGCCAGAGTTCAGGAGGATGAGTCAGGTGAATCACAAGTTCAAGGGCAGCCTGTGATACACAGTGAGAGCTTATAAGAAAACTTAAAGGCAAACCTGCAAAAAAATCAATCGCTGTAAAGTAAAACCACTGATTCTCTTAACAGACAGAAGATTTGCGTCATTATAAAGCTATGTTGCTCCTCACTATCCTGCCTGCCTTGTTCATCCCTAGAAATATTCCTGAAGACACCTTGAACAGCCTTTGGTTCCTTTCAATTATTTTTAGAAAAAAAAACAAAACAAAAATAGGGAGAATGCATATTTGTGACAAATTTCCTATGTCTCAAACACAGAGTTTACAGGTTTTCATACACGCCCTTCCCAATGCTATGACTACAAGTACTTGGTTTTGTGCCCATTTTACATGGGATTAAATCAAACCCCAGAAATACAATGTGACCATAGACCTAAAGATCAAAGAATCTTATCTGAACATAGTTCTATGCAAATCCAAAGTGTATCCTCCTTATAAGCTTCATACAACATTAACCCTTTCATATGTATTAATAAATTCACTATAATTTCTACTTTCAATAATTAAGGTTTCAAAGCATTCTTATATACATCATTCCAATTTAAGGCAGAGAACAGAACAGTGGACTTGTCTGGCTTTCTGTGAAAATTACCAATGCTGTGTATAAAGGATAATATCTACCGTAAGGCATGGGCTCAGTAACTATTGTTATTATTATTGATCCTCTGAGCAGGCTTAGAAATTATAAGTACAGCTGCCATCATTCCCTTTTGACAAGATTTCTCTAAGAAGATTAAATCCCTTTCACATGCTACTCCAGAAGGGAAAATTACTTTACAATTCTATTTGCAAGACAATTACAGGGATTTCAAACATACAGTCCCCCTCTTCCACTCCAGCTTGCTTCAAACAGGGTGGGTAGAGAGAATTAGAAATGTAGGAATAGGAAGGATTAAGGTTTTCCCAGCAGAGTCAAAATGAGGACTTGGTCCTCCATCTGCCACAGTGCCTTTCCACTACACTTCAGCAAAGTGACATGGAGGGTTGTTCTTTCTCTTGTGTTTTGCTATCAGAAACTTAGACTAGGAAGGCAAAGCCCTGCTTTGGATCTGTCACTTGTAAGGACAGGACCACACATCGACGAGCCTGGATCCCCCTTGTTTGCAGCTGGGAAAGCAGTTATCACCATGTACATGTTTAGTGTCCACAGCCACGTTCCTGGTCTCCTGATAGCGGGCTATGGAGTGCAAGAAACCAGCTCTGTATCAGTGACTCACAGCGACAGGAAATCTCAAGCAGGCCCGCCCTTCCTTCCTCTCTCACAGAGAGCTGAGTTGTAGAACCACAGGCCACAACCAACCTCGAGTCTTGGAGAAAGGAGCTGGAACCAGAGCATGAGTCCTGAGATGTTCTCTTTATTGTGAGAACATAATCTCTGCTGAGATCTCTTCCACCACACAGTGGCATATTCTGGACTTGGTTCTAATTTTAAACATGAAAACAATGGATTGAGGCAGGGAATTGAGTGCAGATGTGCCATTAGAGGTTAGGCAGAAAAATAAGACTGGGAAGGAAGGAAGGAAGGAAGGAAGGAAGGAAGGAAGGAAGGAAGGAAGGAAGGAAGGAAGGAAGGAAGGAAGGAAGGAAGGAAGGAAGGAAGGGGGAAGGAAAGAAAGAAGGAAAGAAGGAAGGAAGGAAGAAAATTCCACATTAAGAAAAGTGAAAAGACATTTGCCTTCACAAAGGATTTTTAATGTGCTTTAAAACTTCCTCATTAACGTCATTTATTTTTTTCTTTCCTTGAGTGGTAGATGACATCCAGTGGGTGTAGTGGTGATATTAATGACAATGACATTGACACGAGGGTAAGCCTAACAGCTGTTTGTTACTGCAACAAGTGCTCTCTTCACTTGACACATTTCAAAGTCATTTGAGTCTTAGACACTGACATACCCATCACTGTTTTGATTTTAGAGTAAAGGATCCCGTCAAAGTGAGCACCTCTTCAGTGTCCCTCCAGAACTCTTTTTTAAATGTAGAAATAATAAATAAAATCCAAACAATATATCTTATAGACACAACCATGCATTGTAAGTGTAGCTACCGCTTGTGGTGATTTGTTGTGTCAAATGACTAATGGCACAACTGACTGTCTGTGTGTTTTCACATCTGTCCAGATCCTGTGAAATATCGTGAGTTCATGCACAGTGTTCCAAGATGGTTAATATCAAAATTGAAACTTCAGTTATACCAGATCAAATACATCAGTATCTTCTGTCAAATTCGTTTTACCCTTTTCCTCAAGGCATCAGATTGTGTGCCAGTGTGTGTGTGTGCATGTGTGTTATGATGAAAGAAATATCATTTCTTACCTTTTCTGTTCCTACTTTCCTTCAATCTCAATTTGTACTATGAGTTTCAGCTACAACAACATACTTTGAAAATACTTGTTTTCTTATGTTTTATTATAAACTGTTTTCCGTGTCTAAAAATCCACTTTCTTTTCTAATCTATCCAATGTGTGCCTGCTAATCCTCCAGAATTTTTCTATTTATCTTTTCATGTATTATGGAGTAATATACTGATGGCATGCTCTAGCACAGGCCTCAGAGTGAGAAAAGAGAAGATGAATGTTTCAATGGTGTTGGGAGGGAGGGAGAGCTGGGGAGAGGAAGGAAGGAAGGAAGGAAGGAGTAGTCATAGCTAGAAGAAAGACACACACACATACATCACCATCATCAACGTCATTTGCATTATGCCAGCTCACATGATATCTAGCTACTAGGTAGTTATCTCATAAATGTGAGGGATTCAATGGTCTAAGCTGAGCTCTGAATGAAAAGAGCATCTAATGATATAAAATAAGAGAATGGCATCAGGAATACTTGTTCAAAGGTGCTAATAAGTTAAGAGAACAAGTGAGGGTCCCAGCCAAATAGAAGCTAGAATGATTGAGGTACAGTCAAAATCCAAATGCCTTTGTCTATAAAACCAATAAAGCCAAATTTGATACAGTATAGTATATTTTGGTTTTGGTTTTGGTTTTAAAAGATGGGGTTTCTATGTGTAGAACTGGCTATCCTGGAACGCTGTCTATAAACCAGACTAACCTTGAACTCAGAAATCTTCCTGTTTCTGCAAGTGCTGGGATTAAAGGTGTGAACCACATGCCTGGTTTGGTTGTATTTTAATAAATTCCTCTATCTAAGGCATAAGTGTTATATTTTTGGACATCAAGAAGCTGGAAGAGAGGTTAGTATATAAGAGCAAAGTTAAACCAAACCTTTCTTCTCATTGATTATACAACATTTAGTGAACACCCAATATTAATATTAATATAGTCTTTTAAAACCATTTGTGTTTGTTCTCTTCTATATAGGTATTAAGACCCTGGAGAACAGGGATGATCTCCTGGTCCCCTCCATTCCCTCTGATTCCTACAATCATTCTTCCCTTCTTCCCACAGTTCCTGGAGCTCTGGGGGAGAGGGATCCAATGGATACCTCTAATTTAGACTCTCTCTCCACATAATGTCTGGTTGTGAGTCTCTGCCCCTACTCCCATCTGCTTCTGTCTAGGAGAACATGACCCACTGAATCAACTAAGCAGGACTCATATGGACTCACAAATACCAAAACGGCAAACCTGGGGTCTACACTTCTTTGTTCCAGGTCTCTGTATATGTGCCATGGCTGTTAGCTTGGTGTTTCTGTGGGACTTCTAACAGTGGAAGCAGGTATGTCTCTGATTTTTTTGCCTGCTCTTGTGACTCTTTTCCTCCTATTGGGTTGCCTTATCTAGTCTATATATGAGGGCTTTTGTATTGTTTTATTGTATGTGCTTTGTCATTTTTGGTTGTTGTCTCTTGCAGGCCTGCTTTCTTCTGAATAGAAACAAACAGGAGTAGATCTAGAGGAAATGGGTGGTGGGGAGACATCGAAGGAGTGGAGGGAAGAGATACTGGTTAGGATTTATTCTATGAGAGAAGAATCTCTTTGAGAGAGAGAGAGAGAGAGAGAGAGAGAGAGAGAGAGGGAGAGAGAGAGAGAGAGAGGAGAGAATGCACAGACATCCGTCTGTTCTAACTACTTCTTTAAAGAATCAAGAAGTACCACAGCAGAGTTGAGTTGACGTGAGCTTTAAATTCAGATGAACACACTTCCTGTGTAGCCTCTGGTAAAATCTTTGCCCTCTCAGCCTTCTATTCCTCATCTATAAGGTGACATAATGTGTATACTACAGGACCATTACATATAAAGAAAGGAGCTTCAGTTAAAAATCAGGCTCCATGAGTGCCAACAGTAAGGTATTATCTCAATTAGTGACCAATGGGAAAGCCCATTGTGGGTGGTGCCATCCCTGGGCTAGTAATCCTGGGTTCCATAAGAAAGCAGACTGAGCAAGCCAAGAAGTAGCACTCCTCAATGTCCTCTGCATCAGCTCCTGCCTCCAGGTTCCAACCCTCCTTGAGTTCCTGTTCTGACTTCCTCCAATGCTGAACTACAATATGGAAGTTGAAGCCAAATAAATCCTTTCCTCTTCAACTTGCTATTTGGTCATGGTGTTTTGTAGTAACAATAAAAACTCTAAGACACATACATGCTGGTAGCAATCAGGCACCTTCCTAACCAGTGCCGGAGGGAGAGACTCTGCAGGACAACAGACAACAGGACATGTTGCCAAGGACCAGCCTCAGAGAAGGTCCTGGTTCCTGAGAGAATTTGGCAACTGGGAGCAGTGAAACAAATGACTCTAAGTCAAACTGTGGGTCCAAGTTGACACCTTATGTTCTGCTTGATATGGCTCCCTAGAAACCTCTCTGTAGATAGCTCTTGGCTCTGTAGTCAGCTCAGGACAGCTTTTCAGACTGCTCCCTGTGTTCTGCTCTGCTGGAGACAGCTTCCTTTTACTATTCTACTAAAAACTCTCTGGTTGAGACAGCTAGCTTTCTGCTAGAGACAGTTTTCTCTGGATGAGACAGCTCTCTCTGCTAGTAAAAATTCTAAAAGTTCTCTGTATAGCTCATGGGTTTTCTGACAAAAGTCAGAAAAGCTATTATAAAAAAAAATTTCTAAAAGTAACTTTTCAGTTTTCTGATAAGAATCAGAAAGCCAGAAAACATTCTAAAAGAACTGTGTTAGCTCTCTAAATAATTCTTGGGATTTCCAACCAAAGTCAGAAATCCTGTTAGAAAAAAATGCTTGAAGAGCTTTGTTCACTCTCCAGAGATCACCAGACAGCTCAACTCTCACTAGAAAAAAAATCTCAAAAAGAACTGCTATGGTTCGATGCTAGCTCATGTCATTTAAACCAAAAGTCCAATTTTTAATTCGCATATCAATTTGGTCATTTATTCAAGGTTCCCTTTTGATTATCCTATGAGTCTGCATCCTGTGACACCAGCCTTTTGATTCTTAGAAAGAGACAGCAAGCACAAACACAGACATAAGATCGCTGTGTTGGACCCTGCCCTGAAATTACCATTCTGACCATGCCTGGACCTGAATTAACTCTGTCCCAGGCTGACTTTGAACTCAGGAATTCACCTGCCTTTGCAAACATAAGCAAACAAACAAACAAACAAACAAACAAACAAATAGCTGGGTTGGATCTTGCCTTGCAGTCACCAATCCCTAAATCTCTTTATCTCCTTCCTTTCTATCATTCTGAGATGCTGATCATAGTGCAGCTGCCTCTATTTCTTTAGATCTGTGACACTCCTTATACAATTCATATTGCATCCTTATATTTTGCGTAGTTGAGAAATTATATAGTTTTGAACTCATGGCTTTAGAGTTCTTCCCTCAGCCTTAAGGGCTGTCCTGAAGGTCAAAGCATTCTAGCATTTTGCTGAGACATAGACACACCCTTGCCTCCCAGACTTGCAGTGTCTCTGATTATCATAGAATCATTAACCTTGGCAGAGAAGACTCTCCTTAAAGGAGGATTGTGAAAATATGTACATTGTTATACAAGCAAGCCTTTTGCCCACAGTACCCATCCATACTCCTGAAGGCCCACACCCTGTAGGCTCTGTTCCGGAGCAGGAAACCATGGCATAATGTCCTTAACATGGCCAAGCAGGACCAGACAATTCGTTATACCTATCTGCCCAGAGGCCACACATTTCCACTGTCGCCCTATCTCCTATCCTCCTGTGCATGTGCCACGCCTTCACTTCAGTATCCCTTTTCCATCAGCTGTTAGCCAGGTAGACAGCTCTCACCCAGGAACTCTTTTTCACAGATTTCTAGGTCAAGTTCATTTTCTTTTGGCTGTCATCATCTTCTTTATCTTGGATTACCGTTTCATTTTTACCTTCATACAGCCCAAATGGTCTTTTCATTTAATTTTTTTTCCTTAGAAAGTATGCAGAGAAAGTACAAAGCTCCAACCACTCACACGTCTGAAAATACGTTTTGAACGTGAAAAGTAATTTAGATTGGTGTGCAGTTCCAGCTTTAAAAAGATTTGTCCTCAGAACTTTAACGTGTTTCCCATTATCTTCAATCAATCAGTTTTCCTGGGAGGAGAGTGGTACACTCCAGTTCTCATTTCGGGATAGGTAATTTGTTTCTTCTTTAGGACAGTTCTTAGGCTCTTACCTCTGATACAGTGAAGTTTCACAAAAGATGCTTAGAAGTGGAATCCTTCTCACTGTCCTTTGATGACAGAGATGTCCCAGTCACCCACAGATGCCTTGGCCCTTCATGGGAAAACACTTAAATTATAATAAAAAATACTTTATTGCTTTGATTGGAACAAAAGATACACATTCTTTTTGCATGAGGACACGGGAGCAGAGGGAGAGGTGGAGGGAGGTTTAGATGGTGCGTGAGGACAGGGGGGCAGAGGGAGAGGTGGAGGGAGGTTTAGATGGCTTCCTCTGTAGCCCTTCAGTCAGCACCTTGGATTATGCTTTGTTCTATCCTAGAATTTTTGCTAATTTAAAATGTAGAACTTATATTTGTGCATGGTTATCTATGGATTAAAATATTTAGAAAAAATGTTGATATCTATATTGAAAATGTAGATGTTTTTGTTGACATCATGTCCCCAAGTGATGTGGAGTGATAATCCTTTTTAAAGAATCCACATATAATGTAATGGTTTAAAGTATGACAGGGAATGTATATTGGCTATGAGCAATCTGACTTCATTTTGAGCTTCTGCAGATTTTCATGTGTGAGGAGTCCTGGATGTTAAGGAATGACTATACTTCCTTGATTGCAGATTTCTTCCTTCCTTCCTTCCTTCCTTCCTTCCTTCCTTCCTTCCTTCCTTCCTTCCTTCCTTCCTTTCTTTCTTTCTTTCTTTCTTTCTTTCTTTCTTTCTTTCTTTCATTTTTTGCTTCCATTCACAAAATCAAAATCCAGCTTTTATTGAGCAGTCTTCCCGGAGGGATTCTAAGAGCTTCCTGTGCTCTAACCTGGCTAATCTCCACAAAATCCATTTGAGATAAATACTGTAATTGCCTGCGTTTTATAATAAGACAGCAGAGATGCTCACACAGCTCATGATTGTCTCTGCTGTCGTATGAATCCTGGCATTCCACAGTCTCACCCTCCACTTATCTCCAAGAAGTATTTTAGAAAGCTTCAATTCTCTGATCCAGGGATTTATTAGGAGCTCATTCTCCTTCATATTTTGAGAGACATTTATTTCTGTGGAATGTGAGGTGCAGAGGTCAAGAGGGTGAAGCTGTTTTCTGTCTGCAGTGAAACCAGGCTGTGATTCCTGAAGTTGAAAGTCACAAAGTCAGCTGGCTGGATCCAGACATAAGCAGTTGTTTACACTGGGGATTATGTGGCTCCACAGTGACAGACAAGAAGTAGTCAGAGTTTTACTTTCAGAAGCAGAAGAATATAAAATTATATATTAATTTTATCCACTATAAGAATTAAGTTAATTAGAATTTTCAAAGACTTCCTTTTAAACCTGAACAAATGTTAAAAAAACAAATACACAAACACACACAGCAAACTATTGTATCATGTAATGTTTAATACATTTAAGAAAAGAATAGATTTGACCTTTGAAATATTCTTCTGCAAGAAGTCCAGGTTTGTTATCACCAGATTATGGTCCCTTTTTATAGATTAATCATGATGTATCTTTTCTTAATTATATTCACATATTATCATAATGTAAAGGGATTTTTTTTTACTTAAAAATAGTTATTCAACCCATTAGCAAAATATAGGCTAATCAGTCATTGAAAATATCTCCCAAGTTATTAAAAAATAAATAAATAATGATAAAGTAGCTGTATGGAAAATGCAAAAAGAGAGATGGAAGAAAGCCCAGGGATACAATGTTTCTCCTTTTAAGTAATTGTGGATCCATATTTCTGAAGTTGGTAGGTCAAGACAGCAATATTATTAGTGAAGGATGCAAGACTTGCATCTCAGTGCTCTGGTTTAATGTCTCAAGAAAACAGGGTTGAAAATACATGTCTGTGCACCTCACGCCCACGTGGCTACAAAATGTCAGGCAGTAAAGGCATGTGACAAAATAAATGCAGCATTACAACATACTGCTTTAATTAAGAAAACCTGAGCTTTAATAGAAATCTAGCATTGGAGTAAGCATCCTAACTGCAAGGTAGTCTGTATCCTTAGCTATTTCTACCAGCTTTCCCTCCACAGCCCTGGAAGAGCAGCACCTATGTGGATGGTCTTTAAATCCCGAGAACTTTGGAAGACTGTTAAGTTTACCTGACTTCACAGGTGTAGAAACTGAGGCCATGTGAAATTAAGAGCTAAACAAAATAAAGATATATAGTAAAAAGAGATAAAATGAGATAAAGTCGTTTTTTAGGAGAAATGGTCTAGGAAGAAAGCATCCAAGTCTGGTTGTTACATTGATAAATGCCATTTAAAAGGACCAAGAGATAAGCATTGCTAACTTCAGGTAAAACAGTTAGATCTCTGCATCTTAACAGGGAGAGATGCACAGGGGCAATCCCAACTTTGTATATGCTAATTTTGTTATGTACAGGAAGTGGTTAATGTTCTGTTGCAGAAGATTCATTCCTGTGATCTTGTTATCTGCTAAGGAAATTTCAGCTAGACTTTAAATTATGGGTGTTTTTTTCTGTCCCTCTGGTTTCTATTTTGTTTTTCAGAGTGGTGAAGCAGTATTAGCTTTTCATCATGTCCACAAAATATTTGAGGCAGTCAGGTACATGAAGAAAAGAAACTACCAAGCTTCTTTGGAATGGGTGGTCTAGAAATGCACACACAGAGCCCAAGATTTACAACAACCCTGTGGTAGTTCATCGGAGTACATATGGAAAGGCAGAGAGCAGAAGTGGGCCAGCTGGTCCCCTTTAAAGGCAACACCTTGTTGAGAACCGTTTATAAATCCCTTTTGAGAACAGAATCCACACATACACCCTGCCCCTACTCTAGTGACATGAAGAAATTTCTACAGGATGGAACTAGAGGTTCCATCATTTCCCAACACCACCACTCTAGGGACCAAACCTCCTATTAATGGGACTTCATTAGACATACAAAGCACAGAACGACAGTAAGAACCATGAGTATGCAGCAAAATGACTTGACTTACTATTTTGGGGAAATAAAATTGTGTTTGAAATATTATAATTTAAGAGCTCCAGAATACCTAATTACCCCTCATCTGGATATAGTGTATTAATTCTCAGTTTTTCCTTCAGACACACATACAAACACGCACACACACACACACACACACACACACACACACACACACACACACACACACTAAATTTAAAACATACTTTTTTAACAGTATGAGAGTAGCTTGCATTCATCATGCCACTTTATCTGCTCATACTTTGATTTATATTTTCTATGACAAGATTTATTTCTTAAAGAGAACTATTGGGGGAACTTTTAAATGCATGACATTTTACATTGGCAATGCACTTTAAAGTCTATGATAGTTTCTCCAATTATTACCAAAATACCTGTTTAGTCTTCTTCTCCAGTTCAAGACAATGCCTAGAAGCACTGATTTCATGTACATATTTTATCTCCTGGGTCTCCTTTGGAGCTGCGTTCAGCCCTCCTTTGGTTTCATGCTATTGGCATTTCTGATGGAAGAAAACCAATTATCCTTAGCATGTATCTGTTTAATACTGGGTTTCTCTGTTATTTCCTTGTAGTTAGACAAAGGTGATTCCTGTTCAGTTGGATCATCGTGTATGTGGTGTGACTTTCATGTGATATCATTCTGTGAAACACTTGTTCACCTTTTGGTGATGGTATTATGCAGGATGCTGACCTGTGTCAGTACTATATACCTCCTTATTGCTTACGTTATTGAGTAATTGTAGAGTGAAAATTTGAAGTACTCTATCTTGTTTCTCATTAAAATTTACTCTGCTCTATCATTTGTTGATCTTTCTAGCTATGTTCAGTTTAACTATGATGATTGCAAAACTGTAAGTTTTTACTCCTAGTTTTTCTATTCTCTGTGTCTTTCCATGAGCCACCATATTTTTTTTTTTTTTTTTTTTGGTAAGGAACAAATCTTATTTAGTAATAAATCATCTTGTCTATGTGAATTCTTGTGCATTTTTAAAAATTATAATCCATAAATCTCTCTGAATTATCTGATAAAATTGCCTGTATTTCTCTAGTGGAAATGCACTTAAGTTGGCCTCTTTGTACATTTGACATACAATAGTCACTGTTTATATACTTACTTCCTGACAAACAAACAAACAAACAATTCAACATGACTTCCTTGTTCCCAGGAAGCTTCAGTTTCTATATAAATTGACCAGTTTCTGAAACTGGCATCATGTAGGTTGTAAGTGTCCTTTTGAAACATATCTTCTGGTCTCAGTGAGAAACCAAATCTAAAGCAAGAGAACTGTAACTGGCCTGTAGACTGAACTCCTGCCAGGGTGAAAATACACTGTGTCTATTCTTTACAGAAACAGTGTTACTGAGTTTGTGAAACATGATTTCATAGCACCAAAATGTACTGAATTGTAAATAATTATTTAAATTGTCACAGAAAATTAGTCTATAAGACAAATCAATTTAAGATGTAATATTTTAAGTGATTGTAGCCATCTGCTTCACAGTGCAATGGAGACAGTGATACACAGTGCCTTGGAGTAACTTAGGAGCTCCAAGGTGATTCAGATTGAAAATAGTATAGAACATAAATGCAAAATGTTATTTTAAATATACCATATGATGCAGCTGATGGGATGGCTGCTAAGAATGTGTACTACTCTTTCAGAGGACCTGGGTTGGATTCTCAGCATCCAAGGCAGGTGGCTCAAAACAATTTCTAACTACAAATACAGCAGATTGGAGTTCTTGGACCTCAACTGGTATTCATATTCAAATATGCTCCAACACATGATCACATTACCCCAATAATTAAAAATAGAGTAGATATTAAATACACAATATGTGAACAATAAATTTTCATAGTGCTAAAATTGTGTTAGGTAAACTAAAGAGATTCAAACATTTTTACCAATGGCAGCTCAAATTAAAATGTATATGAAGGGAAAAGGGCTGAGAAAGTCATCTTCTGGGCAAGGCACAGCCTTTACCATCAAGAGCTGAAAGCAGTTCAAAATCCTTATGCTGAGTCTAGGTAAGAATATGTCTTCCGCAGCAGGTATGGGTGGAGGAGAGGCTGGGGGTTGGCTACCACTCACTACTAAACCAGCTACTATTGATAGATTGAGGGAACCCACAAGGCTCCTGTGGATAGCTTCAGTACAATGGCCCAGATGGCCCAGGTTAAACTAAATGATTCACAAAAACAAAGCCCAAAGTTGTGTTTCTGGGAAAGAAGGGATGAGACAGAGGTGACTGAGATGGGAAAGATATAAGAGGAGGCATGAGGAGAGAGTAGCCAGAATATTATATACATAAAATTGTCAAATTTCACATATGTGACATTGTCAAATCATTAAATTAATCAATAAATGTATATTATTAACTTTAGTAGAATGCACATGTCCTCTCTAACTTATCAGTACATGGCCAATTTCCAACCTAAGAAACGTTTATTTTAAAAGTGGACTGCTCTTTTAAAAAAGCCATCTGGGGAAGCAAGGAATACAGATGAAAGAGTCGTTTATTGCAGAGACAGATTGGGGTTCAAGGTTTCTTTGTTCAAGATCAGCAGGCCAGCCTAAACTGTCAAAGCCTATGACACCCTTTCATTGTAAAATCGGCTTGTAGCAATATCTCTTCTGCAGCCAGGAGCCAATTCAGTATCTAAGACTCGACAATCCTCCAATTCATTTATAAGTGTTAAACCCTGCACCAGAGTTTGTCATAACTTGGCATATATAACCAAATGTAAAGACTTGTACTTTTCTGTGGTCATAGAACCTCATGGTGGAGAGGGAAGCTATAGCATTTGCAGTTGTAGGTAATGTGAGATCCCATGATGAGATGGGAAAATAAGACACTTTACTTCCCCCAATTGGTATGCCTTCATTTGATTCCCTAGTTTATTTCAGATTCCCCAGGCTTCTCAGATGCCACATTTATAATAGAAAGAAACTGAGATCAAAAGGGGCTGCAAGACAAGACAGGGGAACAGGAGTGTGACTGGACTAGAGCATCTGAGTCCCGCTGCTTTCTCTCAATGGAATAAGTGAACATAAAAGAGGAGGCCAGGTCAAAACACAGAAAGGAAGCTAGGCCAAAAGAGCTGTAAGAGACCAGCAAGGAAGAATCATGGGTATCTTTGCCAGGACTGCTTAGTCTTGTCTTTTAGAGAGGTGGCGTGCTTGGTGAAATTACAGTACATTAAGAGGAGAGGCCTCTAATTCTATGAGAGACTGCAGCCTATGGGGATGGAAACATTGTAAAGGTTGGGAACATCATTCCAACAACTGGTCACAGTTGGAGGAGTCAAAGAGTAGTGGTACTTGAATAGGTGAGAGAGACAGGACTCCCCACCCAGGAGGAAGGGGTAGAAGGACCCAATTTACCTGCTCAGAAGAGCAGTGACACTGGGCACAGCGTGGGGAAATAGTTATTACAGGTGGAATAAGTAGGATAAATTAGCCCAGAAAAAAAGCAGAAGCTGCACAGTTGCCTCCCTCCTCCATGCTTGGCTGCTTGCAGGAAAATTGCAAGCCTGGTGAAGTGAAAATTCCTGGTTTCATTAGAGAGTCAATTGTGTGATGTGATATTTTTCTGGAAGCTCTTTTATGAGAGAATTCTGAAGCAGACATGTGAGAGGATGTTTTGCTGAAGCAGACACATGATAGGATGCTTTGTTGAGGCAGATATTTGAGAGGAGGCATGACGTTTACAAAATAAACGTAGTACCCAACAGACAATGAACAACACTCGTGCATTGGTTCACCTTGCAATGCTTTGCTGGTCTTTGCTTGTTGTGACTTCATAGAAAGAAATGTACCAGAGAACTCATGGTATTCCAGCTACTTCTTGCTGCTTCTGCAGACTTGTGCTGATTAGGCAGAGTCTTGGGGTTTCTTATGGATCGAGCTGCTACTACTGATTTGAGTTTGGGTTTACTGCTTGGGCTGACCTGCTGTTACTGATTTGTGTTTGCTGATTTGCCTTGTACTGCTGATATTCTGACAACAAAGATTGGAATCACCCCAAAGAACTACTTCGAAACGAGTTCATGACCCCCATTTCCTATTAACTTTTTATTTCCCCTACCTCTGTTTGGCAGGCTAGAAGGAAGACCGAAGAGTTTAAGAATCATGAGTAAAGTATATTTTGAAAAATCTAAGCCTACACACTGGCTCATGGCCTAGGAGGTTTCTAGGAGGTGACTCAGAAGGCCTGAGGGGAAGCCAGGAGTGACTCAGGATGGCAAGAATCCCTGCAATGTATCTATCTTTCCATACGCGGGTAGACACACAGCTCTGAGAGGCACAGAGCTTTCCCCACAGGGTTGAATGAAGTAAAGACTGTTGAGTCATGACTTGAGTGACAGGGTTTGCACCTCTACTTGCCCCTTGCCTTAAGCTCCTGGAGAAAGTGAACAACAGGACAGTCCCTCATCACCAAGGCTCAGTGTCTTCCTCTTTGGCCTTGTTTCTGATTACATATCAAGTTGGAAACATAATATTGTGAAATAAAGAACTACATCCTACCCCCCACTCCATTTCTCCTTATTCTTTCCTCACTCCCTCACCTCCATTTTCTCCTTTATGAAAGATAAAAATGTTAAACATTTTCATAAAGCCAAAGAGAGCATTCCTTCATAAAACATTTTCAGACCTTTACAGGTTGAAGGCTGTTAAAGTCAATCCCTTATATTTCTTATAGAGACCAGCCATTATCGTTGATGCTCAAAACGAATGTTTACCATGTTTCAAATACTATATCCTAAAGACTAAGTTATGTTCATTATGGATGCATTGCTCTTCATTCCATCGTGTTCAAATTTTAACAAACCATGTGTAACATATTTAACAGAAGCAGGAATAAAGCAGAAACATTCATTTGTCAAGAAAGATCCTTGAATTGATTCCTGACAGGAACAAGGCAGAGTAAAACCCATCCCAGGTTCCTCTGGAAAGCCTGTTTTCACACAGGGATGGAATCAAGTCAACTATTCATGCAGGTAAGATGAAAAGCAAGGCCAGAAAACATTCTGTGTTTGAATCATTGTGTAAACAGGAACTAGATATAAATTATTTCTAAAATAGATTTTAAAATATCAATAACCTTTGTAGTGATCAACGGTAACTTGTGCATGGTTTATTTTCTGCACAGCTTTTTATGCTAGGGGATGACAAGAGACTTTAAAATGAACAATTAAACATTGAGCTCAGGAAGCACTATTTTTAAGGGAAGAGAAGGAAAGGGGGAAAGTAGCTCATTGCCTGCTTCAGATGAGTGAAAAGTGCATTAAATTATGAAGATAATTGGTATTGACATCAGGAAATAATTAAAATTTATGCTATGCCTAGTGCATAAAGCTGCATGCCTATTGCTTCTTTACATAGGTTAGGCTGTCAATCATTCTAAAATTCATATAGAATCCCCATGTCAATTTATACTCACAAATTTAGGGCAATAATAACCAATGCAGCATCTTAGCATCTACCTTTTCCTTACACACACACACACACACACACACACACACACACACACACACACACACAAAATTCAACCAAAATATGTTACCGTGTGAAAAGTAAATTTAGAATTTTACAGGTAAATATTTCAACATTTTTAAAACCAGCAAATAAGACGTTTTTGTCTCATATCATGGTAATGTTAAAACAATATCATATTTAAAAGAATGGTCACAAATGTGGGTTTATGACTAGACTCAAGACCCATGCTTTCTTTGCCTTGGGAAGTTTTATATAATACACTTTCAAAGTGATGTTCTCGTTTAGCCTTTTAATGGTCAGAGTTCAGGAAGCAGTTTTCACACACCACAGGGATAGTTGGCACAGCCTTAGTCACCTTTGAAGTGAGGATTCTGAAGTCAATATGTCCAGACTAAATGATCATGGTCCTGTCAGTCTGCACATTTGCAAGCAAGTTCATGCAAAGTTGACACTATTGTGTAGGAAGTAATTGGTGCTGAAAGCTTGCAGTCAAGCAAGTGAAGGCTTGTCCCCTCCACTTCCTCTTCATGGAGATCTGGACTCCAATACAAGTTTAGGAGAACTTGAAAACGAAAGCCAAAGTTCAAGGCAAATTGGCTCAACTCAATAATTTATAAAAATAAAAATGTGGCAAATTCCTGTTGGTATTTTTTTAAAGTGAATTATAAATAGGGTATTAATAAAAACATAAATAAAACTAAAAAATTTTACAGCTCTTTTTAAAATGAACTCTTAGGAATTTTATGTGCTTTAAAACTACCCCAAATTTCATTCTGAATTCTTTTATTAAACTTTGTTTTGGGACACTTATACTGAAACTTGATTTTGAAAGAAGAAAATAATAAAGCTAGCTTTCAAATATTTGTCCTAAAAGCAGGCAGTTAGATGGACACTACATGTCAGGCCAGGTTCCAATTTTGTTTAAAAATATATACAGAGAATTTAAAGAGTAGCTTCTAAAAATAAGACCTTAAGTAAAACTGAACCTTGAATTAAATCTAGGGTAAAGCAGAGTAATATAAACTCATACAGATCTGCTATTATTTGGAAAATTGTCCCCTCTAGAAGGCCTAGGAATCAAAGGTTTGGTCCCTAGGCCATGGTGCAGTTGAGCAGTGATAGAACTTTTAAGAACTGCAGCCACTGGAGAGGTCTGCTCTGCAGTCAGAGGAGGTGTGTCTGCAATGGGACCTGGTCTCTCCTTTCTCTTGATTCCTGCCCACAAGGAAAGTAGAGTGGCTTCACTGTTGAGGGGCATGGCTTTACTCCACCAAGCACTCCCTCTGGAACTTGCTGCTTCCTGACAAGCTTGAAAAAGAATAAGGTCACTCCATCAGAGTACAACTTCCCAAAGCATAAGCCCAAATAATCCTTTTTTGGTTGCCTTATCTCAAACATGTGTTATGGTAGCACAAAGCTGATTAACACAGTAACAATCTAATAATTATTAGATTCATCCTATCCTTGTAAAGGGAGATTAAAACTGTAGTGTAACTATTTCCTCCAGGTTTGACATGACCAGCAAAGCTTCCTGTTCTTAAGCAGATCCTGACCCACTGTCACCAAGAAGTAAGATCAGTCTATGGCAATGATATGAGACCACTGGCATTCTTTCCTAGAAGTTGGGGTGAGGGTATCACAAACCAGCACTTGAGATTCCAGTCAGCACACCATCCTGCCCCAGCTACAGGTATTCTTGGATGTGCTAGATTTTATAATGGCTGGAAGGTTAAGTTGTTGTAGGACTTTTGGTGCTGTGACGTCTCAGAATGCATTCAGAGGGCTCTAGTGGTGCAAGGCGTCCTGAGTCACTCATATCCCACGAGAAGTGGAGGGGTAGTGTCTGTGAGTCAACTATGCTCCTGTCTGAACCAATAAACTCATTGGTCTACCAAGCTGGACTTTGACAGATCCTTTTCTTCATCTGCTGCGTCGTCTCTATCTGTGGTGAACAGAAGTTTTCTTACATCTCTCCAGGAAGAAGGTTACACACCATAAAAGGAGTCATTTAAATTTATGATCAAGTCTCTGATAGACATTAAGCATTACAATTTACTAGCAGAATGTAAATTAATCCTCAAATAACTGCATAATGTATGCTGCTTTTTATTTTTCTGATGAAAAAAATAGATCCACTATGGAGGGAGAATAGGAATATAGAGAGAAACATTAAAATTTATATTTAAAAAAGCATAAAAAAACATTTAGAAAAGAAACTAGTTGCAAAAGAGGAAAAAAGCAAAAAACCAGAAACAGGAAACCTTTCCCTGGCAGAACTATGTGCATCCAAGCCAGGATGATGATGAGAAGCCCAGAATGCATAAGTGTGGGGAGGCAAGTGTTTTCAAAATGACATATGAAGGGTAAGAGTCATGAGCCTCATGACCAACTGCTTTTGAGTTCATGGCTTTTTCCTGCTCACCGGTCCAGTTCCATCTGATCCTTAAGAAGCTGTCTCTATTTATATTTATAATCATGTGTCTTTGAATCAATCCTTTGTCCTGAGACACAAGAACCTGGGAATTTCAGTGGATGTTCTGGAATTCAGACCTGCACCTTCAATGCCAAAGAGTGATGGAAACTTGCCCAAGTCACCCAGGTGATGGAAGCAGACTGGAGATTTTAAATCATTTGCTCTGATTTCCGAGGTAAGTCCATCTGTAAGTTTGCTGCAGATGTAGAAGGGATGTGACATGAGGTAGCTGGTGAGTGGACTGTGACTTACCAGGTCAAAGCTTCTCCTCTGAAACTCTCTCCTTCAATCCCCTATTTCACCAAAACAAAGATGAATAAATGAGCCTTTGCCGGTCCATTTGCAGATGACATCTTGGGAGTCTGGAAGCTGCTCAAACATTGTAAGAGAAAGCATGCAGGGATCAAAGCTTCTGAATAACTCACAAATGAAGAAGTAAACCATGAGAAATTGAATGATCTGTGGAAGAAAATTACATAAAAACACCCTGAAGACTTCATGCTTTGATTAATAGTTACTTCTGTAAGTTAATGAAATTTAACAAGCTGGTCTTTTTTTAGACAGTTTAAAAACAAAAACCCTGAGTTTGCCAAAATTAGGAAGTATTGTGCAATACAAATTTTAAAATGTAAGTACATTCCAGATACTTATTCCAGCCAAGGCCTTCTAACTCCGTGCCTCCCTTCACTAGAGTCAGCTTCATTTGGCTGCTCTCTGATTTTGACAAACAGCTATTCCCTCTTTGGAGTGTAAATTCCCCTTGGAAAACAATGTGGACAGCTTCACTCAGCATTCTGAAACCAGTGACTCAGCCTTTCCTCACCTTCTCTGTAAGTTGAAATATAAGTGTTATGTGTCTCAGAACTTTTCTTCATTCTGTATTCTTTGAAAGGAAATATAGGTGGGACATCTTGAGATATAAGTGCACATGTACATGTGTGTGATTGCTTGTGTATGGATAGATTTTTATGTATATGCATAGTGCCATGTTATAAATATAAACTTTAAAATAACATTCTTTCATTAGCAGCCTATCTAGAATTGGAGGTACAGCATCGAGGATACAAAGCCTTGGTCCTCGGACACAGCCTCTCAATCACTCTTCCTTTCATACTTAGCAGTTTGCCTAACAAGGCCAGAAAGCTCAGTACCATTTACTCTCACACTCAGGACTTCAGGCAGAAAGTCCTCAGCAGTCTTTCACCTTGGAATCAATCAGCCTTTATTATTCTTTGATACATTGTGTTCCTAAAGGAACACATTGGTCACCTGACTTCAGAAAGACAGATAAAATACAGGATTTCTCAGTGTTTCTCAAAGGAGTTATTATTTTTACTGAAGTAAGAGTTACTGTCAAGAAAACATTAAATATCCATGATTCTGGTATTCTGAATGCCAGTAATTCTTGTGCCCCAACTATAGTTAAATAAACGAAATGTTTCCCTATGTATTGGCAAAAGTTTCCCCTATATCAAACACTAACTGAAGTTAACGGCCTTCTTCAGTATGGAGCCTATACAAAATCCTGGGTTTGATTCCCAGGAAAAGAGAAGCAAACAAAAAAGGGTACTGGGAAACTGAGCCACAGAATAATGAAAAGTAGTCCCACATCCTGTGGT
The DNA here is from genome assembly GCA_028551405.1 of Uromys caudimaculatus. Taxonomy (NCBI): domain Eukaryota; kingdom Metazoa; phylum Chordata; class Mammalia; order Rodentia; family Muridae; genus Uromys; species Uromys caudimaculatus. The sequence continues at coordinate 42,581,701 of CM052704.1, read as the reverse complement.
CAATATGCTGGCCCCTCTTCATGTCATATCGACAGACCACACTTGTTTATTTGAAGTAACTTTTTCACAATTTTTTTTGTCATCTGTGGAAGTTGAATCCAGGGCCTCACTTCAGCTAGATAACTCTATAGCTCTATATGCTGTCTTTTTCATTCCTCCCTCCTCCTCCTCCTCCTCCTCCTCCTCCTCCTCCTTCTTCTTCTTCTTCAACAGGTTCTTCTTCTGAAACAGGCTCTAACTAAGTTGCCCAGGCTCACCTTAAACATGCAATTCATTTGCCATCACCTCCTGAGCAGCTGAGGTATCAGGCATAGCACCACCCAGCTCTGTGTAGAAATAATGATCTCCTGAACAGAGAGTAAAAGACAGAGAAGAAACCATATTGTGATGTGTATTTAAGCCAAATTGTGTTGCGTGTACAACATGTGTATTATATACACAATAAGCTGCCTGATCAGTAGTTCTTATGGTTTCTCAAAACAGTGGAAGCAACGATAGGCAATATGTTGTCACATCAGGGAAAATAACTAGCCATCCAAGCAGCAGTGACAAAACTCAGCTTTCACGATAAACATTAGATTTTTGGAAAACTTGTAACATCCTTTACCATAAGCTTGTCAGATTCCTAACTCTTAATGACTTTTCTGAAGAAACTGGTATGAATAGTAACAAATATGTTATGTATATTTGTTAATAAAGCATGTTAATCATGCACGTTTTCCAAATGATCAATCTGCAGTGCTAGAGGATCATGTGAGAGTAATGATTCCTTTAAATTGCCAGAAAATCAGTAAATTTACTACAGCAGAAATGGACATGCACTGATCTGACTTTAGACCCATATTTCAACCAACATAAGAAATGACCACTTTGTTAATGTAGAATTAAAAGCCATCAAAAGAAAGCTATGATCAAGGGAGTGTAACCTGTCTTCGGTGAAGACATGCCACTATCCTTTCCTTAGGAGTTAATCCAGTTAGGACCACCAAACTTTTAGCCAAGAGACTATCCCACAGAAAGGCAGTTCTCCACCTTAAGTCATGCTAAAGAGATAAGAGAAACCATGACCCCTTTAATGAGATACTGTACTTTTCCTTCCCAGATTTCTCACCTCCTAGTACCAGCAGAGCCAATAGATTCTGTTAAGTCTGCTGAGTCAGGCTGCAGAAAGGTACATTTTCCTTGTTTTTCTTTTCTCTCTCTTTTGAGTGCTGACCAGAGCCCATGTCTGCTTTTTCTGAAACTAAGGGTTTCCACTATTTGTCTAAGGGGTCCCCCACTTCCAGTTGGCTGCTTGCTCCCATGTGGCCGACCTCCAACTCGTAAACTTCAAACAGTATGGCTTTCTCCATGTTCTTCTTCATCTTCCTCCTCCCGGAATCTTGCCTAGCACAGGCTGTTCCTTTTCTGCATCCATTCTTAAATTATTTCATTAATGGAACTAAGAACCCCAAGAGAGGTTCTCAATTGCCTCAGGACCTTGTGGTGACGTTGGTTGGACTTTCCAAAATTTCCTGCAACAACTTGACAAATTTAAGTGTAATATCAAACAAGAGGATGCTTAATTATTTTTTTAAAAAGGTCATTCTGTATCTGGTTGAGATTTTCTTTTGATAATTCAAAACAACATAACCACCTGAATACAAAACCAGGAAAATCTAAATATCCTAATTTGTCAATGATATCTATTATCTCATAAATATGTATATATTATATATATCATATTGGTATATATAATCAGTTCACAAACAAAATAAGGTGAATGTGGGAAAGAGACATGTAGGGAGAAGGGATCATGGGGAGGCAGGGAGGAGATCAGAGAGGGTGAGGGTTTTTTTTCCTTTATTTTGTTTTATTGTTGAGACAGGCTCTCCCTAGTACCCAGGCTAGCCAGGAATTTGCTTCTGCCTCCTGAGTGCTAACATTAAAGCCTTGAAGGGCTACACTTCCACACCCAGCTAGATTTACCTCTTTGTTTGTTTGTTTGTTTGTTTGTTTGTTTGTTTTGTTGGTATGGATTTTTAAATGTTTATTAAATTTACATTTAAAAGAATTAAATATTAAAAAATGTTTCCTGCTCTCTAGATTGGTAAATACTAACAGATTAAAAAAAATAAGTTCCTTTGAGTCCTAACCTTTAAAAATATGAAAAGTATTCTGAGAATAAATTTTATGAGACTTGCTATATTAGATGGATAGTTCTATGATGTTTTAGGCACTTTCATTCATTCTTTCCAAATTGTGTGCTTTGGAACACTAGCGTGTGAGTTGCTTGAATCTACTCTTAATTCTAAAAGTCAGCTCTGCTGTAGTGACCGAAGTACAGGGGAGACCTTGATCCTCACAACCCACAGAACTTTGCCAAAGTGATCTAGAGTGTTTAGGCCTTCAATGTGTAAACACCCGAGTGATTCCTTAGCACAGCTAAGATACCATAAGGGCCACAGATTCAACAGAAATAGCATCCAGCTTAATGTCAGCTTCATAAAAGTAATATCGAAGGAATTTTTGAACTTTCCGTCTTAGGGGAAATAAGGAAAACTTAAAATCTGGTTCTTGAGCGCAGTAGTTTATCTCTAGGAAGATAACTCAAATGTCTAAATTTAGCCCTTTCTTTTCTGCAGCCTCCTTTTAGGCAAACAAGAGCGCATTCAGAGAAAGGCTCTATGCTCCAGTGAGGAGGGCTCTGTAGTTAACTGTCAGAACTCCTTCATGTACCAGCTGGGTGTTCACAGGCAAGACATTTAAATCCATTTAGTTATGTTTCCTGATTTGTAAACTGATACCACTTTTCAATAAAGTGTTTAGAAGAGCAACTGGTATGCAGACCCATTCATAAATTTAGCTCTTACTTTAGGAATAAACTGGCTGGCTAGTTGTGGCTAGTTGAACCCACTTATTCAAAAAGCTAAGGCAGCAGAATTATTTGAGGCCAAAAGTTCGAGGTTGGGCAACAACATACTGAAAGCCCATCTCAAAAATTAATTAATGATTTAATTAATAGAAGAAAACATAATTTGCAACACTGTGTCCAGAGTAGAACCATAAAGGTTTGATGATCATCTATAAATATGATATCCAATACTGGAGCATTTATAAGTGACTGTTAGTACCCGAAGGTTTGGAAGAAATGAAATCAGAAACTCATATGTAGTAAGAAGCTTGTCTGTGTCCAAATTGTAGTTAAAAATATAATTATAAAAATTCTAGATTTAGAGCTGGGGTGCAGCTGAATGGGAGAGAATGTCCTTAGCACTCAGGAAGCTCCCCTCCCCCAGTTCGCCCACACTGAAAAATACAGCGCTAAGAAGATTGCAGGGGACAGTTGCTTTTCACTGCAGGTGAATTAAAACTGGAGCCTTGAGGGTGTTAGGTGCTCTGCCATTGAACTGTGTCCCCAGTTCCCATGTGGCTTTGTTGTAAGATTAGCATCAGCCTCATTTCTGTGTAGTTTCACCTGTGAACTACTAACAAACACAATGAATAATATGCAAACTTCAGGAGTTAAAAGAGGGATTACTATGATTCTCACTTTTTGAAAGAATATAAATACATATAAGTTTATTATTTTATATATTTATATATATTTATCTTATATATTTATATATATATATTTATCTTATATATTTATCTATAGAAAACACAGTGTCAATTATTTTCAAGCTATTTACAAATTATACCAACTCATAATCTCAAAAGTATTGTACATTGTCCTATGTCTGAAACTTCACCACCTACTATGTTGTCATTTCTCTCTTGCCAAAAGACTTCAGTTTGTCAACACACACAAAACCAAAACAAACAAGCAACCATGGAAATTCTGGCCAGGAAAGGAGATCAGTACCTTGCTCAGGAAAGCCATCATCAGAGAAGCTTCTTCCTGCAGAAGATGGTAGCAAATACAAAGATTCACAGGCAGACATTATGCAGAGAATGAGAGACCTTCTAAGAAAACAAAGTCCTCTAAATCAACAGGATGGATGCAGTATGAACTCACAGAGATGGAGGCAGCATGCAAAGGGTCCACATGAGTCTGCACCTGATGACCTAGACCTGAAAGGAAAAGTGGATATATACCCCTATCTCTAAACCAGAGCTAATATCTAATTGATAACAACTTGCAAATAAAAATGTATTTTTCTTCAAGGGAGTCTCAGTAGTAAAAAAAAAAAAAAAGAAAAGAAAAGAGAAAAGCTACTCATTAGGAGGGTAGGCAGCATGCCTGTCAGTAGATGACCAACAGAAAACAAACTCAGTGGCATCTTTGGAGTTTCCTTGTCAGGGATATTCCTTTCTTTTAATTTTATCTTACTTTCCATTTTATTTTATTTTTATATTTTCTCTCTTTTTATCCAAAGACCCTTTGCATATGTATTATGGTTTATAGTTTAGTAGTTTCATGGGGTTTTTAGGTGTGGGAATGAGTAACTTTCTGAGTCTATTTATGCTTCTCTTGGGTTCTTTTTCTTGTTTGTTTGTTTTGTCCTTTTTCAATGTGTTAGTTTTTGTTTTATCTTTTAATTTATATTATATTATATATTCTTATATTATAATCCCTTAGAAGCCTATTTGTTTTCTAGTAAGAGAATTAAACAGGTGAATCTGGATGGGAGGCAAGGTAGAGAGGAACTAGGAAGAGTAGCAGGAAGGATATATTATAAAAACCATAATCAGGATATATTATATGAGAAAAATTATCTTTCAACAAAAGGAATAATAAGAAGTAACTCCTGGGCCAACTCTCCAACTCCATTTAAACAGTTTGTTGTATTGCCCATATGTGTATTCATATATGTATGGCTTAATATATTTTTGTATTCAAAATCTGTATGTGTTTGAAGTGTTTGTTCATATATATGTGATCCTGATAGTATCACTACAATCAACTCTTAAACATAACTATCACTGCCCACCCACCCCCAATAAAAAGAAAAAGGAAGGAAACATGAGGGAAAAAATCCTCTTCCTAAGAGCTCTTCTTGCAAATGTAATCAAAGAAAATGAATCTATGCATTGTAAGAATGTGACATGTTTGGATTAGACAGCACATTCATTTTAATAGATGGACACAAAATGAAAAAGGAAATACAAAACTTAGCATTAATATTTTTTCATGTAGTCAAAGATTTTGGTGCTTCTATAGAGAAGATTTGGTACAGTCTAGTCTTGTATGCCTCCAATGGCTTGGTACCACACTCACAAACCATGTCTCCAGCTCTGCAGAGAAGACTTGGATAAGTGCTTTTATTTCTGACTTGCTCTTTTAAGGTTCTCTTTGGCTTTTGTCGTCTCGCTGGTAAAATGCATAGTATATTCCTAGACCTCACAGAGTTATAGTCAGGGTGAGTGATATGTGAAATGTAAATGATTGGGAATACATCTACTCCTGGAACATCTCAATATAAGTGGGAAGGATCGTTTTATTATTGCATCTACCTCAGCTTCCGAGGTGTGCCTATGCTTTGGTTGAGTTATGTAATGAATTCCCAGCAAGTTCATTTTTCTTTTATGTGCCTCTTACATAAATCTGACTCTGAAAACCTTCTTTTAATTGTCAGTCACATAGAATCATTATGTAGTAAAAGCAACAAAGAAGGGGCATTTTGAAATTTGTTTCCTAATTATGAATCGCTTTCTGCTTGGTTTTAATAAGCCCTGTATCAGTCTGTGGGGGCTACTATAACAATTTATCAAGGCTGGTTAGTTTAAGACTCAAAATACATTTTTATGATAATTTTGCAAGGTAGACATCTGAACTCAAGGTAATAGTGAGGTCAGTCTCTCTAGGATCTCTTTCAACCTGCAGACTGTCATGTTTTTGTAACTTTTTGAGGTTTTCACTCTGGGTATCTGAGTCCCAAGTTGGCTTTGTATAAGGATACTAAATTAGACTAGAGCCCATCTTAATAACTTCAAAATTTATTTTATAAAGATTCTATCTCTAAACAGAGTTGGGTGCTGAATAGTCAGAGTTCCAACATTAATACAGGAATTTGAAATTGGCTGTACTGAGTGTTTAAAAAAACACATTATCACTTATTTCTAAATGATTTTTTAAAGCTGTGGAAATTGTTGATACATAAATGTATGATTTAAGAGATTTTAGAATATATAATTTCTGATACAGATATGAATCCATATTAATAATCTCCCTTAAATCAAATATAATAAAACCCAAAGGCAGCTTAACCTTAAAGATAGAAAGTGGTATCCGCTCCATGTGCTGGTGTGTGGGTAGAAACACCAGTTCTCTGGGAGGCTGAGGTGGGAGGATGAAGAGACCTCGGTCAGTGTGGGCAACTTGACAAGTGACCTGTCTCCAAAACAATTTTTTAAAGTATCACGCATGAATTTTCTCTAGTTTCTTTACTTCACAGAAAGAATGTTTTTCTTTCTCTTTAAAAACAGAGTTGGTTAGCATTCTGTTAGTGAAGATACAACTAATTGCCAAAAGCATCTTTGATAAATACCTTAAATAATATTTAAAGCTAATTTTGGAAAGGAATGATATAAAGCTAATACAACTTGAAAATGGGATAGATGACTATGGCAGTGGAAAGGGCAATAATTCAGTTTTAAAATTTAGGCTTGGTTCAGATTTTTTTTTTCAGTATGTTCTTTTACATTAACAGTATCACTTTACAAGTAATCATGTTTTTGCTGTTATAACCAGCTGCAAACTTGCACACGACGAATCCTTGACTCTGTCTGTGTCAGGCCAGACTTGAAAAGAACCATCACAAGCTATCAGTAGACACCAAGGGCTACAGAGCTGAGTCCTTGCTTCTGCCCAGATGTATGCATTTAATAATAAAAATTAGAAGATAACAGGAACATTTAGAGAGAAAATGAATTAAGTGGGTTTATTCAGGATTAAATAAATTTGTTTAGGAGTAAAGCTCAAGCAAGTTTTTGAGTATAAAATTGTTTACAATGCAGTGCATTCTGTGCTTCAGTTATTTTGTTCTTCCCTTCAGCAAAGATTTGTACATGGTCATGAGTTTGGAGACTTTTTTTTATTAACATAAAATTCATATAATAAATTTTATTTACTGAAATCACTACACCATAATTTTTAGAGCACAAACAACTCTGGCATAAAGCAAAGTTTCATGATTTTTGAACAAAATAATTAATACTATAGGAGTTATGGATGTATTGTTTAGTCCGTTTGCTTCAAAACCTGGAAACAAATCCCGAAGTGCCAGACCTGAGTTATTCGCTATAAAATGTCTTGCTTAATGTGCCTTTAATGAAATCAAATCCCTAAGATAATGAAAATAAAGAGAAAGGTCAAGTCATGGAGGATAAGCCATTTAACCTTATATCTTATTGCATAATACAAGCAAAGGGTAAGAAGTCAATCTTCATAAATTGAATTTATTTCATATTCTTAATGCTTATGAATAAATCATCTTCGGTAATTAAATAATGTATGCTGCTTTTCTAAAAAGCTGCCTATCAATTGTTGGGGTCGGTGTGTGCTTTCCAGATTTGATACCTATCTGCTGGCATCTCCCTGTCCTCGAGACTTATTGAATCTATCTGAGAATTTAAGAAAAAGCAGGAAGAAGAGAGGCCAACACATAGTGAAACAGTTCAAGTTAACCCTGTCAATTCCATACATTATCAAGATATTTTGTTGTATTTTTTACAAAAGAAGTAATGATAACACAATGCAACCGCAACACCCCTCCTATAACATAGAATTTTCTATTGTCTAATTCTGATACTATAAATTAAAAGGTATATGCGAACATATACTCTAATAATCACAATTAATAGGCCCATTTCGTTGTCTTTTCACTGGGCAGTATTTTTATACCTGTAATTTAATCCTCTCCAGATTGTAAAATATATATCCAGGGTTGGAGTTCAAAATCAAGAATAACATTTCCTTTATGTTTTATCAATTGCTCACAGCACTTCCATGAAACACCATGAACCAGAACTGTAGTTTATGCTTATCTTCCCAATATGCAGGAGACTGAAGCAGGAGGTCAGCAGGCTCAGGACCAGTCTGGATTATATAGCAGCACTCTGTCTGAACTAAGTAACTAAGTCAACTAATAGATAATAAAAAGTCACCACCAACCTTCTACAATTTTGCTGGCTTTTCATTTCAGCAATATATGTGCAAATTCTAGGATTGCTCAATAGTAAAGCACGTGTTTCTGAAGTGTTAATGTGCCTAAGTTTAAATCCTTAGAACCCACAAAAGCTGGGCATTGTGGTAGTACATATCTGTAATCCTAGTAAGTTTGTGGAAAGATGGAAGGCAGACAGTAGAATCATGGGATGCTTGAAAGCTAACTAGACTCAAGTACTCAGAAGAAGTAAACAACAAAAGAAAGAACCTGTTGTAAGCAAGGTGGAAGACAGGAAGTGAACTGTCCTCTACCTTCCACATGTATACTGTGGCAAGCACAAGCATGCACCAGCACTAACACACATGAACTTACAAGCACACATCACAGACACATATGAATATGTACCATACACACAAAAATACACACAAAGATTAGGATACACACACACACACATCCATATATAGATGGGGTATACATACATTTACACACATTGTAGGTTTTAACATTTTAATATTAATTAATTAATCTTGGGGATGGGGTATCATGTATCCCTGGCCTCAAACTTTCTATGTTACCAAGAAAGGCTGGCCTTGAGAAACTATCCTCCTGTTTCCAGTTCCCAAGTATTGCCATGAATCACATGGTCCACTGTATTCTGCTACTTTTTATTTTCATTTAAGTTTTCTTCTTTATTCACCTAAAGTCAATCGGGGTTGATGGTTCAAGTCTATTTTTGATGTAAGTAATCAAAAGAACAAGATACGCACTTATTTTCTCTTATAACATATAGCCCACTTCCAGCCTGGCATCTCAAGTTAATCAGCAAGTTGCAGAGTGGTACTAAGTGTTGCAGGGGCAGTGAGCTTTTCCCTGCGGACACTCAGGCCATAATGTTTGTGCTGAAGACATGTTCCTAAGCATGCATTACAGACATGCTCCCAAGTGCAGTCCTGAAGACCTTCACCCCAATCTCATCCCTCTGCTACCTTTCAAGAAGTCCACCAGAATGTAAATTCATGGGAGTCAGAATAGCATAATTAAATGGCTAACCCTGTGAATGCAGATCTATAAGGAATGAAGCAACCATCTTTCAAGAATCCATATTGTAAATACTATTGATAAATGATACTTAAGGTACACTGATACTGTGTGGATGATTGCTTTCAGTGTAGAATCACATTCCAGATATTTTCAGAAAACAAAAAATTGCAGTATATGTTCAGCCTCAAGAATTGGACCATTTATTTTTAACCATGTATGTTAAGATAGATTTTAGAGCTACTGAAAACTCTTCCTGGGAAAGAGCCAAGAAAATTCATTAAGATGTACTTCAGACAATTTAATCCCACAACAAGCCTATGGGGGCCAGAGAGTGGAATGTGATGGTTTGTATCTGCTAGGCTCAGGGAGTGGCACTATTTGGAGGTGTGGCCTTGTTGAAGTAGGTGTGTCTCTGTGGGCATGGGCTTTAAGACCCTAGTCATAGAGGCCTGGAAGCGAGTCTTCCACTAGCTGCCTTCAGATAAAAATATAGAACTCTCAGCTTCTCCGGAACCATGCCTGCCTGCATGCTGCCATGTCCCCGCTTTGATGATTCTGGATTGAACCTCTGAACCTGTAAGCCAGCCCAAATTAAATGTTGCCTTTTATAAGACTTGCATTGGTCGTGGTGTCTGTTCATAGCAGTAAAACCCTAACTAATACAATGGTCATTCCACAATCTTATTTCAGGCAATGCCTCCCATTTTCTTTTCTTTTTTTTTTTTTTTTTTTTTTTTTGGTTTTTTTGAGACAGGGTTTCTCTGTGTAGCTCTGGCTGTCCTGAAACTCACTCTGTAGACCAGGCTGGCCTCGAACTCAGAAATCCACCTGCCTCCTCCTCCCGAGTGCTGTGATTAAAGGGTACACCACCACTGCCCAGCTAATGCCTCCCATTGTCAAGGCACTCTTCAACAACAATATAAAACTGATACCAATTATTTAAAAATCTGAAATGCTTGGCTAGATTGTATTTTTTTAATTAATGTTTGATAGGCTGCTTTGTTACTCTCGAGCCTCAACTGTAACCAAGTGATGTCATATTCTAATTAGAAAGCATTACAGTTTGACTCAACAGAAGAGTAAATGAAAACCCTCTTCAATAAAATAAAAGGCTCATTCACCTTCATAAACAATCACTCAAAATACTTACTTAGAAATGAGACTTTGGTATTTTGAATCTACTTACTAGTGACTGCTGGGTGCCTAAAATGGTACTCTTAGAAAAGGTTTGCTTGCACCGGCAACTCCATTGTGCTCAAACAATAGCTATTAGCTAACAGTGGCTCCATTTCATTAACTGTAGAGGGGAAACGTTGTGAAAAGAAAAATCCCTGCTAATAAATTCATTGATCAGTGAAGCAACTCTGAGCCAGAAGAGGTAAGAGCATCTTAGGTAGGTGAACATAAGGCCAATATTGTTTTCTTTCAGAGAGGATTGTGATGCTAACCAAGGAAGTGGCAAAGTAAAGATTGAAGCCATACCGAACTAGATGGTATGTGAGGAAAACAAACACAATTTGATGAGCAGCATTGACAGCAGAAAATGGGTAAAGATAGGAATAAAGACTAGGAAGAGAGGCAATTGTTTTGCATTTGCAAAAACAGATATAATTTCTGAAGAAATGATGCAAGGACATATTTCACTGTGCCTCTATGAAAGAGGATCATGTAAGTATGTGGGAAAACTTACCTGAAGAAATCATAGAGAAATTACTGCCTGAGTGAGCATATTACCTGTTTTGAAAACCGAGGTAGGATTACATCACAGAATTTATTTGTAAAGTAATTTATGACTAAGTCAATGAATCCATTATTTTTCCAGCTGTTGGGAAAAAAAATAATGGCAGGGTATTACACAGAAGTTTTATTTACTCACATAGTTTGAGTCAAGATAGATATGGCTTTTAAATGCAATGAAGGGAATGGTTACACCAAGAGAAAAAAATCAGTAGTTTTGCCAGTCATGGTCTGTATTATAGTCTATTCCTTGTAACCTTCTCGTGTTTAGCATAGAAATGAACACATCAAAGTGTTGTCTGCCTAGGAAGGACTGAAGAGGAAATAGTAGCATAAACAATTATGAAAAAGTTGACACAATGTTATTTGAGAAGTTATACCTCAAATATTAAATTAATGCTTGAATTATTAGTGCACTCAACATTTATTGTCATAATTAAAAATTAGGTAATAAAGTCATGAAGAAATGCCAGTAACAACATCCAGGGTAGAGATGTAGAGACAACAGTCTTGCTTGCCTTTAGTGAGCTACAAACTTGGATTAGCATCTTAAGACAATTATTCTGATGGTCATTTAATATTTTTCAAAAGGAGTTAAGTTGCCTTTAATTACCAGAATAAGACAACAGAATGGGAATAATAAAAATGCAATAATCATAACATTCCAAGTGTCCAGCGTCAGAATGGAACATCACTGGTTCATTTTTGGAACTGTAACAACATTAATCACTGTCAAATCTGCTGCAGACAAATATTTAACTTAATTGGCATTTCAGAAGTAGCAAGCAGCAATGTGATGGGCCTGTGAGAGTGAAAAAATACAGCCAGCAAAGAGAGCACACATTAAAAGACAGTTCAGTGCTTAAATCTTATGGCTTCATAAATTAATTAGATCCTCTGACTTTAAAATGCATGACAATTATGCATTATGCAGATTGGATTTAAGTGTGTAAGAGTATGTGTGTGCATGTGTGTGTGTGTGTGTGTGTGTATGTGTGTGTCCATGTGTGTGATAGCTTATACATAGTAACTGTTAAAATTGATCCTCAATCCAAGAAAACTGACAAAGGACATCTCAGAATACTCAGAATTTCAATGACTTACAAAACAACTTTCCTACCATTGAAAACCATCCTGAGGATTATATATGACAGAAAATCAAAATCGCGTATTTAAAAGCACACATATAAGGAATTCCATTCAATCGTAAATATTCAAGTAAAGGAACGATAAATAAAAGAACACTAAAAAATATTACACTAATACCTTCATATTAACTCTAAAACTTGCACTATACTAATTAAATTTAGTTTTGTAGCAGTAAATCAAAGCAAAAATTTCTCACATGAATGTAATAAGCATTCTATTGTTCAGGCCATGAAAGATTATAATGGGGAATAGTTACTTTTAAATAGAATCTCCTTGATTGGAATTGCATATACTCTGTTTTGATTATTGCCCATTGTAAGTAAATATCAAACAACTACATTGTAACCTCCAAACAGGTGCTATTATTATGTAAACAGAAAGTATAAAATGAAATGTAAAACTGAAAAATAAAGAGAAACAATAATAATGTTCTTAATTATGAAATAGTAAAATTTTATTCTTTAAACTTCAAGTTTGAGTTATTATTGAAACTCCCTCAGCTCTGTGGGCTTAAACTATTCATTGACACTGTCATTATAAAAATAATCATGTTAAATGGTTACTGCTATCAGTGAGGCTTTTTGTCATACAATTTAGTTATAATATACATATGGAATATGCCATCTCTTCAGCGATTCTCCTAATTTTAAGGGCTCATTTTACCACACTCATTTTTATTAAGAGAAAACTCATATTGAACAATTCAACTACTGCTGAACCACAGCATATCTAGTTGCTATCTAGACTCTTGAAAAATAACATTCTAAAATTAAATCTGGCCTGAAAAGTCACTTATTGTTATTCATAAAATTGGTACTTGATTTTGAGTGACACCCAAATCCCAAGCCTGACACTCATTTTTAAATGAAAACTAAGCAATTCAGGGTAGTCAAAATGAATCATTAGGAATTAGACACATTTTCAAACTTTTTGACTTTAAAGGTGATACCAAGTGTGTAACTCTGGTAGCTTCTTTAAATTTCTGAAAAGAAAAGAGA
>CM052704.1:42528150-42568586 GCA_028551405.1 Uromys caudimaculatus | reverse complement strand
AGAAGAGAAGAGAGGACAGGAGGGGGAGGGGAGGGGGAGGATGGGAGGGGGAGGGGGAGGGAAGGGAGGGGGAGGGAAGGAGAGGGGAGGGGGAGGGGAGGGAAGGGGGAGGGGGAGGGAAAGGGAGGAGAGGAGAGGAGAGGAGAGGAGAGGAGAGGAGAGGAGAGGAGAGGAGAGGAGAGGAGAGGAGCACTTTAGGCTATGGAAATGGTTCATCAGGTAAAGGCCTCTGTCACCAAGCCTGAGTTCAACCAGAATCTATAGCATGCATCCACAGGTACATGATAAATAAACAAATTTTTTAAAAAGTACAAAGCTCCATCCTCTACCATAAAAGCAATTTGAGTTTTTCCCTATAATCAATTTTCCCTCAATAAAGAAAGCCTTGAATTCTATAACAACAATATAATTTGAAAAAGTTGTCTATATGTGAGTCAGAACAGTTAATAAAGGAACAAGACGCTTCAGTGTGAACTCACCCATAGGCTGTACTATGTACAACTATGGCATTTTATGTGAGGTCTGTCGCCAGCAAGGTCCCTTCCCATCACCACAGAACCTTGTTAGAATCACAGATTCTAAATTCTGCTCAGTTAAAATCCGTGAGGAGCCTGTTTGGTCGACATACATATTCAGTGGTAAAATAACTTGATAAGGCTAATAGAAGATGTGCCAGAGTCTTAATTAGTTTAATAATCAAGCCAATTTCATGGCGAAGTTACTCTAAACAATCTATGGCTAAGCAACTTGAGCCAAGAGGCCTTTTAAAACTCCCTTTCACTCTATTAGAGACCCATCTTAATCCTTAAATGAACTTTTTCCTTTCACTGTACCGTCACCTTTTCCTTTGGAGCCAATCTCAGGAAACAGAGCTCACATGCATTAGAAAGTAGCTTTCTACTAAAGTGGGATTAAAACTCTTTCGGAACAGACATGCAATTATTTGGTTTCTTTTCTCAGGAAGCCGAGTTTATGCTATTTCTAGCAACGCAGTATAGGTACACAAAATCAACTTTTTCATGCAATTCTAAAATGCTGTACTTAGCAAAAAAATGAATCAGTTGTTCTCAGCCTGGAAGCAATAAGTGCTCATCCAGACCACTCACAAAGGCCATTCTTAGGTTTTGTCTTTTTTTTTTTTTTTTTTTTTTTTAAGAATGGATGATTGCTTCAAGATCAAGAGGATCAGAAATTCAAACAGCTCCACAGGAAGTGGGAAATAGGGCTTATGCATCCTACCCAAGGGAACCGAGCATCTGTTCTTTAATTTGGAAGACTAGATGTTGATGTGACAAGATAAAATGCCCAAGATTTAATGCACTGGAGTCTGGGTATGTTTTATATCCTAGGTGACAAAAAGTAAGAGAATGGAGAAGTTAACTACAAGAGAGAAGGGACATTTCCCCATGTTCTATTTGATAACAGTGGTTCAATGGTAAGGAATTAGAATATGTGTATGTAACAGACATGTATAAAAACATGCTGCCATCCCACGCTAGTACCTTAGTCTCGAGGCACTCATTGAGGCTAAAAGCTGGCGGTGGCTGCTCTTCCACATTCTGTTCCTTCGTCGGTGCTAACCTTCAGCAATTCAAAAGAATTTCCTGACAAGACTTAATTCAAAATGAAAGCAATTAAAAATGCATTTTGAAATTATAAAGGGAGTCATGATACACTTCAGAATATATTATTCTTACCCATGTCCAATTTTCCACATTATCATTTAAAATGCAATTACATGATTTGTGCTGAAGGGTCTGAGTTTTCATGCACTCATTCAAGAATGCAAATGGATTAATTAAATTGGGGAGGAATCTATCTTTATCACCATTCAAAAGGAGATTAATATATTTTCCCTAATTTATAGAATTAGCTAAATTAATCACAGATTTATGGATAAAGCACACATTTCTGAAACAGAAATGAAATTATCAGCAAATAATTCGTAGAGCATTATCTCTATCAATTGCATTCATGCATGCATATATTTTAATTCATTGCTTAAGAAGTTATGATATGTTTTTGTTTGTGTTACAACTACCTAACACTACAGAGGGGAGCTGTAGAGTTGAGGATGTCTATCCTTAGACCTCCTCACTATAACACATATATCCCTAAGATAATAATAAGATTTGTCACCTGAGTTTTTGATCTTAGCCATTCTGACTGGTGTGAGGTGGAATCTCACAGTCATTTTGATTTGCATTTCCCTGATGACTAAGGATGTTGAACATTTCTTTAGGTGCTTCTCAGCCCTTTGAGTTTCCTCAGTTGAGAATTCTCTCTTTAGCTGTTTACCATTTTTGATAGAGTTATTTGGTTCTCTAACTTCTTGAGTTCTTTGTGTGTATTGGATATTAGCCCTCTATCAGATGTAGGATTGGTGAAGATCTCTTCCCAATCTGTTGGTTGCCGTTTTGTCCTATTGACTGTGTCCTTTGCTCAGATAACAGCAGATGCTGGCAAGGATGTGGAGAAAGAGGAACACTCCTCCATTGCTGGTGGGACTGCAAGCTGGTACAACCACTCTGGAAATCAGTTTGGCAGACCCTCAGAAAATTGGAAATAATACTACCTGAGGACCCAGCTATACCACTCCTGGGCATATACCCAGAAGATGCTCCAACATGTAATAAGGACACATGCTCCACTATGTTCATAGCAGCCATATTTATAATAGCCAGAAGCTGGAAACAACACAGATGTCCCTCAGCAGAGGAATGGATACAGAAAATGTGGTACATTTACACAATGGAATACTACTCAGCTATTAAAAACAATGACTTCATGAAATTCACAGGCAAATGGATGGAACTTGAAAATACCATCATCCTGAGTGAGGTAACTCAGTCACAAAAGAATGAAAATGGTATGTACTCACTGATAAGTGGATATTAGCCCAAAAGTTCAGAATAGCCAAGATTCAATTCACAGTAACCATTGAACTGAGTGTGAGGTCCCAGATGGAGAAGTTGGAGAAGGGACTGAAGGAGCTGAGGGAGTTTGCAGCCCCATGGAGGGAGCAACAGTGTCAATGGGTCTGACCCCCGAGTGCTCCCGGAGCCTGAACCACCAACCAAAAAATACACATGGAGGGGCCCATGGTGCTGGCCACATATGTGGCAGAGGAGGGCCCTGTTGGCCATCAGTGGGAGGAGAGCCCCTTTGGACAGAGAGTGTTAGATGCCCCAGTATAGGAAAATGCCAGGGAGCGAAGACAGGAGTGGGTGGGTGGGTGGGTGGAATACCCTCATAGAGGCAGGGGGAGGGGGATGGGATGGGGGTTTCCAAAGAGGAGACCTGAAAAGGGGAAAATATTTGAAATGTAAATAAAGTATAAAAAAAATAAAAAAGAAACAAAAGAGAGAAAAAAAGAGTAGGAAGAATTGAAATTGCCCAAGAGTAATGCTATGTTGGCATGTGTTAATTTTATATACAGATCAATCTTCATACACAAAATAGGATGCTCAGAGGACCACAGTTGGATTATAGATTATAGACTCGAATAAAAGGAATACTGATTTTCGAATAACAAATTAAAATTCAGCATCGGTGAGATGGAGTAGTGGGTGAAGGTGCCTACTGTGAATTCCTGGGACCTACTTGGTGGAAGGAAAGAACCAGCTCCTAAAGGTGTCTCTGAATTCCACATGTGCAGGTGGTTCTCCCCGCCCTTACATGCAACATAAATAAATAGAAAAAATAATTTTTAACACACAAAAATACAATCTAAACAAGAGTCAAATGACATATCCTTAAGTTATCAGTTCCTTTCTTGTGTAGATATTAGAATCACTGTACCATCAAGCAGACATCCTCGTCTCAGACTGTCACAAGAGCACTCTCTATAGGCTCTGTTCACAGGTTCAGTCTAGGAATATAGTTTCAGTTCCAGCTCAAAATCACTTGACTTTATTGGGCATGTCAAATTTCTGGGCATTAGCCTTAACATCTTTAACTTGAAGGTATTGTATCTGAAGCTTTGGACAAGTGGCAGCCTCACCTGAGAATCTGTCAGGAACAATGCTTCCCAGAGCCTGCAAAGACTATGTCAGAAGCTCCTTGGTAGGATATGTGTGTGCACGTTATGTGTGTAGGAGCACATGTGCCACAGCAGAAGAGCAGAAGACAACCCTGGGCTTAGTCCTTTCCTCCCACCGGCAGGTAAGTTCTGAGGATTTCACTAACATGGCCATGCTTGTGCAACAAGCATGCTCTACCTGCTGATTCATCTTAGCCCAACAATATGTATTTTAATAAGCTGGCAGACTGATTCTGACACATCCTGAACCTTGTAGACCAGTGAACTGTGATCTTCTATGATAAGCAAGTAAAACTATGTGCTTGTGAGTTTCAGTTTAAGGCCTGTATCTTATGTGTTTGAGGCCTAGAATGTCTCACTGTACAGATGGAAGATTGGAGATATCATCTCCACATGAATCTCTTGGCTCCCATTCCACTCTGTGCATAACTGTTTCATGATACACATGACTCTTTCATTACTTGAATCCTTTCACTGGGCATTTGCACTTGCCTTTGCTTTTCCTATAGAGACATCAGCATTGATAAATGTCTCCTCTTCTACCCCATACAGCAATGGCTCTCAAGTTTCACCAAGACGAAGACACCAAAGGACGTAGATTACTGAGCACCAACCTCAGTGTTCTTGACTAAGCATGACTGAGACAATGCTTGAGAGTCTGCACAATGTCGCTGGTCCAGGGACCTCATTTGAAAACCATTGTTACCATACATACTGCATTAGTTGCACAGAAAATTCTAATAGGTGACATCACTGCTTTTAAGCGTTAGCTGGCAGATATTACAAAATGGTGTATTACAAAACTGTGTGGAAATGATTCAAAGGTGGGTCTACTAAACGGCACATTTTAAACCACATATTAAATATGATTTAATTTTACATACTGCTTCTTTGCAATGACACTATCTAAAGTAAGACATACCTACATTGCAGATCAGGGAATGTGTCTATTAAACATTCTATTCACCCTTCCCAACATTCTTTAACTACTTTAATCTTTCTTTTGACAGCTTTAAAGAAAATGTAAGTTCTATTGATACTATAGTGACACAGATATTCTAAGCCCCATGTTTTTACAACTGCGTATTAAGAAAAGCTGCTTATGGCTTTCATTCTATAGGAATTTTTGAATGAAGTTCATCAAAGCCTTGAAATGGTTTATTTTTTCTGGTAACACTGGCATTTTCAATTAACATTGTAGTTATTCACTCGTTTACTCATTCAACTAATACCAAGTATTAATTTGTCTACAGCATCATTGTAGGCACTGAGGTCCACAGAGGGGGGCGTTCTATGCCTTACTACTACAAGCTAGCCTTTTAGTGGAAATGAGGCTTGGGAATCAGTAAAAGCCACCGGGCATCTGTAGTGCTTCAGGTGTTAAGAAACATCTAAGTCTGCTGGCAATAATCCAACTGCTCACAGAGGACAGTGTAGGAGGAGTGTATGTCCAAAGCCTGCCTGGGCAACTTGGTGAGACTCTGCCAAGAAAGATTTAAATGGGAGGGGAAGGAGGGAGGAAGGGAGGAAGGGAAGGAGAGAAGGAAAGAGGTGTATGCTGAAGGATCAACTTTCAGATAAATTTATGTATTTCTTCTTTGCTTTAAGATATACATAAAGAGAAACCAAGAAAGTATGTTGCACAAATGTATGGAACTGAAATTTCAGTGATATTAATGTCAATAGAAATCATAAAGATCAGTGTCTCAACTCTATCTATTCAATTATTTTTGATAAAATAATCTACTTATTAATGAAACCAGGCTACACACACAGCTTGCATTGTCAAGATTCTTACAATTTTTTAAAACTCAATTTAGAATTTAGTTGTAGACAACAAATTCGATTCATTCTCTCTGGTGCACGCGCACACACGTGCACACACACACACACACACACACATACATGCATGAATGCATGTATACATACACAAGCGCACATGCACATGCACACATTGTGTTTTCAATAGCCAAAGTGGGCCAGTGTTGAGAAATAAAAAGATAACTCAGAGACTCCAAAATTGCTCCTAATATATGGAACACTCTAGTTCTCATTATATACCACTTGGAACAAAAAGGATCACTCTGGCCCCATAATTTTAAGAAAGTAATGTTAATGACTAAGCAGAAATACTTTCTAGGAGGGTCATTTATTTCTGTCACATTATCTGCTGCATTCATTATTCAAAACTACTAACACCAAAATGTCACTTTAGTTCCACTCTGTGTGCGCTTTGCCTAGTAAACACCAATTCCATTCCCTGTAATTAAGAGAGTACACATCTTGGCAACTCTCCACTGCTGTGATATATCTGAATAACAGATCTATGTCTTTTGGATAATTAACATACACGCTTTCTTTCTCATCCACAAAGTGCTACTCTTCTTAGTAAACTTAGTTTAAATAGCAACATAGCAAGCTTTCTGCAATATATAAATGAGAGAATTATGATTGTTCTTTAAAAGCAATAAAAGTATTCTGATAGCAATGGGAGTAGCACTAGGGTGGAGACAGGTGGATCTCTGTGAGTCTGAGGTTAGCCTAATCAACACAGAGAGTTCCAGGACAGCCAGGGGTACACAGGGAGATCCATCTCAAAGCACAACAACAACAAATGAATAAGTATGACAATTTTTAAGATGAATAATCAAATGGTCACTCCTCAAAAGATAAATCTCATTTCCACTGAAAATGATTTTCATGCTCCAAACCTTAAATGTTAATCATGACATTGCAAATCCTGCCTCATTAACATGTTTAAATTTACATATATATATATATATATTTATATCTATAGTATTTTCCCATACTTTGGATTTTTAAATTACAGATAAAACCTAAAACCTAACCTTTTCAGAAGCCAATAAAGCCTAGAGATTAGGGGAAAAAAACTTAAAACAGCACACATGACTAAACAGAAACAATGTAAGAAAAATAAGAAATTTAGAGACAGCAACAAATTTAAAAAGCTTGCTTTCCTAATGTTGTGATCACATTACCACTAAATCTGGTGTTTCTGTGCACAACTTAACACAAAGGCACTAGAGGACAAAATATTTATCATCAATACCATACATTTTAATATGCGAACATTTGGGAGTCAAATTCAGCTACACAAATTCCTCGCTCTTCCTCACCACACAGTGCTTTCTACTAATTGTGAAGTATTATCTTGTTAACTGCAGGCATGGCTTTTAGAGACCTTTCTGGCTGAGAAAATCCCTTTGGTGATCTTAAGAGATTATTCCTGCTCATTTGCAAACGTTAGCATTCCTTGTGGACTAAGTGTAACTTCCAAATGTGAACTATTTGAAATGTAGGGCCATGATTTTCCTGATAGGTCAGGTGCTCAGTAGTCTGGTTGCTTAAAGTTTTATGGGTATATTGCTTGGATTTCATTAAACTGTAAAAACAGAACAATCATGTCTGGTTCAGAGTAAATTAAAAATCCATGGTTATTGAGTTAATGCCACATTAATGAACTTGCTGACAGGGTTCTCAATGTTAAGTTCCAGGGCTTGGCAGGCACAGCCTACGAGCTGCATAGAGGCTGCCAGGTTGCTGACGACTTCATTTCAGCATAGTCACCACCTCCACCTGTCTGCTTCTTTATATTTACTTAGTTAAGTACTTTGGATACAGGGTGGGTGTGCACAACTCAGTAATAGGAATCTGTCCTGCATGCATGCATGCACCCAGCAGAAAAGGTGGGGGGGGAAGGAGGATAAGAAAAAAAGAAAGAAAACAAGGAGAAAAGAAAGAAAAGGTGCATGTACTGAAGAAGTTAATCGTAGAAAACCAAAGTTAAATGGAAGTGGACATTTGATGAGCAAGCTTTCTGTCCCAATAATGAGGTGCTGAGAAGGGCTGCAGATTCAGCTGAAGAGTGAGATGAATTGCAGGAAGCTGCAACAAGAACAGAAACTTTCCAGTCATCTCCCAATAGAGACCTGAGAAGGCTGAAATCAAGCAGTTGCCCTTGAGTGGAGCCTCTGCCCACCCAGTTTCATCACCTTCAACCCCCACCCCCTGCCACAGGTAAAGAAATTCCTAATAAACACCATACTTTGACTACTCTTAGGTATAGATTTAATGGATTGGTCTATGTGATCTTGATGAAAGTGTGAGAATACTGGAACTGTAAAGAAAAGCACACACTGTATGTTGTAGAGTCTTAACTACAATCAGTTCACTCTTGCTCTCCTCTGGTCTATGGCTCTACTGCCACAGGGTCTAATAGATAGATAGATAGATAGATAGATAGATAGATAGATAGATAGATAGATAGATAGATAGATAGATAGATAGATAGACAGACAGATAGGTAGTCATAGGTCACAACCAAGAGCTCCTTTGCACCTCAGAGCAATGTGTGCTAATACTTTTGATTGTCACAAATAGGGCAGAGAGGAAAATAACTGCATTTAATGATGAAAGAACAGGCTGACCCCAGCATCCTAAAGAGAAGAGGATGTCCCAGTACACATATGTATGCATACATGCGCACCCACCCCTACAGCACTACTCTGCTCTGTAAGCTCACAGAGCTGAAACTGAGAAATCTTGAGTCCCATTTATCATCTGTATACCTACCACATGGACATATAGAATTTTAACTGGTAGTAGAGATGTGTTTTTCTATATACCTTTTTTGCTTGATAGATGCAATTTTGGAGCTGATGGTAAAAGGAAGCAAAGATTGTTTTTGATTAAAAACTGATCCAATAAGCATTGGTCCTGACATCACAGTGAGCATTACACGCTCAGTAAATGTTTGTTGAATAATTTATGGACTCACTTTAACCATACTCACCAACTCCACTGCAGCTCTATTCTTAGCAATCAAATAATAATCTCCAACCTTCTATTGGGAACTTACATTTCCAAAGCATCAATAATCTTTCTTCCTTCTATTAAAAACAAATCTATCTCTGAAATTTTTCTGTCATCACAAATAAAAGAACACGTATTTTCAACCTCTGAAAATTTTAGCCTCACATAATCCTACAAGATAATTCATCTTTAAAAGATTAATTTTAATCAACCGAAAGAGGAAAAAATACAAGGCCATTGGTCTCCCCCCTCGTTAGCCATCTCTGCTTTTCAAGACAAACTATTTTACTAATTAAGTCATTGGCATTTGCCACTCTCTATGCCTTCATTTCTTCAAAGTAACAAAGTTCTCCTCGAATGAATATTAACCTGTTAGAATGAACTACAAGTTGGTTTTCTTAGACAAGGCAAATATCTTTGCAATACAGTATTCTTTATAAATATACTATTCTAAAATAAATATAACCTTCAATTTTTAACAGTTCAACAGAGTCAAGTATTAGTGACCCAAATTAAGAGCAATGCAAAGAAACATAAGCTGAAGGCCAATAGAAAGTCACAGCATTTCGCTATTGCATCTGTTATCATAAGCAGTGGGCTTTTGATTATGAAGCCCTCTACAACCGTTACACATATCTGTAGACACAAATAAACATTTGGAACTATTTGAAGTGACATTTACTCATAGCAAGATACAAGAGTATTCTTTTATCTGATGAAAGATGAATTAAGCTTTAAAATAACTATTCATTTTATGTGTAATTGGAATTGAAGATAAAATTCTTGAATCTCCCAAGCGATCTATCCTGGGTAGACAGGTCAAAAGTCTACTATTTTTCCCTCATTTCTCAACTTCTCTTCAGACAGTTTCTAACTTGCCAGGATGAGTAATGTGCATAAAAATTACAAGAGCAGCAACGAGGGGGGTGGGGCAAGACATTTTCATCAAAATATTTATTACTATATTATCATTATGGCAAAATCAAGCAAATAACCCAACTCCAGAGCACATTAAGATGCAGACTGGCTAACATCCCTTCCCCTCACCCTCACCTTCCCTCCTCTGACGTCTGCACATTACTCTCTCCGTCTTGTAAAAGACAGTATGAAAGAGCAACTTTTCTGGTTTTCACTGGACTTCTACTCACTGCTTATTTGAAGCCAGTGAAGCCAGGGATTTTCCAATCATGGCATTGGGGACATCCTTGGGCATTAAGATGCATAACAAACACAGGACCTAAAACCACAACAGTTTTGTAGTATGTATTTTCCCAGAAAGGAGAAAAGTATAACTTCACAGGGAATTAACTAATGCCTAGGAAGCTAAGAAGACACACGCCTGCATGTACTGTGACTTTAATACTGAAATTCTCCCGGTTTTCAGAGTCCTTGCTTGAAAACATGAAAAACTAAAAGCCCTTGCCTTTTTACTTCGAAGTAAAGAGGGCATAAATATTTTAAAGTGTTCCTGTGGTCAAAGGTATTATTGTTTGTCTTTTCATGGGGTACGGATGTTGACTCTGATAAAATACTTCTCTCAAAGTCTGCTTCTGATTTAGTCCTGAAGACCACAGCCAACTTTGTTCAGATAACTGTGTGAACTTAAACAAAGCTCTGACCATACACGGGGCCTAACAGGCATTTTCAATGGTATACGTTCTCTTCAGTAAATATCTAAGGAGTCCGTTTTATCACCACAGCAGAAATGAATTGTAAATGTAGCTCCTCAGTCCGAGTCTCTGAGTACCTAGGTAGATCCTAGTGTGAGGTGCATTTGGAGCTGGGACTTGGTCTCTGATTCTCAAAGTACAGTCCCTGACCAGTAATGTCACTGTTACCTGAAACACCAGATCCACTGAAGAATAAAATAGGAGACAGCTATGTATATTGTTTTAACCTGCAGGTCATATTGATATGCAGTTTAGTTTGAAAATGTCAGGAATAGATAGCCTCTATTGCCTCAAATTACCAAAATGCTAATGGGAAGAGACCAAATATTTCCCTTACTAGTGCCATGTTAAGTAATGACATTCAATTATTCTTGTAGTCTGGAAAAAAAAAAAAAAAAACACAATCAAGAATAACATATCCATGATTTTTATACCTGTAACATTTCCTAGAGAAAATGTATATTAGCAGGCTTTCCCCCATTAAGCACTCACTGGCATACATCATTTTAAAAAACAGTGGACAACTTCAAATTCAATCTTGGTTCTCTTCACATTTATAGAGCAGGCTATTTTATGATAGATACAGCACAGGCATTTCACATCTATTTCCGAAAACCTCTGCTCCATATAAATTTCTCTCACTTTCCATTATCCAGAAGGTAGAGTGATAACAGAGCAGCTCAAACCCTTCAATTAAAGGAGAAGTTGTCACCAAGGGGAGACAGGCAGGCTTCAGGGTGCATGAAGCCGTTGGCATTTCAAGACCAACTTCAAATAGATCTGGTTTCTCAATGTGACTCAACGAAGTCTATCTCCACAGTTAGGATGGAAAGGGTTTGACCTGAAGATCAAAGTGTGAGACTTGAGCAGACACCATTCGCTTTCCTGAAACGTTTACAAATGAGCAAAAATAGTGCTTTGAAATGACAGAAAACTGGGCTGGCAGGGACCAAAAGGAAGTGTGTGGGGACACACACACACACACACACACACAAACACACACACACACTCATGAGTGAGACCCCAGTAGGGGGTCAAGTTCAGTGGTGACTTCTCACCCTCTCTTTTGGGAAGATCCTCTCCCTCCAATTTGTTTTGACAGGTGACATTACTTTACAACAAACTCCTCCCACTCTGACTCACTTCCTTAAGCAGTTAAACCAGCCCCACTTTTGCACTGAAACCAATGCTTTTATTGCCTCACGGCACAATACTAGATTAGGTTTTTCCTAGCCAAATAAACGGTCACCCTTAATATTATCTTCTTAAAGAAAGCGAGCAAAACAAAAAGGCGAGAAACCAGTGTCTATTTTGCCATGAAAATAACAGGCGAAAAAGCCAAACAACTCAGGGCTCCATTTTCCTGCAGCAGCTTTAATTGTACAATTCAAAAGCATTGATTTTACAGTACTCAGTAGAAACGCGTTTTCAGAAACCTGTCCTGCCTTCCATGACCTCTCGGAAGCCTCTGGAGAGGTGATTAATGCACCAGCAATCTAGTTCACTGTCCACCTTCAAGTATTTTCTGAGCTATATACTTGGCACCACTTTTGTTCAAAGCCTCCAAATCATGAGAAGAGGGCCACCAAAAGCATTTAAAAAAGCAACGCTTCCAACAGTGCTTGACACATCTTCAAAATGTGTCAACACTTTAAATGTGCAACACTTTTATCTACTTAAGCAGATACATTTGTTCAAGCAAACGTAAGAATGAATTCTTGTAAAAACATTATTTTTCAATTTGTATACTTGGAAGCAGAATCCTGTCTGACACTAATGGAGATGTGAGATCAGAGTTGGAAAATAAACAAAGGCCAGTACAGGCAAAATGTTCTTCCTCCCCACAGAATGGTGAGATGCAACTTGGATGAAGGCAAAAAAAAAAAAAAAAAAGAAAATTAAGGAGCTATTGATATCGCTTTAAAGAAACCTGTGATCTCTTTTGGTTTTGTCAAAGGAGTAAATTCCTTAGTTAAGACTCTTCACACATCAGCTTTGCCTCATGAACCTATGGTACAATATCTTAGATACTTTGCTATTCTGTAAAGATTATTCTACCGGAGAGCCCAAGCAAAATACAAATAAAACACCAACACACATTGCCTTCTACTTTTTAAAACTTTTGTGGTCAAATATACAGAGAGCAAAGGAATCCTCTTCATATTGTTTACTTTTTGTTTTCATTCTAATGATTTGGTTCCAAGTAAAAACTTTGGAAGGGTTGAAATAACGGCTAGAATAATAATGTATTTCATCCATACACTATAGAGTACAGGGTGTGTGAGATCAAAGTTAAGAACACTTCTGACTTGGTGTGGGACATAAAGAGACAACATGAAACCAAGACAAATAGAAAGTATCCCCATTATTCTGCCAGGTTCATGCTACCTTCCCAGACCCGGGAGGGCATTGTTAGCTGGGGGGGCTTTCCCTTTGCTACCAACAGTAAAGTTCACTGCTTTTCTTTATCAGAGCAATACCAATCCAGTTTCTTGTCTAGGGAGTCAGATGCCATGATCATATCCCCTGATGTGATTCTTAGGTCTTGGTACTTTTCTATACTTCTAAAGACTTGGAAACATTGTTATCCAATTTTTCATAGAAATAACTGTGACAAATAACTGTGGAAGGCATCATGGACCTGGCCCTTTCCACCTCTGCCTGGCACCATTATCTTGGAGACTGTAAACCACTGAATATGAAACACAAAAACACAAATAGTTTGGGGTTTCTTTAAAAATGGCATTTATATTAAAAGTCTTAAAATGAAGAGACAGTGACTAAATGAGTGGAATTAAAAGTTACAACTTGTTAGAATTCTTTTGGTACATCACAATAAAATTTTGCTTTTTGCTTCTGGAGGAACACCCTGTAACAAATAACAGACACTTCAAAAACAACAGAAAAGGGGAGCTAAAATCTGAAATCTGAACAAAATGAAGGGGAAAAAATTTCAAAACTTATGGGCTTAACATTAAAAAAAAAAAAGCTAAAATTAATGAAGCAATTCACGGAACACCAGGTCTTGTTTGTCCTGGCTCTTTCAGGAAGATGTTTAAAGTGGTTTTGGAAAAAGCAGAACAGCAGATTCTGGGATATGGTGGGAATTCACAGGTTGGCACCGGCTGGAACAGCTGAGTTTGAAGGCACTCTGCAGACACAGGGGTGCTGGGGGCCCTGAATCACATTTACAAAGTCTTTGTATTGTATTTTTAAAAGCTAGTCAGCAAAATCTGTCACTGCCAACCACAAAAAAAAAAAAAAACAAAAAACAAAAAAGCTATACTTACACTCACACACACACACACAATAGCACACACAAAAAATGTGCAGATCTGTAACATTTTTTCACAGCTGATTAAAAAAAAATACTACCATTCTCCCCCCAGACTCCCCTTTGATACAGTAGGTAATCAAAATAGATTTTTTTTTTCCCACAAATATCAGCAGACACTTCCTGGCACCCCACACTGTATTGGCATCAGTGTTAAACAGTCCCAGGTCACATGTGCAATACTTCAGATTGGATACACTGTAACAAGAACCCAACTTTGCATAGACATCCTCAGAATCGTAATCAGTCCCTTGATCGCCCTTCCAAGCTGGCAGAAAAGGAACCCCTGGTCTTAATTTCCAAATAATCCTGGAAAACAAGAAGAAAAAAAGTTTCGTCCCCTCTTCTGGCTCCTTCATATGATTTTCTTGGACCTCTTTCCTTGTGTTAAAACTTGGAACTATGAACAGTTGCTTGGGGGAACCCTCCCCCACTGCCTCCTTCCCCTCCACTTCCTCTGCTTCCCCACCCCCATTTTTTTTTTTTTTTTCAGGCTTGAAACTTTTGCTTGCCGGTGTCAAGCAGCCAATACAGAGCCTTAATGACTACTTAAACGGGGAAATATGCATGAACCAAAATCAAGGAGGAACGTACACGCTGTATAGAGCCATTTTTCCATCAGGGTCTCAGATGCTCAGCAACGGAAACCCCCTCGGATCCTGGCTGAAGGCTGGGGATGCTGGCCACACAAGTCAGCCAGGTTCCTCCGACATCCCAGCCTATACAACAAAGTCCTCTCCAATCTCAAAGCAAGAAGACAATCACATTAAGAGAATTGGGTGCGTTTGGCTTTGTGCACAGAGCGTGGCCAGCGCCCGGCAGCAGACGGCGCTTCACAGGATCACACAGGCCGAGCAGCAGCCCTCGTCGCCGTTGGGCTGTGCCGCGTAGTTCATCTGCCTCACGATCTCTGCGAATAACTCATCCACTGAGGCTTTGTTTTTGGCAGATGTCTCCATGAAGGGGCAGCTCCACTCCTCGGCCAGGGCCTTGCCCTCGCCATAGGAGACCTCACGTTCGCCCTCCAGGTCCACCTTGTTGCCAACCAGGATCATGGGTACGCGCTCGTACCGCTTCACGCGGATGATCTGGTCCCGCATGGGCTTGATGTCCTGGAAGCTCTGTTGGTTGACCAGGCTGTAGACGAGGATAAAGCCCTGGCCATTCTTGATGTACAGGTCCCGCATGGAAGCGAACTGCTCGGTGCCCGCGGTGTCCAGGATCTCCAGCACAGACGGCGACGAGTCCACCTCGATCTCCTTGCGGTAAAAGTCCTCGATGGTCGGGTCGTACTTCTCGATGAAGGAACCTGTTACGAACTGCACGGTGAGCGCGGACTTGCCCACGCCGCCCGAGCCCAGTACCACCACTTTGTACTCTCTCATGGCTCCGTCAGCGCCCTCGTCGCGCCTGCCGCGGCCCCGTCGGGGCTGCGCGCCGGAGAAGGCTGGGCTGGGCGGGCGGGTAGACTTCTCCCCTTCCTCAACTCCGCAGGAAATACCTCGGCGAGAGTAGCCCGGTAGCACGGGCTCGCCAAGAGGCTAGCAGATCCCCGCGCCGGGCCGACCGGCAGCGGGGACACGGCCCTAGGGCGCGGGTCCCGGGCCCCGCAGCAGTCCTGGCGGAGGACCCTGAGGACAATGCGCGCAGCCGGAGCAAGACAACGGCTGGAGCTCTTAGCCACGGCAGCCTGGGAGGACTGGGAGGCGCTAGCGGCTGGTTGCAGAGGCGGCTGCTAATTGCGCGTCCGGCTGAGACACGCGTGGCATGAGTCCCCGCGGAACGTGCGTCCAGCTCCGCGGCCCATCACTCTCCCTCTGTCTCCCCTCTCTCCCGCAGCCTCCGCTGGGCGAGGGCTTCCTACTCGCCGCGCGCAGCCCGGCCCTCCCCGCCCAGCCGAGCATGCCCAGTGCGCTGCCCGCTGTGCCCCGCCCGAGCTCCGCTCCAGCTTTTCCGCCGCATCGGGAGGAGGCGTGGCAGAGGGTGTGGTGAACAGGGACTGGGCGGGGCGGGGGCGGAGCGGCGCGAATCTGGAACTGGGCAGTCCTGCTTGTGTGTGTCTCTAAGTGGAAAGCTCCAAACCGAAGCCGCCTCTGTCTGGGCTTTGCGGACCTTCTGTGAGCGCAGCAGGCAGCAGTTGGCTGTGACCTCCTCGTCGGCTTGCACTGTTAAAGGATAGACACCTATCCCCGAGCTCAGGTCGCTGCGCGCCTCTCAGAATCATACAGCTGCAGGGCATTTTTCAGGCCCGGGAAGGTTGCAGGGTTTCGTGCCCCCACTTGGCCTGGTATTCCCGCGTCACTTCTCGAAAAACTCTGCCAAAGTCCCTATCCGGATGAAGAG
Source organism: Uromys caudimaculatus (assembly GCA_028551405.1). Lineage (NCBI taxonomy): Eukaryota > Metazoa > Chordata > Mammalia > Rodentia > Muridae > Uromys > Uromys caudimaculatus. Next base: position 42,552,364 of record CM052704.1, on the reverse strand, counting down.
CTAGGGGTGGGAATTTGTGGGGCTCCGCAGCCTCAGGGCTTGAGTTGCCTGGTCATCCTACCTCCCCTTTGGCTAGAGCCAAAACCAGGCTACTGGATCGAACCCCGCTGAAGGTTCGCGGCTCCCGCACCGAGTCAGGGCATGCTCAGTCGGCGGAGCAGGTTTGAGGCTTGCAAGTAGGAAGGTTTCGCACCGCACACCCACATGCCAGCTCAAATTACCTCTCCCAGACTCCCAACTCATTGGCCCCAAGATGTGAATCTCACACCCCCAAATGTTTTCCCATTGGCTGTTGCCGAGGTTTTGTCACTTTATACAGCTTCATTGGCTGGAAAGTCGCCTCCGCTCAGGATTGGTTATTTATAGAGATCGAGTGGAGAGGCGGAGGCCCAGCTGTTCCTTCTCCACTGCTCCCTGCCCCCTTCCACCCACTACCCGGGCCTGTGCATCTAAAGCTGAGAGGGCAAAAGAAGGAATTTAGGTGGAGTGTTCCAAACTAAATATAGTCCTTTGTTGGTGTTCAGAAGGGAGTCTGACTTCTTTAAGCCCAGTCACGACTGTCCCTTAAAGGGAGCAGCTAGGGCTCCTTGCTGCTCCCGGTCTACAAGAAACCCTGAAGTTCTTAACTTGATCTTTGCAGAGAGAAGGCTGGGATGAGCAATGGGCCTCTGGGAGCTCCTGGCATCAGTGGAGATGGGGCTGCCTGGGCTTGCCTCTTCCCAAAGCTCTGCTTGGTGAGGAGGTCAGTCGCAAGACTTGGCTCCGCTCACATACACGGGGATGCGAGGTGACGCCTGAACTTGTCCCGAGTCTCTCTAGTTCCTTTCTAGCAGAGATGTTGAGACCTGTCAGTGTACTGCACTGGCAGCGGGAGCCCGGGGGCGCAGAGGGGTGGGGATCGGTTTTGTGTCAAGTCAACCTGTGCTAAGTGGCCAGCTTTGCTACCGGCTACCACTAGCCTCTGCTTTAGAAGTCCTCACTGAAGGAAGAACCAGGTAGTGTTGCTTCTGGTTCCAAGTCACAGCGGTACTTATGACTCCATTTGGGAGTGAACCTGCTCCAGATTCTTGGCTGTGGGCCCCCAGTGGATGTCTGCAGTGGCAAGTTCCAGCCAACAGAGCCAGGCAGGACTTCAGTATAATCCTGTGCCTTAAGGAAGTGTTGGTGCTTTCTCTCTACCTTGGCTCTGCCATTTAGTGGAGGAAGGGTTTTCATGGTCGACTACTGACTGCTTTGATATAATTATGCTTATATAATTCTTCAGAGAATTATCTCTGAAGCAAACTTTAATATAGCTGGCTAGAACCCTGCCAACATTCTGCCAGTGTTTAATGTCTGCCAAGTGTTTTGCATGCACTATCTCAATTACCCCTCATAATAATAATTACTTTTATGCCCATGTTAAAGATGAAAAAAACTGAGGCTGCCAGGTGTTCAATCGCTTGCCTAAGAGTGGCAAAGCCAGGATTACAACCTAGGTGTTTGATTGTAGAGAAGTCAAATGGCTAGTGGTGCTTCCCCACAAGATAATGCCCAGTTTTTCTTCTCAAGTAGAGTTTAGTAACAACATGATCAGAGGAACTTTTAAGCCAGAGAAGGACACTCTGTATGGTCATGCCTTGCTCTCTTCTGGTGGAGATGATATCTCTTTGGATGGTGCTTCTTTAATCTTCATTATGGTTCCAAGGGGTTGGGATTCTGAAATACCTTTCTGTGTGGTGCCAAGCCCACCTCCAGGATTTTTTGGGGGACTCCCAACTCACCCATTTCCAGTTAATAATTCTTTGTTGGACTGTGCACTTTATTAAGGCGCTGTGGGTCCAAAAGGTACGTGTTTCAGTAACCTAAAAAAAAAAAAAAATGCTTCCCGCTTATATATGTAGTCTGTCATTTCAAGCTTTGGACCTCACTCAGTGACTACCTGGGGCCGTGGGCAAGTCCATGGAGCTTTCTAACCTTAGTCTGCCTATCTATAAAATAGTGATGATGAAATTGGCCCCACCCCCAGGGCTGTACAAGGTACCTTGAAGAGAAGAGTTAGAACCTCGGTGTCCTAGCTGCCCTCTCCAGCAGTTTGATGCATTCCAGGGAGATGATAATGAACAGACAGTGGATAAATAGTAGCACCCATTAAAGCCATTGTGCGGCAGACAGTTGTCATACCCAGCGGGAGCAGCGGGACAGCCCCGTGGAGAAGAGATATCCATGTAGACAAGCAGATGGTACTACCGAAGCTTGATGGCTTTTTCAAGAACAGAAATAAAAATGCTACAATTTGAAAGCATTGTATTTGGCATTTTTCAGTAGCAGTTTTTAATTACATCCCAATTATTTCCCACAAATAAGATATACACAGGGTATTATGACTCAATATGAAGCCAAGGGTCCAAAAAACTTTTAGGAACGGTGCTAGAGATTGAAACCAACTTGTTTACCATGATAATTAAGTGGCACACCACTGAACTATGTACTCAGCAAGGTATGTGTATGTATGTATTGTGAGTAGCTAGGCTAACAGGCCTGGATTGCTCACCTTTAAAACATACCTATTTTAAAGTTGATCACTTCCTTGTATCAAAGTTTTGTTTGTTTTGTTTTGATTTTTTATGAGTCATTATCTGCCCCTCGCTATAAGGATTTACAGAACTAAGTCTGATTACCCTAAGCACCATGTGAAATGTGGCAGTACCACATTTGGTTTATCTTTAGAGCCTTCCACGGTGCATGATATTTATTATGATAAGAGATCCTCAATAAATATCCACCAGTGCATAAATTGCTGCTTTTCTGAGCTCTGTCTGTGGTAGATTATGACCTTCCTTGATAAGCCATAGCTACTCCTTGGTCCAAAGAAAACTATATCCTAGTGGCCAAGTCTCTGAGTCCTGAAGATGCTGGAGTAATGACAATCAAGAAATCACACTGTCTTGCGTGGCCACACGAAAATAAAGCTGTGCAAGGGAGAGACACTCAAGCTTCAAAGGGCAAATGCCTTCTGTGGAAAAAAAACAAAAAACAAAAAACCCACTATCTTCTGACAGCGTGAAAAGGCTTCCAGCAAACAGTCTGAAGAAATCATATAAGGGCTAACCTTTGATATGCCTGGTAAACAGAAGCCCATTCTTGACCTTCACATTCACAGAACAGTTGCTAAGTACCTTGTGAGATTCACCCCTGGGCCTACAAGGAAAACCAAGGTTAGTCTTTAAAGCTCCCAAGCAGAAAACTGCTCAGTGGCACAGCCCCTTCGTTCACACAAAGGAGCTGATTTAATGATGTCCATAGATCTCCCAGAGCTAACAGCAGATACCCAAATCATTCCAAACTCTCCTTATTTTGGAAATGCCAAGAGTAAATTGGTAGTGACTAGATCATAATTTTAAAGTAGAAGGCTAGTGACTTTGCAGAGTTCTCAAATGATATCTCTCAAATAATGGAATTTCTCATGCTAGAACCACCTAGCTGCTTTAGGGGTTTATCAAAGATACTTTTAAAATCACCAATAAGAAGCTTCACTGAAAATATTTTCTAATTCAGGCGGTCATTGCTTCATAGGGTTGGTGTTACACTTTGGATGGCCAACATATTTCGAATTACTTCATATACAACTCTATCACCTATTGAGCAGCCATCTTGTAAGAACAAGTACTTGACCAGTCTTGATGAGATCTTGAATCTTTGTTATCTCAGAACCATTAGGAACATGTTAGAATTATGGCTAAGGTAAAACAGAGCCATTCTTATTCTGCTCAGTCTTATTCCTGCAGTGCCTATGTCTGTCGGGGTTACTTGTGCACTGATCTCTTTTTTCTTATTTCAATTATTCATCAAAATAATGTACATGAAATAATTTTAAATTAAATAACCTCTGAAAATCATTCAACCTCTAGAAAATCTACACACACACACACACACACACACACACACACACACACACACTCACACACTCAGGACAATCAAATCAACTATTATCTCATGTGTCTTTTTATCAGTCTGCTATTGCACAGTATGCTCAACAAATAAATTAATATACCTGTTAATAGTGAGAATAAAACCTATTCATCTCAATAAAGAAGTTGTCACAGGCTGAGATGTCCTGAGGGACAAGGCTGATTGAGCCCCATGATTCAGTAGATTTGCACCCATCCCATTATATGCTGGTTTTGAATGGCTTGGCATATGTTCATTCTTTCAGTTTTAGAAAACAAGGTCAAAGTCCCTTCTCTTAAAGTAAACGATCTGCCCTTTTGTCTTGGGTCTCAGATCTGCCAGAGACTCTCATCTATGAGGAAGACCCTTGCTCCTCTTGGGTCTCAGAACTGCCAGAGACTTCATCTGTGGGGAGGACCCCTGTTCCTCCTGCAGCCCGACTTTATTTGGTGAAGATACAAAGGAAGCTCCAGGAAGGAAGCATTTAGAGAGTTTTAGTTGATCTAGGTTTTCTTGGTTGAAAGAGCCATCTCAAACCCCTGTCTGTTTAAGATTCCTCTCCTCAGAACGTTCTGTTCCTGAGAACCAAATATAGAAATAGGAGAAATTGCTTTGCTCCATTACAAAGAATTTGTCTCTCTTTCTTTTTCCTCACAAACCGCTGGATGAAAGGAACTCCCCTTTCCCCCTGCAGGGATGACAGCATACCACTTCCCCCGACACAGTTGAAGCCTATCAGCCCTCTGCAGCAGTGACTCCTCCAACTCTCTCAGCCTGTGGTTCTGAGGGAGACAATGAGGGCCTGTGCAAAGGACCGGAAGTTTCACTTGTAAACTATCACCAACAGTGGGGTCTGCTTTATAACATCTGCCTAATGGGGACTCTGTTTTACTGGGAATCACATAATCGAGCAATTAAAAAGTAGTATAAAAGATCTGTGAGCTATAGCTTAGAAAGACCAAAACTCAAAGCAGAAAACAGTTTTGTGATTATTGTTTTCAGGTCTGTTGGTAATGCTTGTAAGAAAATATATTTAAAGCCTCCTATGTACCAAAAGATTACTATCATTTATTCAACATTTTTCATAAGGTCATACGACTACAAAATATATTTTTTAAGTTTCTTTCTGTTAAGAGATTTCTATCCTTAACAAACGTATTGTTTTATAGAAACAATCTTGTGGAATGAAAATGAATAACCCTTAAAAATGGATAAATATTTGTGGGTTTTGTATAAGTTGAATATTATGAGTGCTTCAAACAATTTCTGTAAAGTGCTACATCATAAATATGTCAAGGGTTTTGTTTAGGCCATACCACCTCTTTACTACTTCTAAGTTTCATCGAGCATACAAGCCTCCTTAGACAATATGCAAATAAATGGTCATGGCAGAGTGCCAATAATACTTCCTTTGTGGAAACAGGTGGTGGACTGCATTTGGCTTGCAAGCCCATGGTTTGTCGATTTCTAAACCATGAATTGAAGGGAATGGGAGGAAAACCTTTATTTGTTGCCAGAATGTGTTTAAATAAAAATGAACTAATAGTCCGTCCAGAGATATAGTGTAGTTACACTTTAGGCTATAATCAATGGGAAATTCCTCATCAAATAGTGAGTACAGATCAACAAATGAAACTCAATTTTTATAATTTTTAAAGGCTCATATTGCTATTCTTACACAAATGTCAAAGGCATTGGCCAGTCTTTATTATTTTTATCTCTTTCCTATTTATTTTCAGTTAATTGATTTTTAATTCTCAATTTATTTTTAATAATATGGACTATATTTGTTATATAATACATTGCATATATATATTTATATATACAAAATACATGTATTACACATATTAAACAACTGTCATATATATACGTTACTATCATTTATAGATATACCTTGGAAATAATTTCATTAATTTATGATTAGCTTTTGATTTTAAATGGCTTTTAAATTAAAAATGAAAAAATGTTCCTTTACTGAATTTGCCCCTTTCCTATTGGGTTTCCTTTGTGGATTTCATGCCACAGGGAGGAAGTCCCTTTAATTTCATAAGCTGGTATTTTCTTCTAGCATGTCTATGGTTATGTGTTGGCTTACTATTCAAATGAAGAAGAAAGAAAGTGAAATAGAAACCTGAGTCATGGGATGTCCAAGGAACAACAACTTCTGAGGAGAAGGAGAGAGGAATCTAAGAATATGGATCACAGGAGGAAGCATCCTTCCTCTGGAAGGACATAGAAAAGCCTAGTGGCCCGGAGATGAGCTGACAGTCCCCACAACTGAAGCACTGGAAACAACCTCAGCATCACTAAAAAATGGCAATGTGCCTGCTGGAAAGGGGAGCAGCCAGGTGTGGGTGGGGAGTCCCAGAAACAATAAAGCTGCTTGTCACACATAGTGCAAAGATGCCACGTTATTAACTTTGGGTACTTGAATTTATGAAGATCTCAACTCACTTTCTCAAAAATTTAGATGGCGATAATTCCTTTCAGGTATGTCAGATCAAAATCAATTGAAATGTCTTCGGGTTTTTTTTTTTTTTTCAACACATATAATACGTAGTTATAAAATGAACTATACATCTCTCAAGTGTCTGTACCCTTAGTAGAAGTACATCTGTGACCCTATAATTAAAAATCCAACACAGAGAGAAAATTAAATGAGCTAAAGAGGACTGTCACCAATGTGGTCTTTTGATTTCTCCTTCTATCAAGGGAATGCTAAGCTACAACGAAGCCTGACTACAATTTCAGACAATTAGTCACTGTAAGTAGCTTTTCTTGATTGCTGTCTACAAAATGTTTACGTTATAGAGGTATTGTTATAGTAAGAAAAACACCTTTATCTATTTATATTATGTAAGCAGTATATCCTTGTCATTAAAAACTTCAAGATATTTAGAAAAGTGGGAAATTAAAAAGAAATCATTTAAAACATATCTTAACATTTTGATTGATAGTCTTTTGTCTTCATAAAATTATTTTCTGGACAAGGTTAGGTCTCTCATGACTGCTTTAACTTACAATTTAGACTCTACATATTCTATACGTATTCTGCAAAAGGGATTAATTTAAAAATCCTAAATACCAGCTTAGTGGATAATTTTCTTCTTATGTAATTATCTCTTTATGGGACTCTCATATCTATTCTTTTTAATGTTATTACAATCAGAAGTTGCCCAGAAGTTACCTTATTAACAAAGTCCCTGACCCAGCCTATTTGGAACTATTTTTCCTGAATGTGGGATACAGCACACCCAGGTTCATGACCTCTGGAATAGCTGGACATGGCTGCCTGTTTGTATAATCAGCTAGTCAGTCAACAGCTTTATGCATATCTTCCCAATCGTTCTGTCACTCTACAGAGATGATCTTCCCCTTTGTGGTTAGCAGTGCCCATTGATATGTCAGTGCCATTCAAAGCACTGATAGTGACTTCTGTATTACCCACACATTTCTACTCTCTTTGTCAGAATGCACCCAGGCTTCTCTCTGTTTTCTCTAAGTATTACATAGGCTTAAAAGAGATCTCCTCCTTTACTTTCCCCAAATTCTATCCCAGTAAGTCTGGGAAATGGCTTATTCTCAACTCTGAAAGTTATAGGAAATCAGGTTATTTTTATTGACATGATTTCAGATCAAAAATTTCCTTAATGTGTTTTTAGAATTTCTTTGTTGGATTCCACCACTTCACTCTAAACCTGATTCTGAGCTCACAGCACACTTTGCCTTCTGCAGACCTTCTTGGTAACCAATGCAAACAAACATAAACAGAAGCACCTTGACTCAAATGCAAGATTGTTGTACAGGTTTCAGTGTTTTTACTGAACATGCAAGCCTATGATTTGTCAATTTCTAAACCATGGATTGAGGAGAGCAGGAAAAAAAGCCCTTATTTGTTACCATACTGTCTTTAAATAAAAATGAATTACTCGTCTTTCAATACATGTAGTTACACTTTTGGCTATAATCAGTGGGAAAATGCCAGTCAAATAATGGATATATATCAACAGATGAAGATCAATTTATATAATTTATAAATGCTTATGCTGCTATTTTCACACAAATATCAAAGGCTTTATTATTTCTATGTCTTTCCTATTTATTTTTAATTATGAATTATGTTATGTAATCTATATTACACACACACATAATGTGTATGTGTATATATATATGTGTGTATATATATGTATTTATACACATATGGCATATATAGAATCTTCCTATAGAAACGGTATAGTTCAAGTATGGAAAATTTTTTTTGATATTTCCCTACCATCACTTTTTTCCATGTGAGTACAAATTTGTATAGTTTTGGGTTATGTAGCATCAGGATGATTAATTTTATAAACTGCTATCTGAGTTGCTGAATTGAGTCTCATGAAATATTGCTAAATGAATTTTGGTTTGGGATTAGGACAGAAGTTCCAACAACTTAAATAAAATTATTTCTGCCATTTTAAGATATATTTTTAAAACCAATATTTTCAGCATTGATGATCATAAAATAAATATCTATCAACCAAAACAAAAAACCACTAAAGATGCTCTTAGTCCTGCAGTATCAAACATTCTACCAAGATTTAATTCTTTATGTAAAAATAAACCCAACACATTCATCTCATTAGTATGGAAATTTGTTTTCATGTTTAACAAATGGCAAATTACATGTATAACAAGAACTATTTTAAGATGAATTTATGTTTTGATATCAGTAAATGTTTGAATTGCATATCCATTTTACATTCTTATATACCCCAAATCACATAGAAATTTCTCAGCCAAAAAGAGTTTAAAAATGTAGCAAAGTTTAAGAACCCCTCTGCTATTTTATAATAGCCCAAGTTAACTTCGGGAAACCATGAATCAAGCTTAGGCGTGTGATCCAAGGACAGCAGAAATCCTCAAACAGAGATGTGAGTTAAATACAGAGTTTATATCAGAGATAAGAGCTTGATATGGCTACAGTTTCCTGAGGAAGATGGGATTCTCTCCAAGGAATGAACTCCCGAGATACTCGGGATGCTGGGGACATGGGTTCCTAAACGCTTGGTGCTAGATTTTCAGGACAGGTAGCTAAAGCAGCTAGACCGAACACAGCAGCCAACAGTGACTCACAAAAGTGACAGTCATAGATGTTGACACTTGTAGTAAAACCTCAATATAATGAGCTAATGCAGGAATAGGCAGCCTACCAAGCAGCCAAGAAGGCTGTCCAGAAAAAGGGCCAGCAGGTCAAGCCTATAGGCTGTAAGTGCTATTTGTGAAGAGAAGTAAAGGGGATCTGGACTTACTTACTGTGGTTATAAACTAAGGTAAAACAACAACAGTAGCAATAACAATGACAACAACAATGATAGTAATAGTAACAATAACAATGTATGATTATGGACTGCCTTATTCTTGTAGCAGCTTAATGGAGGAAATTATGATACACAATAAATAGTTTAGAAATGATTACTCAATAATCCACAAATATTTCTCAGCATCCCTCTTCCCCCCCCCCCCCCATACTGTTCTTTTGGCTTTATTTTTAATAGCTTCTAAAGTGAACTCACACAGAGGATTAGGAGTGCTTATAACTTGAAGGAACAGGAAACCCAACCAAGGGGACAGAGTGCCAAACAAGCCTTTATTGAGCATATGATAAGTAGTCTGTAACTGGAGGACTTGTGACTTAGTTTGAGAGCTCAGTAAAATCAGAAATTAGGTCAGCCTTTGTGACAAAAGGGTGGGCTTGGATATCAAGATAAAGTTTATACAAGGAGGGTCTTCTGTCTTTTCATAGTCCCGAATCGCACAGGCTTTCAAAGTTCTTTGACTAGACCGGCAGTGACTGTACTTCAAGCTGCAAGGGAAGCTAAGAATCTCAGTTTTGCCCTTTCACTTTTCACAGTGGTAGGAGATGGCATAAAGAAAACCACATTGAGACTAGTCCTGAAGTAATACACATTGAAATTAGTATTGAATGAATCAGCCTATCCTATCAACATCAAATCCCAAACCTGTCTCACAGATACATTTTCTTTCAACTGAAGTTGTGAAGAATTTCATCCTGCTTCTCCAATAGGTTTCATCTAAGAGTTGGGTACAATCTTTTATTTTTCATTAAGAACTACACTTTAAAAGCCTTGATTTATTTTTAGGTTGGGTATACATCATGCAAAGACTTGTTTGTTTGCCTATGTATGATAGGAAAGCTCTAACTTAGCACTTCCCAGCACGGACTCCACTAATGAGTTTCATTCCAAATCAGGACTTAATGTATAGATTTCCACAAACTCTGGGGGAAAAAAAAAGCTTATGTTTTGATTCCATATTTCTAAAACCTCATAAACTAGAGATAACACAGGACTTTTAGCCTGACTGACTTTCTTTTAAAACGTGAATATCTAGCTTCAAAAATGTGAGATAACTTATTCAATGTCTGTGACAACTAGTATTCAGGATAACTCCCATGCACCCTACCTTTCTACACCCACATTTGAATTTCTTCACCCATAATCCATCATGGCTGGCAAGAATGATGAACAGAACATTAAGAAGTGATAGCAGTTCATTCTCTAGATTAGATCACTATAGACTGGGGCTTCTGTCTCTTCTGAATTTCTCATCTTGGGCAAAGCCAGCCTCTATGTCTTCTGGATATCCAATCAACTACTTTTAAATAGGCCCTTCTTACAGTCTGCTCATCCTGGTAGTCAACCAAAGCAGAGAAGCTAGAAGTTAATCCTCAGTATATCCATCCATGGTAACTCCAAGAAACCTTGAATACAGCCACCCAGCTTGTCTGTTCTAAGGTTCCTGGCCTAAGAAACCAAGTGAGATAAATGTTTCTTACTTTAAGTTGGTAAAGTTTTGAGTGATAAGTTACACAAAAGTATGCCACTTACAAAACTTCCTTAAATATCAACATCCTAACTATAAGCATATATATACATATATAAAATATATATATATATGTATATATATATCACGAAACTGATAACATATGTGAAACTGTCCAGTGAGGGTCCTGCAACATAGTTACCTAGGAAATGAGTACCTCCCTGTCTTAGTCAGGGTTTCTATTCCTGCACAAACATCATGACCAAGATGCAAGTTGGGGAGGAAAGGGTTTATTGAGCTTACACTTCCATGCTGCTGTTCATCACCAAAGGAAGTCAGGACAGGAACTCAAGCAGGTCAGGAAGCAGGAGCTGATGCAGAGGCCATGCAGGAATGCTGCTTACTTGCTTGCTTGCTTCTCCTGGTTTGCACAGCCTACTTTCTTATAGAACCCAAGACTACCAGCCCACAGATGGTACCACTCACAAGGGGCCCTCCCCTTCACTAATTGAGAAAATGCCTTACCGCTGAATCTCATGGAGGCATTTTCTCAACTGAAACTCCTTTCTCTGTGATAACATCAGCTTGTGTCAAGTTGACACACAAAACTAGCCAGTACAATTTACCCCTTGTCAACTTGATACACAAACACATCACCAATAAGTCTCGACCCTTACTTCCTTATTCATCCCCAAGATCTAAATAACTTTAAAAGTCCCACAGTCTTTGAAAATTCTTAAGTATTAACATTTCAGTCTCTTTTGAACATCCAATCTCTTAAAATTCAAAATCTTTTAAAAATTCAAAGTCTCTTAACTGTGAGCTCCACTAAAATATCTTCTTCCTTCAGGAAGAAAAATATATCAGGGCACAGTCACAATTGAAAGCAAAATCAAACTCCAACCGTCCAATGTCTGGAATCCACTCACGATCTTCTGGATTCCTCCAAGGGTTTGAGTCACTTCTCCAGCTCTGCCCTTTGTAGCACACACCTTGTCTTCTAGGCTCCATATGTCTGTACTCTACTGCTGCTGCTGTTCTTGGTGGTCATCTAATGGTACTGGCATCTCCAAAACACTGCTGTCTTCCACTGCAACTAGGTTTACCAACAGCCACTCATAGGCTCTCCCCATGGTGCCAAGCCTCAACTCCCCTGCATGGCCCCTTTAGACCTGAGCCATCAATTGCAACTGAGGCTGCACCTTCACCAATGGCCTTCCTCGGCCTATCACAGTGCCCAGGCCTCAGCTGCTCTTCATGACTCCTTCATGCCTTCAAAACCAGTACCACCTGGGTGATTCTTACACATTACCAAGTCCAGCCACTGCACAAGGTACAACCCTGGCTATCTCTGGAATGTAGCCTCTGTGCTCTCAAAAAACACTTTTCAGAAGATTTTACCTCAATGATGCTGGTCTCTTCCCAATCACCACCATTTTCCCAGCTCCAGTTAACCAGCATCAATAGTCCCAGTAATGCAATGGCGTTGTTTTAGTAGTTCTGGTATCTTGTTAATCACAGTTGATCCTTCAGCCCCGAATAACCAAAACTGCAGAATCTTCACAGTAAAAATAGCAACAGCCCTGATAAGAGTCTTTAATCTTCCCTCTAAAATTTCACAAACCAGGCCTCCATCTTCTGCACTGTTCTTGACATTATCTTCCAAGCTCCTACACAACATCCCACAAAGCTCTTAACACTGAATGGATCTTCTAGCCCAAAGTCCTCCCCAAAACATGGTCAGGTTGTCACAGGAATACCCTACTTCTGGTACCAATTCGTCTTGGTCAGTGTTTCTGTTGCTGCACAAACATCATGACCAAGATGCAAGTTGGGGAGGAAAGGTTTTATTGAGCTTACACATGCTGCTGTTCATCAAGAAAGGAAGTCAGGACTGGAACTCAAGCCGGTCAAGGAGCAGGAGCTGATGCAGAGGCCATGGAAGAATGCTGCTTACTGGCTTGCTCAGCCTGCTTTCTTATAGAACCCAATACTACCAGCCCACAGATGGTACCACTCACAAAGGGCCCTCCCCCCTTGATCACTAATTGAGAAAATGCCTTACCGCTGAATCTCATGGAAGCATTTTCTCCACTGAAACTCCTTTCTCTGTGATAACTTCAACTTGTGTCAAGTTGACATACAAAACTAGCCAGTACACTCCCAAAAGCTATTTGTTCATGACATTTTTTTTTTACATCTTTAACTTTTGAAGGACTCCTGCTTAGGATTAGCATAATTAAAATAAAACCTATAAGTCTTTTGCTTTTTCCTAGTACCATGGCAGAATGCATGTCAACCAGCAGAACCGACCATGACATTGCCTTGGCACTCTATGACTTCCAAATGATTTTGTTATTTACAGTCATTGTGCTAATTAACAAATATCTTAATCAGGATGCCACATGGTAGTGTCTGATACATATTTAGTCATCTACCAAACAAACGTAATGTTGCTACTGGCTGATGAAGATCATACCTATTGTCTACTGGAAGGCCTCTGTGACCTTAGTATGATTTACTATGATTGTGCATCTCTTTCCCAAGTCTCTGAAATAGGGAGTTTCTGGTGAGGATGACTGCATGCCAAGCACTCAGAGTATTCACTCTGATTTCCTTTTACCTTTATTCTTTGACTTTTATCTCTGCCCCACACCACTCCACTTTCAGGTACAATCACTAGCGCTATTATCAACTTAGCTATGTAGCCTCATACTATTGATGCCATGTTACTTTTTACACATTACAGACACACTTCTTATCCTACACTACTTCTATATATTAATTTTTTTAATTGTCAAACAGATTGTATAAACATGTAAGCATATATCTACATACATGTAGCCATGTTTGACATTATGTCCAGTTACAACAGTCTGTTCCTTGGCTACTGTAGCATTCAGAAATAGCATTTGGTTTATTGAGCTCTATTCCTTTCCTTCATGAGTGTGTTGTGTGTACATGTGTGTTTATATGTATGTGTGTATATGTGTATATGCATCTGTGTACACATGTGTATGTGCATATGTATATATGTGCATATACACATATATACATGTGTGCATATATGTGCATTTATACATGTGTGTATATGTGTGTGTGTGTGTGTGTGTGTGTGTGTATGTATGTGGAAGCCAAAAATGTACATTGATGACCATTGTGTAACAGTTTCCTTGGAGACTGAAACATTCAGTCCTGCAGAAGTTCCTTAAACATGAAGGTCAATAGCTTAAAATGACTCTAGGAAGTCCCTGAAACTGACTAGACTCACTAGGTCCCTCTCAGCCAGAGTAGGCAATAAAAGCTGAGAATCCCTCTCAGACTAGCTAAGCTATAAAAGCTAGCTGCCTGGAAGAAGCAGAAACCAAGATGTATGGAAGAGGTTCAGACGAACCCAGGCCCCTGTACAGTACACTCTTAAATATGTTGAGCAAACTGTAGGCTGTGCAGTGTGGACTTTAGTGATGCATCTGTCTTTGAGTCATCTTTTTCTCCTGTAAGTAACCCTAACCTATATTTTGCTGGCATTCCCAATAAAACTTATTGGTTCACTATGTTGAACTTTGGGTTCCCTATCTGGGGTGAATAGTGTAATGTATTTTGAAGGTATTCTAGCCAGCCCTAGCAAGATAAGCATGGCTCTGGCAGGCCTTGCCCTTCTCCCCCATTCCCTCTGCCTTGCTAAAAACCTACAGCTAGCCACCAAGGTCTACTTTCTTATTTGGTCACTTCCCCCTCCTAAGGCTGACTACCAAGGTCCAGCTATCAAAGTATTGAAGTCCAATGATCAAAAACCCCCTTTGGCTGACCTAATTAACATGCCCAATCAAAATTAAACACTTTGTCCTAACACAGGGTTTTCCCTTTTCCCTTTATGAACTACCATTTTCTTATGTGTCATGTGTCTCCTTTCTATCCAGAGGCAGTCCTCCCAAGAGGACTCCCAAGTCTCCCTTGTTCCCATCCTCTTCCCCCTCATCCTCTATCTCCTGTCTTTGACTTCTTATTTCTTACCCTTTGTCTCTCTGGAGCAAATAAACCTTCTTTTTGCAGATAACTTGGTCTTGGGGTGTCCTAAGCTGATACAGGTTCCGTTCTCGTCTCTCCAGGAAAAGTTTTGTCATAGGACAATGCCTTTCTTGATTTCTCTCCATTTTATTTGTTGAGGTAGTGTCTCCCACTGAAACGAGATCTTTCCAATTCCACCTAGTCTAGCTACCCAGGTTGCCCTAGGGATCCCCTGTCTCTGCATGACAGGTAAATGACTGCCCTGTATTTATGGGAGTCCTGTCTTCAGTCTCCACACTTGCAGAACTAGCACTTTAGCCACTGAGTCATCTCCCCAACTTAATAGATTATGGGGTCAAGCTAAATGAAAATGATGGACTCTTTGCTAAAAAAATGATTATAGAGGTTGGAGAGATGACCCAGCAATTAAGAGCACTACATACTCTTCCAGATGATCGGGATTGGATTCCCAGCACTCACATAGTGCTTCATAGCTGCCTGTAACTCCAGATCCAAGGAATCCAGTGCCCTGAACTGGCCTCTTGGGCACTGAAGCCACATGGTGCATAGACATGCATGCAGGCAAAGCTAAGTAACTCTTTAGAAATTATTATGAATGCAGAGGCAGAGCATGAACGGAGAGGAGGACTCCTGTCAGTACCAGGCTCAGTGCAGCTATGAAGCTGATCCTGACAGGTGACTTTGGGGGTGTTTCTCATGATTTGTCTTATTACTCTGGAAGATGGGAGTCACACAAATATCTGCTTCAGAACAAGTTTGAAGTCAAATATTTATGATAAATATATTTTGCAAGTTTGTTGTTTTATAACTATAAACAGGAACTAGAGAAGTGAATCCAAATGATCATTCCAGTTCTAAACACCGCTTTCTCTTGTATTAAACTACAATGTACTGCTGCACCCTCGGCTGCTGCACCCTTGGCTGCTGCACCTTTGGCTGCTGCAGGCTCAGCTCCAAGGACAAGCTCATCCTGAGGCAACTTAGATTTCTTTCACAAAAATGAAGCACTCTCTTCTCGCTTACAGCTCTCCTTCAGCACTGTCTCCCTGCATTTCAGGTTTTTTAACTTCTCTGATTAAAATAGAGTTCTTTGAAGTTATTATTTTTAATAAAAGTAAAATTTGGGGCAAACATTATTGTCATTTGTTTCATGTGTAAATCTTACACAGGTGTCTATTAACTGAGGCTATATAAAAATGACAATACCTCACCATAAAACCTAAGATGCTCAAAATTGAAATATGCATTGGTGTAAGACCCCAGTGGTGAGTTCCTATGCAATTGAAGAGGTTGTCTAATGAGGAGAACTGTAAAATGGACACCAAATGCATTCTTCTTTCCACACAAGAGGAACCACAACCATCTTCCTGCGGGTTGTTTTTGACGTATTGATATATTATAATGGGCTATGCCTTTTAGGTGTAAAACACTATTTGTCATAATTTTCATTTACTTCTTTTCTTGGCATATTTTAGTTCTCACTAACACTTCAGATTCTTCTGATAAACAAGGGGCTTGTACATGTTCTTGCAGCAGACAGATGGGCGTGTTCTCTGGGTATCTTTTTAACATGAAGGAAATGTTCCTCTCCACAGCATCTGGGTAAAACATGGAGTTCTGTCATAGCTCTGAAACAGAGGTAGAAGTAATAATCTCTGCTCCATGAAGTGACTCTGCCGATAAACCTTTTCTATTTTTTTTCCATCTCGAGCTTTGAAATCACAGATGACGTATGAGTTCACAAAAGCCAGTATACAAAGCAGTATTTGGCTATTTCTTCTCATCAATCATCTTTATGGATGCTCTCCAATCACACTGCCCAGATGGCCACTTCACAAGTCTGTGGCAGCAAAAGCAACCCTGTTGCAAATGTAAGGAAAGATCTAGAAGAATAGACTTTAAATGTATATAAATACATAATGTTTTATTCATCTTTACTCATGATTTCACTGCACAAATCCTACCCAAATGAATTATGACATTTGGTTGGCAAACATATGGCAACATTCTCAATGACACAGACATATGGTTAAATCATTCAATGAAAAGTGCTATCATTTCCACAGGGTAATTCATTTTAATCAGCACAAAGACTTTACATGATTCTTTTCTTATTCTGTCAAGTCACTATACAGAAGGGAAAAGAACCAACTTATTATAAAGAGACAATGACGGGGGAGAGTCTGACATTCTGCTAAAATATTATTTATGCCTTATTTGTGCCATTCCTTCCTACCACATTTTTCTCCTTATGGCCAGAGATCAATGCCCACACATACAATGTGTGTGTGTGTGTGTGTGTGTGTGTGTGTGTGTGTGTGTGTGTGTGTGTATATATATATATATATATATATTTATACAAATATATATATATTTTTTTCTTTTGAGTTACCTGACATTGAACCCAGAAACTTGACAGTGCAAAATATGTTCACTACTACTGAGCTATACTCCTAACCCAGATGTTTTGGGCAGAGATGTAGTACCAACCTCTCTTCAGAATAATAGCAAAGCTTTGTCCCTGATTCATGTACCCAGAAGTTGACAGATGACATATTATAGAACAGATCTGACTTCCAGCTTCCTTTGTATTGCCCACAAATTAAGAATGGTTTTGAACTTTTTTGTAAGGTAAAATGGATGAAGAATATTTAATGATAAGGTAAAATTTTTAAATTTTACTATCTATAAATAAATTTTAGTTGAACATAGATGTATTAATATAGAGTGGCTTAAATTTTTTCTTGATAAGACTCCATTTGTAGCTCAAGTGGGGCTCAGACTCAAGATCCTCCTGCCTCACTTCCCCTGTGCAGGAGTGACAGGCATGCATGACCTGCTGTGCTTGTTCTTAGGATATAAGAATTAGATCGATGGAATTATCTCAAAAAGGTGGGAACTAGCCCACATACAGCTAATATGGCTCTTCATAGGAAACGTGTCATTTCTTCTGGTGTTTAGTGTGAATTGTCAGCTTTAGACAGACAATCTAGAATCATCTGAAAAGAGAGTCTAAAAGGATTGTTTAGATCCTGTTGGCCTGTAGGCATATCTATGGAGTATGGGGCATTATATTGGTTGGTGTTTTTTGTCTTTGCAGACAGGGTTTCTTGGTGTAGGCTTGGTTGTTCTCTGTCTTCAGCGTGGTGGGATTAAAGGTAGTTGCCACTACCACCTAGTGTCTTAGTTGCTTTAAGGGAGGCAGGCAACCTTCCCATTGTAAATGTTACTATCTCTTGGATTTGGGTTCCAGGGACGTAAGTGTAGAGAGGAGGCTGATAGGAAAGAAGCACTCATGCATTGGTATCTCTCTGCTCTTGACTGTGGATATGATGTGACTGTTTCAAGTTACTGCTGAATTGTGAGTTAAAGTATGACTTTTCTCCATTAAGTGTTCTTTGTCCCAGTCTTTTATCACAGTCACAGATGTGAGACTATCTATGACCCCCCAATCATGGTCATTTCAGGCCATACTAACAGAACTCATGACGCTGTGCTTTGCATTTTCTCAATTTGCCTGGTTACATTTATGCCAGATCTCCAAAGACCTGATTGTACTAAGAAGAGATTAATAAATATTTGTTGAATAAATATAAAATAAATAAATTGACTATAACCTCCCGGTTAAGGCTTCTTAATTACATATCATTCTTTATAGGTGAGGAAAACAGTCCATTTTTTATTACAGTTGAGTGCATTATAAGAGTAATAAGATTACAAATCACACACATAGTTTGCACACACAAAACTGCAGCAAAATGGAATGCCTCTCTGTGACCTTTTGAGTCTAATGATACCAGGCCCATTCACTAGGTGGTGGATTCCAGTGTGGATTCACTTAGAGGTCAGATGCAGGCACCCGGAAAGGAAGAAACAAACTGTCTCTTGTTTCTTTTCCAATGCCATGGATTCTCTTTAGTGAAGCCATTTACCAATTCTATCTTGTTCTCTCTTATTCACATATTTCCTCAATTTACTTGAAGGTAATTTACTTTGTATTATTGCACTCATAACATTTATTTTATTTTTAATCATTTACTTTGCCTAATTACATCTATGCTAGATCCACTAAGGACTGCTCCAGGGCCTTTCATAACAAAAATCAGAAACGTTTAGTTCTTATACATTAACAATCCTTTCCTAGGGAACAGCTGTCGTCGGTAGAGTCTAAATGCATTTCTAACTTCCTTAAGATACTAGAGATATCCCAAATAAGCACATCTCCAGAGTTTCCAGTTTCACGTGAGGATATACTGTCACACATGCCCACAGGGGTGCTGCAGAGTGCTGCAGTGCTATCCCATGACTCAGATGTGAACTGCACACTGACTTGGCCCTCCCTGAGCCCCAGAGAGAACAGTGATCTTAATATAAAGGAAAATTACTGTTCTCAAGATCTACATTTGAATATCCCAGCTGACAGGCAGAGAAACTGATGCTCTCATTCAAACACTGAGATGGGGATGAAGCTTGCTTCATGCTTGTGAGATATGACAGATGAGTCGTTTCCTTTGATCTGGAGTAATGCTGGAGAACAGGACATGCCAAAGGAAAGCTGGAAGGTCACCAACCTAAGTGATTTATTTAAATTCGTCAGAACATCTGGAGCATCGGCGGGTCTACCTGGGCCTCTTAGATGACTCACTGCTGCTCTTTAATAAATGAACCCTTGCTGCTTCTACTGAGCTTTGCTGCATGTTGTAAAGTGGTGTTTGTTTTCCCTGCATAGCAGCATTTTAACACAAAGAGTCTCTGTCTCCAGTGCTCAGTGCAGTGAACTGTGGGGAGGGAAGTTACAGCTGCCCTCTCCAAGGACCTGGAATGTGAGTTTCAGATATGCATATAATGAAAACCAGACCATCACAAATACAATCCCTAGGTTCAATAGATGGAATCTGGCCATTTAGTAATGAGGAGCAACTGAAAGTTCATCACATGCATTCTGTGGCCTTTACAGTATACAATCTGAAAGTCATAAAAAATAACACAAGGGGACGAGGTGGGTAGGGTGGTTTCTATAACCCCAGTTCAGAGGTCAACACTTCAACTGAATGCACACTCTGTGTGAAGTCCAATCTGAGAACTCTGAGTTTGGTTTTCGAATGTGGAGCCCTAGGATACTGTGCCCTGCAACTTCTGATTGAGATGCTGTCTGTATGCTTCTCCTTGAAGAAAGGCACAAGCAGTAGTTTCCCTTTGTCCTTCAGGGTTTAAATGCAGACATCTGTTTTGGTTCCAGAGTTGTCAAGGCGTGAGGAGTTACTTACCTGGCTTCTAATTTCCTCAACACTCAGTCTCCACTTCTCCTCAGTAGGCCTTCGTATTCTCAACCATTAAGTGAGAACACCAGGAAACACTGGTGCTTTGTAAATAGTTTTAAAGTGAAGCTCCAGGAGACTCTGAAAGAGAAACATGAGGCTAAAGGTTGGGGCTACCGCCTGAGGTTAGCTGCATGGTCATTTCCTCCCATTTAAACTCAGGACAAATCCATTTGGGCTAGTTTGCGTTCTAAAAATCTGAGATTTTTGTAAGCTTGAAAACTCTGTGCCCCATAAAGCCTGTGGCATCTTCTAGATTTGTCACATTTTAAACACTAAGATTAGTAATCAAACCACTAAAACCTTATTTCAGTTCTCATAACTTGCTGTACTATAACCTTAGCAAGTAACGATTCCTCTTCAGATCGTCGTTGTTTTTTCCCAATCTATAGATGTAGGGAATTGATGACAATGATTTCCAGGTTTCTCCTCCTTTGGAAAGCTTTGTTCCCCTTCACCAAACTGTCCCAAGTAGCTACTGGCTTAGAATGCCTTCTCACACAGGGGACTGCTTAGGATTTAAAGAGGAATAGACCTTATCAGCTGTTTCCTGGCATGTTGTATCGTTACTGGAGGCATTTCAAGAAAGGAAAAAAAGAAAGAAAGAAAGAAAGAAAGAAAGAAAGAAAGAAAGAAAGAAAGAAAGAAAGAAAGAAAGAAAGAAAGAAAGAAAGAAAGAAAGAAGGAAGGAAGGAAGGAAAGAAGGAAAGAAGGAAAGAAATAAAGAACGAAACAAAGAAAGAAACAAAGAAAAACAGATAAGAAAAACATCTGCTAAATAGAAAGACAATGTTTATATATGAACTCACTGCAAAACTCTTGTATTTGCTCAAGAGGAGATTCATGAATGTGAACAAGACTGAATCAGAGGACGGTTACCTCAACACATCACAGACTTCCTGGTTTTCAGCCCTGAGAACTGCTGACCTAGCAAAACAAGCTAGGGGATTTCCTTTCTGTCAGCTTCCTTCCACCTGAGTCATGCCAAGTCATCCTTCCCTAACCTTTGGTTTCTCTAGTTCACTGAACTCTGTGCCAGAGAAATGGGCCGGGCAGTTTCACCCAGCTTCTTTACAGCACCTTCCTTTAATGAGTCTTACCCACTGTGTCCGGTGGCAACATCCTTATGAAGTATGATGTGCAAACAAACTGTATCCAAAGCCACATGCATTTCCCACTCACTTTCAACCAACAGCATTCTGCTATTGAAACCACAAAGAAGAGGGGATTGTTCTGACCCTCCACAGAGTCATTTACAGAGAGGAAGCTTTCAGGGGAAGCTTTCACTCAAGATCTTACTGGGGAATACTAGAGGTGTTCAAGAAGTGTGTGCAGGCTCTGCAAAGGGTCATGCTTGGTGAGAACAAACAATGTCTCCCACTCACCAAGTCTCCTCACATCTCACCATGACCAGCATTTACAGTGAGCATTAGGGCCACAGAATCTTTCAAAGATAGTTTTTCTAATTAATTCATTTTTGCTTTAGGATCTGATCCTTGAAAAGTATACCTTTGAGTACAGGGCTTGTATCTTGTGTATCTGGAAAATTGTATATGATGCTTTTTTGTATATGACTTTTACCTTTACTTCCTGCCACAGGAGAAATTGAAGGATTTTCTTTCTTTCTTTCTTTCTTTCTTTCTTTCTTTCTTTCTTTCTTTCTTTCTTTCTTTCCTATCACACCCCATTGTCACCACTCCATGAGGTTCTACTTCTAAGTATCTAAACTGCTGTTCCTTAGGTACATGGAAGCTGGGCAGTAAATACTTACAAAATTTGCCCTGGAGAAAGAAGTAGCTCAATGGAGCTTGGTAATATTAATTACAAGTAAAATACACTGAGTAATTTCTTCTCCTTCATATGTTTCTGAGGATGGTCCTACGAGCCTTTTCTGACACTTTTCTTCCTTTCAAGATTGTTCTTGGGCACTGGCATTTTAAAGTAGGAAATTAACATGTTGATTTACTTACAAACTCTTAAAATTGCTTTGTGGGGCTAGAGATGTAACTTGGTTGCTGAAGTAATTGTCTAACACGAACTGAAGCCCTGATTTGACATCCTACAGAGAAAAGTCAAACATGATAGATGCTCACCTGTTAAGTAAGGCAAAAATCACCCTACGATCCACAGACCCTGAAATACATTTTTAATCAAGATATTTCAATAGAAGTTTTAAAAATGCTGTCTTTCAACATGTCACATCCTGACATTGGTTCCTCAAAAAGGGCATTATGCTATAGTCAACAGTTATTATTTAAATACACACAACATCTATAATTTTGAAGAGACATGCTGCAATGTTCTATAAATAAGTAAAATTTCCTTAGACTATGATAAAAACACAAGGTCAGGTGACTAGGTAAAGACACAGTAGGGTTTTCCACTGTCATTTAGAGTCTGGCACACCTTCTGCCAGCTGGCAGGGTTTTCCCGTTGACATGTTCTTTGTCGTATTTTGAAAATGAGAAAGAAAGCTGTTTCATCATCCACAATAATTCAATAAGCACATACCATGCCCAGCAAACACTGAAAGCAGGGATTGCCATCATCTATGGGAACCAAAATAGCAGTAAGTGCCTTGACTAAACAAAGAGTCACTGAGCTGGTGCCACTTGTTTTAGAAAACCTGTGTCATGCTGAACTGGGCTATGAACAGGTAATTGCCTCCAAGGAAAAGTCAGTATGTGACCAATGTTTTGGCCCTGTGCCCTCAGCAAAGCAGGGTGTCATTCTGTTGGGGAATGCTACAGATTGGCCTGCAGGCATCTCTTGAGTCTCTGTGCTGGCTTCTGAACCTCAGCGACAATCCTGATCTCAGCAAATTCACACCCTGAATTTTCTCCAGACAGGTTTTCTAGTCACGGTTGTCTACACAAGGCTACCAAGTGAGAAGAAGAAACTTAACCACTGTCTTGAAATCTTGGCCAGAACTGGAAACAACAGCCAAGGGAGAAACTAATGAAGTAAATAGTTACTCATATCCTGCTGTTGAAATGTAAGGCACAGCTCACAGACATAGCAGTGAGTTATCAATAGATATGACATCAGAGTGTGTCATGGAGAGGTTGAGGTGAATGTTCCTTTTCATATGGGTGTGGACAGGTGAGGTGTACTCTACTTCCTGTGTACCTTTGGTCTTGCTCAAAACCTTTTTTTTAATAGTCAATATCTTTAACCTTTTTGGGGAATTTTTAAAAACTATTATATTTTCTGAGCTGAAAAAAAAGTAGATTGAATACTAAGCAAGGCCATGTTGCCTGGAGGAAGGTACTGGTGTGTGTGTGTGTGTGTGTGTGTGTGTGTGTGTGTGAGAGAGAGAGGGGGGGGGGTGTTTCCCCTTTAGGATCACATTCCTTGACTTTGCAATCAACTCTTTTAGGCAAATTACAACTAACTGTTCCTCATCTCACTTCCCGATTAGTCCAGTGAAGATGATATTGTTTGTCTTGCACTCTTGCTTCACACAATGACAAGATAGACCTAGAGAGGTAATAGCTGTGAACAGATTTTGAAGTTAAAAATGCTAGACAAATGCAATGATTGCTGTGAACGGGAAGCTACTCAGGTAACTGGGCTGGAAAACTGTAGGTTTAACGAGCTGTATAGAACCAGAGAAATCAAGAGCAACCTCTAATTTTACAGATGGGAAAACTTTCTGTAAAGAATAGGGAAATGATCAGCTAATTCCCATAATTTTAGATAATGCTAACAATTGTAGCACATACTCTGGGATGAGTGTACAGATGTTTCACATCCGTTATCACATGTAATCTTTTCAGGGTCTCCATTAGAGGACGAGGAGGCTGGGGAAATGAGCTCTCTTCTTTCTCTTTTTTTTAATTATTATTTTTTGATATGTTATTTACATTTCCAATGTTTTCCCCTTTCTAGGTCTCCTCTTTGGAAACCACCTATCCCCTCCCCCTCCCCCACCTCTATGAGGAATTCCACCTCCCACCAACCCGCCCACTCCCATATTCCCATCTTGACATTCCCCTTTACTGGGGCCTCTCCTCCCCCTGATGGCCAACAAGGCCCTCCTCTGCCACATATGTGGTCTGAACCATGGGTCCCTCGATGTGTATTCTTTGGTTGGTGGTCCAGCCTCCAGG
>CM052704.1:42459563-42527650 GCA_028551405.1 Uromys caudimaculatus | reverse complement strand
ATATGCCTAGGAGTGGTATAGCTGGGTCCTCAGATAGTATTATGTCCATTTTTCTGAGGGTCCGCCGAACTGATTTCCAGAGTGGTTTTACCAGCTTGCAATCCCACCAACAGTGGAGGAGTGTTCCTCTTTCTCCACATCCTCACCAGCATCTGCTGTCACCTGAGTTTTTGATCTTAGCCCAAGGCCACATTATTAGTAATCTGTAAGTCTTCGATTCCTACTGAAGGATTTCTGGTGCCAAAACTAAGTTTGGGACTGCCTTGGATGACTAATTTGAACTTAAAATTTACAAAAAAAATAAAAGCAAAATAAACAGTCATTGTGTCTTTGATCTGGAAGAAGGTGTTTCACCAACAGGTAGAAGGTAGAACTATTTACCCCTATACTATAAAACAGATTACACATGAAGATCTCTGCTTCATAAGAGCAAAACTCACACCTTGCCTTCTGTGAGTATCTTTAACAGATGCTGTGGTGCATAAACAGTGATATTTTACCTATTTCCAATCTATACCCAACACAAAACATAAACCATTGAAAACAGAAACTTGTTTTAATCATTTATTTATTTATTTATTTATTTATTTATTTATTTATTTATTTATTTTATTTTATTTTACACTCCTGATTTTATTCCTCTCCCCTCTGACTGTTCCACATCCCATACCTCATTCCCACCCCTATCTCCATGAGGATGTCCCCCATCCCTACCCTGTACCCCACCAGACCTCTAAACTGCCTGGGGCCTCCAGTCTCTTGAGGGTTAGGTACATCTTCTCTGAGTGAACCCAGAACCAGCAGTCCTCTGCTGTATATGTGTTGGGGGACTCATATCAGCTGCTGTATGCTGTGTGGTTGGTGGTCCAGCGTCTGAGAGATCTTGGGGGCTCCAGATTAATTGAGACTGCTTGTCTTCCTACAGGGTTATCCTCCCCCTCACCTTCTTCCAGCTTTTCCCTAATTCAACCACAGGGGTGAGCAGCTTCTGTCCATTGGTTGGGTACAAATATCTGCATCTGACTCTTTCAGCTGCTTGTTTGGTCTTCCAGAGGGCAGTCATAATAGGTCCCTTTTTGCGAGCACTCCATAGCCTCAGTAATAGTGTCAGCCCTTGGGGCCTTCCCTTGAGCTGGATCCTACTTTGGGCCTGTTTCTGGACCTTCTTTTCCTCAGGCTCCTCTCCATTTCCATCCCTGCAGTTCTTTCAGACAGGAAAAATTATGGGTCAAAGTTTTGACTGTGGAATGGCAACCCCATCCTTCACTTTTAACAACCAGAAATGCTCATTCTTTCCATGTGCAGGTACAATCCCTGACACTACACACTGAATAGATGTATCCTCTGTGCCAACAGCACATTGTGGACAGAATGGAGTGTGGCTTCATTTGAAAATCAGTGCATGTGGGAAAATCAGTCTCAACATTTGCATGGAAGAATCTTCGGAAGTCCTCTAGATGTATCTCCTTTTACATCTTAGCTTCCCTGCTTTTGAAGAATATCAATAGCAGTTACCCTGTGTGTCTTGCACTACCACTAATTATGGGAGGAGTATGCTTGTGGAGCCTTTGGATGGGGAGGGCTAATGGGTGAAGAGCAGTACCTGTGGAATTACACCTGTAGAGCCTCATTGGCGCATAGACCTGACTTTGATGACAAGAATGTGGGCTGATTGTTCTGAAATAAGGACGAATATGAAGAATTGGAGTGCCAGGAATAATCAGAGTTTACACTGAATATCACTGAGCTCTACAATCAATAGGACACGATGCAAATGGAGGAATGACATCCAAAAGGTCTCCATTTTGTTTTCTGTTACATCATTTCCGGTACTGGAAAGCAGCTGTTGTGTGTTGTGTCATGAGGACACTCAGGAAACTCTAAAGGTCTGTATTGAAAGAATTTGGCGCCAATATCATGCAGCATTAGAAAGAGTTAATTCACCACCATGTAGGCAAATGTTAGATGAGCATTATAAGAGCCATGCCACATGACAAACCTAGAAGAAACTAAGCTGGACTGTTCGGCGAAGCCATCCTGAATTCTGAGCCCTACCGAACATAATTCATTTTTATTGTTTTAAGCTTCTCAGTTTTAGAAGTAATTTGTTACACAGAAATAGCTTCAGCAGAACATTGAAAAATGCTTATCTTAACCTTTGTACTCAATTTAGAGATTATGTTTCTACCATAATTTTAGGAAGAAAGCAGTTAAAATGGCAGTTTGGAGTGTTCATTCAAAATGCAGTGCATGTCTCTATGTATCCACAAACTATTACCAACCAGTGAATTATTGATTAAATTATAATTAAGTCATTGCTGTGGAAGTTGTTCAATCACCTTCATCTTTTTATTCTATTTCTTACCAGTCTGTCCCTGAGGAGAATGCGAGAAGGATCTCTTACTTAACGGCTAAGAAGTCTCCAGAGAAGGATCTGTAAGGAACAGATGCATTAGCTGGAACTACTGGGCCAAAATTCCTCTAGGGGTTTCTCAAAAAGATGACTTTTTTTCTCTTCATTTTTCACTAGGCAAGTGGTGATTAACAAAACCTCATCCTTTCAGAACAAAGCTTGGTAGTAGTAAAGAATAGCCAACTTAATAAACTGCCTGCTAATGTCCAGCCAACCATCTGAAGCTTTGTGCTAAGACACAGTCAGTTGCAAGCTGCATGTGGAGCTACATGCAATCACCAGTCATGTGGGAAAGTCTGGGCAGTCACTACCAACTGCGGAATGAGCTACAGCCAGTCCTCAGAGCTATGTGGTGAGGTACGGAGATCACCACCTGTCAGGGGAGGCTGCTTAGCCAGCCTTGCTCCATTTACAAGGATCTGGAGCAGTGTTTGTTTCCTGGGCTCATGAGTTTTAAGATAAATAGATCTTTGTTTTTCTTTAAAGAGTATATTTCTGTATAGATAGCCTGGGCTACAGAGTAAACTCTGTCTTAAAGAAGTGAAGAAATGCTTTATTTGTAAACTCCTTCAGATAAGAAGCCCTGGCATGACAAGATGTTTGTTTTCCCATTTTTATTGAGGCACATTCTCCTTCTTGCATAGGTGGTCTGAACTTCTGGCAATTTGCCTGCTTCTGTCTTTCAAGGACTGGCCTTATAGGCATGAGATATTTTTCTCAGATTGCAAAAATCATTTTTATTTTGGCTTAAAATTCTTTAAACTCATGAAAAAATGCTCAACACTTTTTGGAGACTACAAGACTACCAAATGCGTGAGTGAGTGTGGTGTGGGGAGGGGATCGTCTCTGCATACGTCATCCTCACAGCCAGGAGAGGTGATGAACTACAAGAGGCAAGAAGGAAGTCCAGCTCAACAGGACTCAGTAGAGGGCATTCAAATTCTTAGAGTCTGACACCAAAAAGTTTATTTTAGGTATCTTTAAATAGTGTACAATTTGGGGGGAAAAAGTTTCCTAGTGTAACATAATCCCATGTGCACAATAAAGCTTAAGGCATAATTATATCAAAACTCTTTTCAAAGTACATGCCACTTCTATAAAGATGGGTTCTGTAAGTAAACTATATGCATTATCTTAAGGGCCTGTGGGAGGATCTTGTGTGGTTTCAGTCATACAGATAGCACAAAGGTCACTAGGCTATTATCCACTTCTGGTCCTATTAGTAAGGGAGCAGGAGGCAAGCGTGGCCTGACTCTACAGATAGTACAGAGATCACCTAGGCTAATCATCACCTCCATTCCTAGCCATCTGGGTAGAAAACAGGTTACACATCCCTTTCTTTGTGGTTAACACTCCTGGTGTCTCTGGTGCTTCTCTGTGAGCACAAGAACCTCTGTGCCTCTAGCATAAGTACACATAGGAAAAAGAAGAGAATACAATTCCCTTGACTAGGAACTGCTTTATGATTGGCTCATAAATGTCCGTTTAAAAATAACTTTGACTTTTAGCTAAGTGCCATTTGCTGATATTAAATTGGAATTGACTTTTATTTTTCAGGACTGTGAATCAAACTTCAGGCCTCAAATACCCTAGGCAAGTGCTCTATCCCCTAAGAGCAGAATCTAGAATTGGAACAGCAATATTCCTATAATTCCATTTCCTGTGTTGCCATTAAAAAGGGCTTATCTAGCCGGGCAGTGGTGGCGCATGCCTTTAATCCCAGCACTCAGGAGGCAGAGGCAGGCGGATTTCTGAGTTCGAGGCCAGCCTGGTCTACAGGACAGCCAGGGCTACACAGAGAAACCCTGTCTCAAAAAACCAAAAAAAAAAAAAAAAAAGGCTTATCTTTTGGCTAATGTTTAAAAGGTAAAGCATTTTTACTAATATACATTATTTATCTACATATATGTACAATGTGATGTTAGTCTATAACAAGAGCATTTCTTACACCTAGACATGAACCCTTACCAAGAATGACAAGACAAAGCATTATTTGTCTGAAAACAACAAAAAGAAATAACAACAAAAAACCCCACCTAAAAACCACTAAGAAATGTTTGGCTGCTCCGAAAGGCTTCCACTCCGTGGCACCTCTCACATTACAGTTTGATTGACTGCTTGCCTTTTGTTTAGAGCACATCGTATTTAGTGCACATCTCACCAATACTCACTGGGTGAAAAGAGTAGCACCATTGCTGATGGGCTAACTTATTTTGGATATTGAGGAAGGCAAAAGCAACAGGTTTTTTAAGATGTAGTTTTTGTTATTGCTGGAGAAATGCTAAAACTAAAGCACTCAGTAAAGGATTAATGTTTCACCTAAGACTTTGCAAATAGCTTCCAAGTCAGGGAAGTGAGTTAAGAATTCCATGCTGAATTAGATATTAAAAATAGATGCACTAGTGAGAAATGTATTTAAGGCCCCATCTACACAGCAGTTAGAATCATGAGTATTAGAGATGATTCCTGCTCACCTGCTGTTAGCATCAGTTCTCTGTCCAGAAAGGATAGGAGACAATTTTCTTGGCAATTATTTGGAAAGTTTACAAACTTTCTTACTGTTGTAGCTGCTGTTGTGGTTAGCATACATTTACTTCTTTGTTTTGAAAGAAGTTGAAAAGAAAACGAAGTAGTAACATTTAAAGTATTATATGATATTTTAATAGTGTCTTGATTCAATATGTTTGACTTTCATTGTCATTCTCTGTTTTACATATGGAGTACTTCAGTGCATTTTATCCTTAAATAATCACAAGCTCTTTTACTACTCCCTAGTCCCCAGAAAATAAAGGCACTTTGTTGGGATGGCTTAATTCAGGTATGTGATACTTATATTCTCACTTGCCATTTATGTCTTCAGTGGTATAATGCTCCGGCTGTCTGCTCCAAGGCTGAGCAGCACTCTCTGTACATAATTATTAATTTTTCCTTTTCTTTCTTATACAATTTTTCCATCTTCTAAGATGTAAGGTTGTAATTAGGGTTACTATGGCTGTGATAAAACACCATGACCAAAAGCAAATTGGGGACAAAAGAGTTTATTTGACTTACACTTCCATGTCACTGTTCATCACTGAAGGAAGTCAAGACAGGAACTCACACCATCACAGGAACTGGTGCCACAAAGGTGGGCTGTTTCCTGGTTCTTCCCTCTGGTTTGCTCAGTCTGCTTTCTTACAGAGGTCAGTAAAACCAACTTGTGGTAGACCCACCCACAATGGGCTGTGCCCTCCACCATCAGTCACTAATTAAGAAAATGCCCTACAGGGTTGTCTGCAAACTAGTCTTTTGGAGGTATTTTCTCAGTTGAGGTTTCCTCTTCTCAGATGACTTTAGCTTATTATGTCAAGACGTCATAAAATTAGCCAGCACATTCAACCACAAGTTGTAGCCTTCCATTTTGGTTGGTGTGTGGCATACATGTGTATATGATCATGTATGGGAGGGTATGTGTGTGTGTGTGTGTGTGTGTGAGAGAGAGAGACAGAGACAGAGACAGAGACAGAGAGACAGAGAGACAGAGAGACAGAGAGACAGAAAGAGTCATGCACACAATTCTGTGAATCCGGAGGCTACAGGTTGACGTTGGGTGTTTTCCTCAATTGGAGACTGAGTCTCTTGTGAGAGAGATTCAGCTGGACTGATTGGGGACTGAAATCAGTTCCTCATGTTTACAAACAATCATTTTACGGACTGAACCATCTCTCCAGTTCATCTTCCATTTTTCAAACAAACAAACAAACCTCTGGAGACAGGTATATTGGGCTCCTGTCAGCAAGCACTTCTTGGCATCAGCAATTGTATCTGGGTTTGGTGTCTGAAGATGGGATGGATCCCTAGGTGGAGCAGTCTCTGGATGGCCTTTCCTTCAGTCTCTACTCCACTCTTAGTCCCTGCATTTTCTTTAGACAGGAACAATTCTGGATTAAAATTTTTGAGATGGGTGGGTGGTCCCATTCCTCACCTGGGGGCTGTGCCTATCCACTGGATATGATCTCTACAGGTGCTATCTCCCCTGTGTTGGGTATTTTGACTAATGTCATCCTTGTTGGGTCCTGGAAACCTCTTGCCTCCCTGGCATCTGGGACTTTCTAGTGGCTACCCCAGGTGGCCATCCTTAACTGCTACATACCTCCTTTCAACTTCCTGACCCACTGTATTTCTCCCCTGTCTCCTCCCACACCTAATCCTGCCCCCCCCATTTTATCCTTCTCCTCATCTCTCCCTCTCAGATCCATCTCTCCCTCCTCCTTCTACCTCTTGAGATTATTTTCTTCCCCATTCTAATAGGACTGAAGCATCCACTGACTGAACCATCCTTCCTTCTTGGGTTTCATTTTGTCTGTGAGCTGTATTTTGGGTATTCTGAGCTTTTTTGGCTCATATTCACGTATCAGTGAGTACATACCATGTGTGTTCTTTTGTGACTGGGTTATCTCACTCAGGATGATATTTTCTAGTTCTATCCATTTGCCTACCAATTTCATGAAGTCATTGTTTTTAATAGCTGAGAAGTACTCCATTGTGTAAATGTACCACATTTTCTGTATCCATTCTTCTGTTAAGGGACATCTGGGTTGTTTCCAGCTTCTGACTATTATAAATATGGCTGCTATAAACATAGTGGAGCATGTGTCCTTGTTATATGTTGGAGCATCTTTTCAGTATATGCCCAGGAGTGGTATAGTTGGATCCTCAGGTAGAAATATTTCTAATTTTCTGAGGAACCACAAGATTGTTTTCCAGAGTTGTTGTACCAGCCTGCAATCCCACCAACAGTGGAGGAGTGTTCCTCTTTCTCCACATCCTCATCAGCATCTGCTGTCACCTGAGTTTTTGACCTTAGCCATTCTGACTGTTGTGTGGTGGAATCTCAGGGTTGTTTTGATTTACATTTCTGTGATGACTAAGGATGTTGAACATTTGTTTAGGTGCTTCTCAGCCGTTCAATATTCCTCAGTTGAGAATTCTTTGTTTAGCTCTGTACCCCATTTTTTAATAGAGTTATTTGATTCTCTGGAGTATAACTTCTTGAGTTCATTGTATATATTGGATATTATCCCTCTATTGGATGTAGGATTGGTAAAGATGTTTTCACAATCTGTTGGTTGCTGTTTTGTCCTATTGACAGTGTCCTTTGCCTTACAAAAAGAGACAAAGTATGGAGCAGAGACTGAAGGAAAGGCCATCCAGAGACTGCTTCACCTGGTGATCCATCCCATATACAGACACCAAACCCAGACACTATTGCGGATGTCAAGAAGTGCTTGCTGAAAGCAGCCTGATATAGCTGTCTCCTGAGAGGCTCTGCCAGAGCCTGACAAATACAGAGGCGGATGCTTGCAGCCAACCACTGGACTGAGCACGGGGTCCTCAATGGAGAAGTTAAGAGAAAGGACTGAAGGAGCTGAAGGAATAGGAATAACATAGGAATAGCATAGGAATAACAACAGCATCAACCAACCAGAGCTCCCAGGGACTAAACCACCAACCAAAGAGTACATGTAGAGCAACCCATGGCTCCAGCAGCATATGTAGAAGAAGATTGCCTTGTAGCATCAGTGGGAGGAGAGGCCCTGGGTACTGTGGAGGCTCGATGCCCCATTGTAGGGGAATGCCAGGGTGGGGAGGTGGGAGTGGGTGAGTGAGTGGGTGGAGGAGCACCCTCATAGATATAGGGGGAAGGGGGGGTGGGATAAGGGGTTTCCAGAGAGGAAACTGGGAAAGGGGACACATTTGAAATGTAAATAAAGAAAATATCCAATAAAAGAAAAGAAAAAATAATAAGGTTATGAGATTTATAAAACCAGAAAAAAGAAAATAAAATTTTAAAAAGCAAATAGAATTATTTTAAGTTAAAAATTTGTATACTTTGGTTGTAGAAGTAGGTTAATGTCATCAGAAACATTAGCACAAAACATTCCTTGGATTTTCTTTTTTTTTTTTAATTTTTTGTTTGATACTTTATTTATATTTCCAGTGTTTCCCCCTTTCCAGTCCTTGAATTTTCATTGGCAAAATTAGCCACATATCAGCACTGTGAATACTATGACAGTCCTATCCTGAAGCAGTTATAATTATATGTAATTAACTTTCCTCTTTCAACTAATTAAAGGAGCTTTGGACCCATCATCTTTGCTTAACAGAACATAATAAGTCTTGAAAAATTAAATATTTAATAAAAAATTCACATCTCTTCTGGATTTCCTTTACTTACAAAGATAACTGTCTTTAGGAGGAAAGAAGTAAGATGTGAAACGGCGAGATATCAGATTTTACAGATTTGTTGCCATGTTTTCACCATATATTTTGAAAATTTGAGCTCAAGATAGTAACAGTAGTACAATCTGTAAATGAAAAGTAATATAATTAACAGAAAATGATTTAAAGAATCAAAATAAAACCAATTTTGTGAACAATTCCAAGCAAAGAGATACTATACTCTTATCATTGAATAACAAGACTCATATATGTGCATATAAATACATATATTAAATTTACGAGTGTTACTGTTGGAACTGAATATGACAAATTATGATCACACACACACACACACACACACACACACACACACACACACACACATATGAATTACTTTAAATTTAATATGATAGAATCCCTGTAATACTTTCCTTAAATATAGGCTTCAGTTGGGAAATGAAAATTATAATTGGCTTTAGAATTATAAATAATATTATAGAAGGGAATGATTATTGTTGCACAAAAGTACCTTTTGACATGCAAAACTGTAGATGAACAGTATGTTTGGCTCAGGATATAGCTAATTGTTGATGTGTTTGCCTAACGTGCCTGAGGTACTAGGCTTCGCTCCCCAGTGCCACAGATAAACATTTTTTTTACTTCTATGTTTATGCAAAAATTGGAACATAATCTATTAGAAAATATAAAATCCACTCATCTTTAATATAGGATGATTTTATGTAATTAGACTTATAAGCGGTGAGGAAGAAAGGATGCTTTGAAAACACATGATTATTAGTATAACATCAGTTGTAACTTTAACCTGGTTGCTTTTGAGATTTAATTAATAACTGGTCCCTCTGCTGAGGGATTTACAGATTGTGCAGTGTTATTCTTATTTGAAGTTTTCACACTTTATTCAATAGGCACAGACTCAGGGAGGATGACTAATGTGGCAAGTAGGACATCCAGCACACTCGACAGTTTGTCTGTAGTCTGAACAGGTACTTTCCAATAATTATGCACAGTCTTTTCCCAGGCTTCTTTCTGTTGCTCTCAAAGAGTCTATGTGCCCGGCACTGTACTAATGCCACTTTCCCACCAATAATGCTGAATAAGATCCAGGCTTCCTTTCAGTAAGCAAGCAACCTAGCTGGGGGTAGAACTTGCAAATACTCTCTCACTGTTCATATCGTGACTATGAATATCAAGCACGTGAAGAGTGATTCAGTTCATTATCTTCAGATTCTGCAGGCTGTACAGGCTGCTAGCCATATCAGCATTGGTTTGTGCAGTCTGTGAGTGATTCGGAAAGTAATCAAGGTTTCTGGGGAGTTGGTGTTTCACAAAGCCAAGAAGACTTTTATTTGCTGCATTATCCACTCCTTTGAACTATTTTCTCTGTTTTCAGTCCCTGGGGCTGAAACACTCACAGTTGACAAGGGATCTAGAAGAGAGTGCTTTCCTTGAGGCTGCTGCCTGGTAGGGCACAGAGGAGCTACCATGCCTGGAACACCCACCAATGGCTCCGGAATACACTGCCAAGCACTTCTGCTTTCCCACTCAGCCCACACTGCGGTTGCTTTGGCACTGACCTCTGGATTTTGAGAACTAGGAGGAAGTTGCTTTGTATTGAGGACATGAATAGCAGCAAAGCTCCAGAGGCACCGTGGACACCAAGGAGACAACTCTGAGAGGAAGCTTTCTCAGCAATCCCAACAGCAAAGTCAGTAAGTATCACATTTGTTTCCATGGCATATCAAGATATCCCTCTCCTCCTCTCCTCTCAGACAACTTGGTAGATGAATTGCTCTTTTACACCAGAATATGTATTTGCTTCAGTAGGTAATAGTCTATAAATCCATGAGGTCCTATACTTCAAAAGAAAGACCCAAAAGTATCTTATTATTGCGGTAACTAACCAAGGCTATACAACTACCCTAATCTCTGCCAAGGACAATAGCCTGATGACCTCTCATAGGGTCCAGCTTTCCACCTTTTAAAGATTCCATCACCTAAGAATGTGATAAATTGAGGACCAAGTGTGTGACATCTGAACAC
Organism: Uromys caudimaculatus; assembly: GCA_028551405.1. Lineage (NCBI taxonomy): Eukaryota > Metazoa > Chordata > Mammalia > Rodentia > Muridae > Uromys > Uromys caudimaculatus. The sequence continues at coordinate 42,516,975 of CM052704.1, read as the reverse complement.
ACTCAAATTATTAAACTACATCCAAGCTATAGTATACATTATAGCATATAAATCACATCTTCAATTGCTTCCTTTCTCTGTGTAAGCCATATGAGAACTCCAAATCCCCAGGCCCCCAAACACAGAGCCACAATACCTAGGAAACCTGGCAGCCTCTGATCTGTGAGAATCATTCAGTGTTAGTAGGGGCTCTTACCAAAAAGGCTGGCTATGATTGGCTCAGCCTTCTCTTCTCTGAGTTCACTACAAAAGCCCTAACATGTGCTCTACTTTGATTTTTCAGATGAGAAGCCTGTCAGAACACAGTGAAGGTTCAGATTGTAAGACCCAGCATCTTGGTCATTCAATCTAGTAAGAAGGACGTCACCTTCTCCACCAGATGAAAGTCTTTCAGTTTCATCCCCAGGCTTTGCAGTTTCTGTCCACACTGCTTTGGCCATCCTCTCTTCATTCACAGTTCTTTGTTTATAAAAGAATGTGGTAGTCTTGTCTTTTTTAATGGCTTAAATATGATTGCCCCAAAAGGCTTGGCCTCCCATTGACAAAATGTTTGAGAGATAATTGGATGATGATGTCTCTTTACTTCATCAGCAGATTAGTTCATTGATGTCATCATATTGTGTGGGCCATGGTAGGGAGACCAGTAGCAGACAGCAGGTCACTGGGATTGTGTGTTTATATATATGAATATATAATATATATAAGACTATGTGAATATATAAGAATATATCTTGTCCTTAGCCTTCCTGTTGGCCTCTCTGCTTCCTGGATACCACAAGGTGAGCAACCTCCTGCTATGTTTTCTAACAAGTCCCCTTGGGCCCACAGCAATGGATTCAGTCCACCATGAACTGAACAGAAACCTCTGAAACCACATGTCAAATTCCTCCCCTCTCTCTTTACTTTTTTCTTTCTTTCTTTTTTTTTTTATCAAGCATTTTGTCCCAAAAGCCAAAAGCAAACTAATATATCTTTCATATCCTTTACTTCTGGAAACAGTTTCAAAATTCTCGTGCCTCCTCCTCAACTAGCAAAACTGATGAATTCTTGCTCATGCAGATTTTACACTGTATTCCCACCCTCAGTCTGTGCACACAATCTGTTAGATGTGGCCCCCTGCTGATGTGAGTGGGACTCACTCCCATCTGCTGTGGTCAAAGTGACACTCTGAGAGAGGCCTCTGTGGACCCACTGCTGCAGTTTGAACTGTTTTGAGTTGCAAAGGCTGAAGTTAGGTACTATGTTTCTCATTGCTGCATTGGACTAGACATTCAAGGCTTGTACAATTAGCTTTATTCCTGAAGGTTCTCAGACATCATTCTCCTTTTCAACCCATTTTTCTGCTCTAACATATGAAAGCCAGGCTATTCCGCTGGTGAAGCCAGTGCTGCACTACTGATCTACAGCTTCAGACCTAAGCCAGCATTCTTGAAGTTCCTTTTGATTTCTTTTCAGATAGTTTAGTACAGACAAAGGCTATGAGCTTAGGGAATCATGCTTCTGTCAACAAAAGACATAAACTATGAAGACCCAGTTTTTGTGTGCTGTCAAAGGCAACCATAGATGCTTAGACAAAGTATCACACAAAAGTGTTTGATAACACATACAGCATGATAGCCACTGGGTAACACTTAAAGCTTATGCTTCATATGTAATATAAGTATAAACTAATTTAAATTTGCTATACATTTTATTTCTTATTTTTCAGTGGTTCAGGGGTCATCTCTCACATCATTCATGCAGGTCACCTTCCCAGGAGCCTGTTTTGAGGTGCTGCTGACTCAGCTGGACACTGGCAATGACTGAGGAACTGTTGGTGAGTGTAGCATAGGGGCACCAGCAGCCATACCTGCACTTTAGAAATAATCAAGATTTAAAAAGAAAGTGAACTAGAATAGGAAGGCTAGTCTAGAGAGATGGATCAGTAATTAGGAGCACTGGCTGCTTTTCCAGAGGACCTTCGTTCAATTTCCAGCACCTACATGACAGCACTCAACCATCTATAACTCCATTTCCAGGGGATCTAACATCTTCTGGTCCAGGCACACATGTGGCACACAGATATACATGTAGGCAAAACACCCACACACATAAAATAAATAAAATAAGTATCAAAAAAATAGAATATGAACGGCTTAGGTTGAGAAAGCATAGAAAGAGGAGTCACTCAACAACCCAGGATACTCGACTTTTGGGTTCATCTTGAATGTCTGGTGCTCAAGTATTTACACAGTGCTTATTTTCGATGTTCTCTTTTCACCGTAGTTCTTCTGCCCATCCTTTCATCTAAGGGTATGAGCATTGTGATTATACAGATTAGTCAAGTCATAAAAGTTCACTTGGTCATAACTAACCAATCCACCATGAAGGAAAAATGCTCAATTTTCAGAAGAGAATAAATCCACCATGGCTTGGTTAATAAGCTAAAAATCCACTTTAAGCTGACATATGAGACATATGACATGCTTATGGATAAATTTTACTCTTCTAAAATAATGAGATACATAGACTCCAATGGTCCATAGTCTAATAACATCTTTTACATTACAAAACAAAGCTATCTCTACAGCACTATTCATAAAATGCTGCATGCAAAATGTAGTGACATTTTGAACACAAATGATCCAATTCTGAAAATCCCAATAGAGCATATCCTAAGATCAGTATGTGATGATTTTGTTTTGCGATGAATGCCAATTCCAATTCTTTGTTTGTATGGGGCTAAAAGAGTCCAAAGTTTTTATCTGCTTTATATAACCTGTCTGTGCTCTCCATTCATGTAAATTTCAAGATTATGTACTTTTAAGAGTAAATACTTCTTCCTTGGCAAAATCACACACGAACTAAGTATGGAACAGAAAAGAAAGCACTCAGAGTTAACATGAATGTGCCACTAACTTCTAAACAGAAAAGAAATCAGACATTGTTAGAAGGAGTTAAAGACAGCGTGGTTATACAGACGGAACGTTTCTCCTACAGTGTTGCGTATAGATGAACACATGAATTACCAACTTCAAGATTTTTAAATGACTCTAGTAATTTTGAATTGGACAATTCTTTGAAATATAGGAAAATAAATTCCTCCCTAATAACAGATTTACGGCCTCTTCTCTCTCTTCCTCTGGTTCTCGTCCAACACAGATGATAAAGCTTTCTTTTTCTGGCTATATCAACACAGAGTATGGAATCTGGGTTGAGAAGATGCCAAGGATGAAAGTTTCTAGCCACAGGGTCAGATCAATCCCCAGAAGTCTTAAGACAATTCTCATGCATGAGATGACAGCATTTTCAACAAATGGTGCTGGTTGAACTGCGGTCAACATGTAGAAGAAGGCACATTGATCCATTCCTATCTCCCTGTACAAAGCTCAAGTCCAAGTGGATCAAGGACCTCCACATAAAACCAGATACACTGAATCTAATAGAAGAGAAAGTGAGGGAAAGTCTCCATATTATTTTGAAATACAACGTGATCTTTGTTGTCACCTGTTCCTGATGCAGTGGTTAACTTGTGTGTCAATTTAGCTTGTCACTACACAAGTGAATAAATATCATTCTCGACACCTTTGTAACGGCAATTTTGATGAGATGAACATTTTGATCAGTAAGCTTAAATGGTAGGAGTAAGAAAAATAGACTTTTCTTGTGTGACTGGGTCACATTCAATCAGTTGAAAGTCTGAAAAGAACTGACCTCCTCAAAAGGAAGGAATTCTATCAAGACACAGTGTTCAGGCTTCGGCTACAACCTGAGTGTTTCCTTGTCTTTATTTAGCCTGCTGGCCCACCTGCAGGTGTTAGACATGACAGCAGCAGTCATCATGTAATCCTACTTCTTCATAGAAATCTCTTTATCTGTCTTTTTGCCTATTTCTCTTCTGTTAAACTGTCTGTGATGGTCAGATGTCTAGTACACTAGCTAACTACATCATATAAATTAATTTACAAATAGAAGAAGTTCATTTTTCTCTTGTACTTTTTGAAGTTAAAGGCTGGGTAGAGCCCTTGCTTTGGAGCTCTGCTGGGCATGACAAATGGTAATGGCAGAGGAACAAAAACCACAGCAGAACAAAGTGACTGCCTCAGCCTGGAACAGTTAAGCTTCTGCAACAGTGTCCTCGGACATGTCACCAGTGACATTAGGGCATTTATCCAGTAACTGGACAGTAGACGATCTACAGCTGAAACAGAAGTGATGCCTGTGGCCATTGCTTTCTTCACTCTTCATTATACACCATATAAATTAATCCAGACAAATATGAAAACCCAAATCTGCTGACATTAGGCCAGCAGTTTTTCCTGAAGTTTAATGAGTTTATATTATATAATATCATACATTTTAACATACATCAAATCTTGTAATTAAGCAGGAGGTGGGATGCTGGATGAGGTCTACAGAACTCAGAGTAGGAGAATGGAAGGAGAGCAATGATGGAGACAAAATTAGGCTGATAGCCAAAGGCCCTTAGCCAGAACAGCAGAACATATAGGCTTTAGAACAAGAGCTCCCAAGAAAGCAATTGTCCCCAGATCACAGCTAGCTTTCTGCTAGTATATTAAGTGATAGCACATGTGAAATGTCCTTTACTCCAGGGAAAGAATTACATCCCTATCAAGCCATGAACTCCAGCCATGATCTCAGGATTGTTTCTACGCCTCTATCAACTTATCGCAGTGTCTGTATAAAGTAGTTTCCTGAAAAATATGAGTTGTTTCAGATAGAATTTAGCCAAGGGAAAATAATCAACCTGTGTCAATGTCAAAGACTTTGTTAGTCCAGGAGTGGGTTCAGAGGATCCCTGAAGTGATGCAGAAATGGCTGAGGAGCCTTGGGTCCTGGGACACACCTCCAAGAGCATGGCAGATCCTGCCTTGAAAGCATCCCTGGCTAGGAACTCCATGTACGAAGTCAGTGTGTCGCCTAGGTTGGTCAGCTAGTCCCACAGGCAGGACCACCAGAACTTACCTTACTCTTTTACAACATTCTGAATTTCCTTAGAGATTCCATCTAAGGCATAGCTTTTCAAACCAAAAGCCCCAATAGCAGAGTGTTTGCCAAACATGAAGGAAGACTTGAGTTTGATCCCCATAGCTTTTAGAATAAATAATAGGGTTTTAGGGTTAGTGTGACATGATTCACAGAGGTTACCCCCTTTTTCTCCTAAAGCTAGCTAGAAACAGCTTTAGTAGGGGAACCAGGGTTTGATGCTTAGTTTGTGCATGGGAAACTTAAAGGGAAGGGGGATGACAGGCTGTTATAGTAAATGTAGGGAGTAGGGGTCTGTGGAGACTGAAATATATGACAAGTTAATGTCCCCTGAAAATTGCTGTCTAAGGACCAGCACACAGCATTTCCTGGGAGCTTACTAAAGATCCTGGAGGCTCCATCCTAAGCCTAATGAAGCAGAACTGCTCTTCAACAAAACCCTCAGATGACTGCTTGACTCATTGAAACTTGAGGAATCTTGCTTTCCAAAACATATTTTTTGTTTCCAAATAATCCTAGGTGCAACATCTGTAGATAGGGTTAAGAATGCCACAGCTTTCTGTGCCAAGTGACTTCCTGCTTCTAGGATGTGGGTTTTAGACTTATTTAGACCTGTGGGCTATTACTAAAACATTTTAATTTTCTTATGGGCTAAGCAGGCTTAGGAAGCGGCCTAAGAGCCAGACAAATGCATGCAAAGCACCCCCAGGGAAATCTGATCTGACTTAAACAGCTCTGAGAATACAGTCCCCTTAAATCTGGAATTGCATGTAGTCATGCACAGAAAAGACCTATTCTTAGTCCAGAAAACAAAATGAATTTTAGTGCACTAACATATAAATAGCAGTGGTAATAATATTAGAATTTCCATATTTAAATGACTGTGGTGGGGAAGAAAAAAAGTCAAGCTTCTAAGCAAAAATAAAATAAAATAAAAAGTTCACAAATATAAGCACAACAAATCATGCTAGTTTTTCATGGAATAGAGGACTCAAAAACTAAAGAATGGATACAAGAAAATATTTTATTTAATTTTCTTTTGGTGAGGCTTAAATGCAGCCATGCCCTATCAATCAATCCCTACTATCCAGAAATGTGATTGTAATAAAGAAGAGTCTAAGGAGGTTATGAGTGAATTAAAGGGTGAGTGGGTCAAGGGACGGCACACAGTCATGTGCACAGCGGATTCTAAGGAAACATTTGACAAACCAACAAAACATGTAAAGATGATCAAATCAAGAGGTTCAGGTAATAAAAGAGGGTGACTCACATAGACTTGTTAAGTTTAGACTACATGTATTCCACTGTTAGTTACAGAATTTTTCTATGATTCTTGATAACTACACAATTTAGATATAATGATGTAGTCTATAAGCAGAAGATGAATAACTTGTGGAAAATTACAGAGGTTTTCTCTGTAAGCATGTATGTCTAGAAATAGCATATCTATTGGTTATTATCATTTGTGTTTATTACCATTTTCAACTTCTAAGACTCTAAAGGACAACTAACTGATTAATATGAATTTTTAATATTTGTTTTAAATACTCTCACTCATTACAGTGACTTTATGACAATGTTGAACTCAAGGCTTGTGTGTCATTTAAAGAGTGGCTTTGCCTCCCATTAATTAAATCCCTAAAGTGTGAATAGTTTCCAAAATGTTTAGTTATAGTCTAGCTAAAGTCAACTTAGAAAACTACGCCGTTGGAAGATCTTATGAATTCAGTGAGGCCTTCTGCCCCATGACTGTCACCTGTACATGGGAACCTGAGGCCATCCTTCTTAAGGCTCTGTTTGGGTCTCTGCACCTAAGCATTTCAATTGTATTAAAGAGTCTAGTACCCAAATGGCTCTGATGTTTACTTTCTGTGGCAGAGCTTGTTCATTACAAAGAACCTAAGCCCTTAGAACTTGAGTGTGCAGTTGTTTTCTGAGTAACAACAGTTGGTTCTTTTTGATTTGTTGTTATTTTTAATCCTCTTCAAGCTACCACTTTCAAAAACCACTTCTCTTAAACCTAATACACTAGAACTATGTGACCAATGAATCCAGAGTGCATATCCCATGTGTAAGGTCCTGGATTTGATCCCGTGGTGCACCAAAACAAAAGGAAACAAAAACAGAAAGGGGAAAAAAGTCCAACTTGTTTCTACCTCAGTTTGTGGTTTGCAGTGATAGTGCTAACCGTAGCCCTTCTTGCCTACCTCTAACAAAGCTCTGAATAAAACACTTTTGCCAGATCACTCTGAGGCACACTCCTTAGATGCTGGGATGCAGCAGTGAAAAAGGCAGGAACGCCATGACTTCCAGAGCGCTTTCATTCTGTGAGGGCTTGGGAATGGGCAGAAAAGAAACACACACGTAAATACCAGCTAATGAGAAGCGTCAAAGTGAAAGCAAAATGTCTACCAGGTAAACTAGGCTGTGGACTCACAGTCAGAAGAGGTCTCTTCTGTTTAACCTGAAATGCAACCTCAAAAGATACAGGCATATACATATCTAGGATAATAGCGTTGCCGACAGATTGCATCTGATGAAAAACAACCTAAAATGGGAGACATATTCCTTGCCTGGTAGACAACAACTGTGAAATATGAGACTGGAGAGCTATGCAAACAGAGGCCCCTACAGGCAATAGGGAAAGAAACAAATATTCTTTTCTAGTCAATATAACAACTCTATAAAGTGTTTTAAACACGTGAATGGAACAATCTGTTTTATAAATCAAAATTGTCACTCTACTGCTCTGTTTTCTTTGTTGTTGTTATTGTTGTTGTTGTTGTTTTTGTTGTTGTTTTAATGGATTACAGAGGAGAGAGAAAGGAAGGTCAAATCTGTCTGCAATGGAGATGACAGACCTAAGACAATGTGGTCAAAGTTGAGTCTGAGAAAAAACAATGTACTTTCAAAGGCAATTCGGAGGTTGAGGCAGTAGACGCACCGACAACATGCAAAGATTCTCTAATTTTTAGCAAAGGTTTGCTTGCCTGTGTCATTTCCAGTGTCACCTTTACTGTTATCAGAATTTTCTAGATGGAAAAAATGGTTCCTTAGACCAGTGAATTTCAAGAACAGCCTTTGAAGACACTGCAGCTTACATTTTCTCAGCCTGCTAGGAAATGAGAAGACTCATAAGTCATCCCCACTCTGGGCAATTAAGAATGTTTTTAGAAAATGCATGATGTATGTGTGCTTTGTCTTTGAGTCATTTACGGGTATGGACAGCACTAAATTTCTCTTTTTATTACCTGTGCTGGGCACAGAAGGCACAATAGACAAATAGATTCATCCGCCGCCAACTCTTGTCTCTGTTTCGTTTACACTTTCTGTGTGCTCCTTAAAGGGTATCCCATTTGTTACTTTGTCACTTGGAAGGGCTTGTGTTTTGAAATTATTTTCATTAACTTATATATTAAAGTAGTTTGATAACTGAATAGTTTAAGGATGTTTAATTAATGTCAGTACCAGTTTATGAATAACTATTCCTACATTTCATTTAGTTTTGCCAACACTGTCATAACAATGCCATACAAGGTTGATTAAACCCCAAAGCTCCACTCTTTTTCCTCACAGTTCTGGAGACTGCAATGCCAGTAGATTCAGGCATACACAGATCTGTTCTCTGAAGCCTTTCTCCTATCCTTACAGTGTTGATGTTTGAATGAGAAATATATGCTCATATATTTTCATGCTTACCCCCCAGTTGGTGGATAGTTTTGAAAAAATTAGGAGGGGTGGCCTTGTGGGAGAAGGTATGTCCCTGGCATGGACCTCCAACATGTAGAAAAATGTAAGCTCTCAGTGCCATGCATGTCTGTCTGCCACCGTTCTTTCTGCCATGATGGTGTGGACCAACCCTCTGAAAGTATAAGCCAGCCCTCAATTAATGGTTTCTTATATCTGTTGCCTTGGTCATGATGTCTCTTCAAAGCAATGGAAAAATAACTAAGGTACCTGGTGCTTTTGTTGTGTTCCCAGTAGGTCTTTCATCTATGTGTGCACATTGCTGGGGGCTTTGTAGAGCTAAATTTTCTCTATAAGAATACAGTGATATGTGATCAGAGAGCACTCTAATGGCCTCATATAAACATTCTCTTTAAAGGTTCCATGTCCAAATATAATTAAATTCTGAAGTGGAGAGTGTGTGTTAGGCCTTCAGTATAATGGTCAACCGATTGGGGGGCATAAATGTAGCTTATAATAAATTTTAGAAATGCTGATTCATGAGCACTAAGAAAACAGGCACTACATTTTCATAGTGACTATCTATCAGGGTCATGTAGTAAATATACATTTGCTCTCTGACACCAGTTCCTGGAACAGAAGAGTTGAACCTCTCCCAGGTGCTATGTCAGGAGGGCTGTAGTCTCTAATTCATAATTTATCCCTTTTAACTACACCTGAGTTTAGGCCAATGAGTCTTGTAAAATGGGGACTGCTTATAGAGAAAGCAAACCTGAGATTAAAGGGTTGAAACTCATCATCTTCCCCTCGGTCTGGTGGTAGCTGAGATACAGAGATGAGAATTGGATAGAGGCAATCAGCAAGGCTGATAGTTTAATGCATGGCACTGCTTTACAAACCTTAAATAGTGGCAGTTAGAGAACTTCCCAGTTGGTTACTACATGGGATGCTGACCAGGAGAGTGGTATATTTAGGAAAGGAAGGAGTGCCCCATGTTTTTTTGCCCATACAGGAGACATGTTATTACTTCATACCTATGCATGTCTTCCATTTGCTATGTTCAACTTGTATCAGTATAGCAAACTGATAATAGTAAATAAAAACTTTCCTCTCATCTTGTGAGTAGATACAGCAACTTGCTAAGCCTAAGAAGTGGATCTTAGGAGTCCTAGTTTAGTGCTGAGTGTGCACCAGTGTAAGGAACCTGGAGACTCATAACTAGCAATTGTTGAAATAAGAGGCGGATTGTGGGGCCTGAGGTCAAACTATATACAATACTCAGTTAATTTTCACAGAGAATTAACAGATGATTTGTTGTGGAAAAAAATCACATTTTTGATATCAGAAGTTTTATAGACGTTGGCTTGGGTGTATGTAGTTTACTGTAGACCACCAACCTACTTTGTCAGAAGCTTTGGATAACGTTCCTAATATGTTCAAAGGAAATGACGTGAAACTATGGAAAGAAAATTAGATTATTTTGGCTATCAATTCACATACACATACACACACACACACACACACACACACACACACACACAATTTGACAATAACTCTAGAGCATCATAAGACTAAGCTTTTCTGACGGAATTATTTTGAATATATTTAGTATAGTAGTGACTATAAGTTATTTGGCACAGTGCCTGACACATAATGACTCAACAAATGTTAGTTGACTTCCCTGTAAACTGCAAGCTTCAAAGACCATCGTGTTTCTGTAGCTCCTGGCTGGCTCTCCTGGGCATTTCTGGAACGCCAGCAGGGAATGTACTTATTTAAAAGATTGGCCACAATGGTTATTTCTCTTGACTCAGTGTCAAATCCTGTTCTCTCTTTCAGGATCTGCCTCTGTGTACTTACGAATTCATAAGAGCAAGATAATGAAAATGCTTTTAAATTTAAAAATAGTTTTCACGATTCTAATGCTTAGCAACTAAGCATTAAAGGGGGAAAGAAAAGCACAGTGGTGTTCTTTTTCCATTGAAGCTCCTCTGTTCATGTAACCTTTTCTATCTCTGGTGTTTCAGATCAAGAACCACCAAAGGAACGAGAATTAACGAAGATGTCTATCATGGACAGTGTTTACCTATTTAAACTGATGAGCTCACTTGAAATAGATATGGTGAAATGAACATTGACTCCTGGAAAGGTGCACACAGTAGCTCCAAATGAACCAAGGGACATTGCTTTGTTACTGTGCATGGGTTAAAGCTGCAAATACTGTCTCAAAATGCTTAACAGTAACAAGCAAGTTTCATTTATGAAGTTTGAATATGTTCCAGTAGAACAGTTCCTATCAGAGACATAGCCATTAGCTTCAGTTTTGAGTCCATGCCCAGGCAACGCCCCTTTATGCAAATTAAAGAGATGGACTTCAAGCAATCAGAAAACACCACTTTCTGGAAGGTACCTAGTGAGTGTTTCAGCTATCAGCATCTCACACCTGAGATTTGGCTAATTAGCATACTAAATGTCAGAAGTGGTTTTTATAATCTGGGGAAATTCATGGTTTATTTATAGGCATGATGAATGTTCAAAATGGGCCATCATTGGTGACTGTAAATGTATTCATGGCTTGCTAAGGCATTTTAGACACTTTCTATCTCTATAAATCCAGGGAAGCACGGATGTGTGCCTGTGTAGCACAGGAGGGCTCCAATCTTGTCACTTTAACAACCCTGTTTCTTTGCTGATTATGGGTTTAATGGCGGTTCCTAGGAGAGGGGAAGCAGAGAACTGCCTGTGGATTATTGTTTTGCCCATCTTCAGTGAACTTACACGCAGAACACCTAAAGTAGATACAGCAAGTTGCAAGAGCTGTTTGTGAATCTGGTTTTTAATGCTTATTTGCTAAATAAGTATATATTCATAGTGGTTTGCTGTCATTGTAAAGCAGGAGTCAGCCTTTTAAAGAAAACGAACCCTTTTCCATCCAGGGGCTTTCAAGATGTCTCAGAGTTGTTTCTAATGTAAGGGGCTTAGGTCAGTCATAACAACGCTTTAGGGGATTCTTTCCTTGGATTTCCAACTTCATTTTCTATGAAAATGATATGATGAGTCATAGACCAAAAATATGTGAATATTATTAATCAAACAGGGCCAAACAATCCTCAACAATATTTGTTTAATTGATTATAATCATTAATTTTTTTTATAATTTATTTTTTTTTTGATACTTTATTTATATTTCCAATGTTTCTCCTTTTCTAGGTCTCCTCTTTGGAAACCCCCTATCCCCTCCCCCTCCCCGCCTCTATGAGGGAATTCCACCTCCCACCCACCCGCCCACCGATTCCTGTATTCCCACTTTGACATTCCCCTTTACTGGGGCCTCTAACGCCCTCAGGCCCAAGGGCCTCTCCTCTCCCTGATGGCCAACGAGGCCATCCTCTGCCACATATGTGGTCTGAACCATGGGTCCCTCGATGTGTATTCTTTGGTTGGTGGTCCAAACTCCAGGACAACCGGGGGGGCGGGGGTCAGGCCCATTATCAAGTTTCCATGATAACATTATATCCCAAGTTTTTATAACACATACAAAAACTACAAAAAGCATGCTTGGAAAACCTTAATAAGTTATGAGAATATTTTCTCACAGAGAAGAAGTCTGGAACCAGAGCTTTAGACTTAGATGAATTTCAAAATCCATTTTGCCTGGAACACTGGGTTTGGCAGAACACAAAATACTTTTGCCAAATCACCCCTTCCCAGTTATTGAAAGATACATGTTCTATGAAGGGGATTTAATGCACGGGTTTCATTTTTATAAATATATTTTACTAGTAGATTTTCTAGGCTGAAGGAGCTGAAACTATACATCTTAGTAACACAGCCACAAGACTGTTGAAACTAATCGGTACCTTTTCCAAGTATGGTGGAATAGAATTTACTCAGAGGAAATGGATTTTAATTGAAACAAAAGGAACAGAGGTTGGGTATATTTGCCAGTGAGATTTATTAGACTTGAGAATACAGGGAGGGCTAAAGAATGAAGCAAATATTCACTAGACAAACACAAATTCAGAGATGGAAGATCATTTGGCAGGTTGACCCCTCTTTTCGGTTCAGTTTCTGCTTCTGTAAGATTTAAGCATGGCTGTTTGCTGTCAAATTGTAAGCCATCCATAGTGAGTGGCACTTTTCTATTTGCCCAGATATCATGGTCTGGGGTTTCAAAAATTTTTTTCTAATTGAACTGCATGCAATGACTCGGATTTTTATCAATGTAACATAGCAGTTGCCGCCTTTTGTGAGTGTAAAATACCCAGTATTACCACAATGCTTGGCTAAAGCGCAGGAATTTCATGAGTCAACCTAGGCAAGTTGACTGGCTTAGTTTATTATTTTCATGAGGCACTTTAAAATCTAGGCAGTCCCAGTTGGTTGCATGAGGATAATTGGTTCCAAAAAAAAGGACCTTTGAAAGGGATTCCATGTAAAATAGGGGTTACAGCCTTGAAAGATGACATTTAAATTTAAGTTAAGTTTATTTTTGCTTTATTTATAATTCAAGCTAAGTTAATATACACAGAAAGAAAGTATTACAAAAGCGACATATTACTTCAGCTTTTCTTGGTAAATATTTTTTTCATGTAAATCTTTACCTCACATTCAATGTTTGAGTAAATTCAGAGGAAGGACACTATGAAGGTGAAGCAGGCCCAAGTCTTTCTTAGCCCTGTGACATTCAATCCTTTTCCTTGTGTGACCTCATGATTCTGGCCCATGATTCTTCAAACCTGCTATTTCCTGCTGTGTGTGTGGGCCTTTGAAACTTCCAACACCATGTGATGTCAGAGAGAATGAAGACACAGATGACAAAGACAAAGCTCGGTCTCTGCTTACAGGAAAATGGTAACTGCTTTCCACAGGAGCTATTCACGAGGGACACATTTTGGTGTTGTTTGTTTTGTTTTGCTTTGCTTTGCTTTGCTTTGCTTTGCTTTGCTTTGCTTTGCTTTGCTTTTATACTACAATAGCTCTCTTCCTTACACAGTGTTGTCACTGATGCTTTTTGTAAGGGGTCACAGTAAAGATATATCTTAAATTGAGCTATGGGACATTTCCAGGAGTGAAATAAGTTCACTTCTTGCCTGTTCTGCACTGCAAAGAATAAATCTCCAAGATTTATATTGGGAATCATCAGTATTTACTAGAATCCTTCTTTATTTTGTTATTTTTAATTTTGTTTCCATTTCTACTTCTTTTTCTTTTTTAATTCTGATTTGAAAACTGAGTATCTGTTGAAAGGTTTTGAGTTTGGGGTTCAAAGGGGACATTGAGAGTGGTTGTCCTTTTAGGTAAGAGATTTATTAAAATTCACTGATGCTCTGGATGTGTAGACAGACAGGTTGCAGCCTGGAAGGTCTCTGATGAGAGTTCCCTCTCATTTCTAAGGATGCTATTATCTGATTTTCTGAAATGCCATAGCCAGTTACTACCAAAGTAGCTCCAGCATCCTTTGGGGATTGACATGGGAAGGGGTGCTGGAGATTGGAGCCAGGGCTCCAGCACTTATGACCTAAGTCTTGTCCTACTACTGAGACACTTCCCAGTCTCATAGGAACCTTGATTCTGGTCGTGTTTTGTATAGTGAGTCTTTTTAAAAAAAGTAAAATTTTGTAGTTACAGTTGTTTATTTTTTCTGTTAATACAGTTTGTGCCTTGTCTTCAATACGTGAGGTATTATAGTTTGGCTAAAGAAAAATACAAAGTATTAAAAAGCTGTTTCTTCCCTGGAGAACCTTGTGTGCTTTCAGAAGTATTTAAAATACATATACTAGATGTCTCATTAAATCTTAGGAAACAGTTTTTGATAGAAACCAAAATTAAGCTGAAACTTCAGACATCATCACTTAGGATTTGTATAATATACTACAAAACAATGAACCACCAAGGTAATGAACTTGCTACAACTTGCAAAGGACTTGGCAGCCTGCGGGCACAGTCCCTCAGAAGGCTGTGACTACCGGAGCAGTAGAGAGAGGACCTGTAGGTGGAGACCTGGGATGCTAGGGTGGGAGAGAAATACTTATTCCCTTAATGTGACAATGCACTTCTTCTACAGACGCCCCCTCCTTGGCTACATATTTGCAGAACTTTCCTCGGGCTGCCCTTTGGGAGCCTCAGCCTCCTTATGTGTCTGACTCTTCCTTTCCCTTCCCCTGCTATGTGTTCTTTCAATACTGGTCAAAGGCAAGTCATGCTTTCCCGGGCATTCAGAGCTTTCTAACCAGTTTTCTAATGCTTCTCCAACTCCCAGCATGATGCTGCTTGTTGACATGCACTACAAATGCGTGGCTTTCGTGTTTCCCTCTTTTATACTTCCTTTTTCTGGGTGGTTTTGTCCAGATTTACAACATGCCCTCACTGTAGCTTTTCTTCAAACTCTAACAAAGTTGTTTTCAAGTTTTCCTTTGAATCCATTTTAATTTCTTTATTAATGAGACTAAGAACCCCAAAAGTAACTTCAGATTTCCATACAACACATGGCACCCAATGTGGGGTCCCTTAAATTTCTTTGGTAAAAAAAATGAGACTATTAGAAATTATGGTATGGGGTATCTAGAGACAATTTTGAATTTCACATAGGCCTTTCCACTAACCTCAGGAGTGCTTAGCTCAGGGACCAAAAGGAAGGAAGGAAGGAAGGAAGGAAGGAAGGAAGGAAGGAAGGAAGGAAGGAAGGAAGGAAGGAAGGAAGGAAGGAAGGAAGGAAATAAACAAAAAAGAAAGAAAGAAAAGAAAAGATTAATGGCTGGTAAAACTGCTCCTAGCCAGTGACTTTTAGATTCTTGTCTCATGAATTTAAAAAATGAAATTCACTGTCCACAGAGGTTGAGTTTTAGAACAAAAAACAAAAGGAATTTTATTATAAGGAGTTTGGAGGAAAGACAATATTTAAATCAGTAAACGGAAAGAGGGATGCTCTGGTTAATTCAGTTGGCCCATCTGAGAGTGTCCAGGTGTTCCTTCTCAGTTTCTGCCTCATGTGTAACTTTCTAGCAGGGGTAAAAGACAACAAGGAAGCAGCAGCCAGGACTCTCTTCCAGGGTTCTTGACAATCAGCATGGATGATTTGAGAACAGTGCCACCTGACTAGCTTCTGTGTTCTGCTCTCAACTTAGATAATTGGTTAGTACTAATGACCAGCAAACATTTTAATGTACACTCTTGGGATTTAATTTAGTTTAAATTGTGGAACATTCTATAAGTTGAATAATTCTGTGTTATAATTAGAGACATGAGAAACACGAATAGTTCAAAGCAGACAGACAGACAGACTAGATGTAGCTTAACCTTACCAAAATCTGATAAAATATACTTCAGATTTGCCTTATGAAGAGAGCATACCTACAAATTGGTATATAGCATGATAGACCTCTATTGCCTTTGAATGTATGGAATGAATGAGCACTGGGTGGTAAAAGGTTCCGGTGAGGTTGGTGAAGAAGTTTCTCATTGGCAAATGATGAAGACATGGAATGTCACAATAGTATGGTGGGATTTCACAAAATGCAGCCTTTCCTGCAAGGGTCTGAAATACACAGAGGCTCTGAAGGCCGTGAAGACAGTGCCCACATGGGCCGCCATTCAGGAACAAGAAACAAGGAGTTTTCAGTGCTCAGGGACTGGGTCTCTGACCATCAGATCAGCAGCATCTGTCAACTGGGTAGAAGTGAGTATGCTCAGACTTCAATCCTGATCTACTCATGGGACCAAGGCTACCACTGACATCACATCTCTTCCAAGCTATGAATAATAGGCCAGAGAAGCTCCCTGGAAGATTAGAAACCTGATTCATGTATTCACATCCAACTCTCCAGGAGGTTGAAAGCAAATTTTATCAGAAAGATTTTAT
The DNA here is from genome assembly GCA_028551405.1 of Uromys caudimaculatus. Classification (NCBI taxonomy): domain Eukaryota; kingdom Metazoa; phylum Chordata; class Mammalia; order Rodentia; family Muridae; genus Uromys; species Uromys caudimaculatus. The sequence goes on along the minus strand of CM052704.1, from coordinate 42,500,441 downwards.
AATTATTTATTATTTCAGGACAAAAGACCTGACTTGTCTTGACAAATCAAATATAAATTTGAGATCACCTAGCCTTACGTTTACAAAATCTAAATGTTTGAGAAAGCAAATGTTGTTTGTTGAAGGCTTCTGTGTCTTTTATGGTTCTGCTCTGTGAGCAGATATGAAAATGTGTTTCTTTTCCTTGTCCTTTCTCCAGCAAGTTCTGAAGACATTTCTATACCCTGGGTGTGCCTGCTTTTGAGGCTGACCAAATGTGAACACTGATAAATGTTTCTTAACTCAATTAATTATTAAGACAAATTGGAATTGTTATTTTAATTCCAATTATAACATTTTAAAAGCAATTTTATGAAGCTACAAAAGAATTATTAATTTATTAATTAATTATTAATAATCTTTTGAGGTGATAAAAGTGTGATTGAAGCAATGTTAGCGTATTTTTGTTTCTATAATGACAGTTGAAATCAAGTGTTTTCTAAATATAAATTATAGTTATGAGTAGAATTTATTTTTCTTTCCATGATATGGCATAACATTGAAAATATGTGTTTCACTTTCAGTCTCCTGGCAAGAAAAAAATAAAAATATTTCCCCTAATTTAAAAGGGTATTTTATTTTTTCACCACTATTTGTAAACTTTTATTTTAAAGGCTTGTAGAAGGAGAGTTTTTGGGAAAAGAAATCGCTAAGGTTGCCTTAAGACTCACATGCCATACTGGGGGAAGATAAACCTGCAACCTTCCAGGGAGTTAAGATTGGCATACACAGGCATGAGCTCTCATAAGTGCACAGCTGATGGCCAGATGGTGACAGTTTAGAGAGAGGCAGAGTTGTCAGCACCAGGAATATTCAGGTTACATCCAGATGTTCTGTGTGGGCTGTGACAGAGGAAGGCCTGCCTGTACTAAGACAGGAGAGACAGCATGTGCCAAGATAGAGGAATCCCTGCCTTGATTCAGAGAAAACCTGGGTTCAAAAATAATTCTTCTGCATAATAATGAGATTAAGAAAAGCTACTTCATAAAAGTTAATATTAGCTAACTGCTATAAGATATAGGCACTGAGGCAAGAGGACATATCCTGCTCACAGATGTTGTCATTACCAAACAGCCCACTAGAAGCCCACCAGGAACCCAGGAAGCAAGGAACACAGCACACAGCTACTCTGTTTCTCCTTTGTTCCACCACTTTGTTCCACCAGCTTAAAGCCACACTGTCCTGACTGCATTCACTAGTTTCAAGAAGTATCACTGCCAAGGTCTGAGACATGTTTTTCTGTATTTTATAGCTGGGGTCTATGAAGATAAACAATCTAAAGAATTTGTATCTATTCTACACAATTCTCTAATCCACATGCATATTTGAATTAACTTTGTTGATAAACCCAAACTTAAAGGCCACCCAAATCTCTTTTCAGAAGCACAGATAGCATCAAGCTTTACATCTTCCCAGGAATGTGTATAGTCATTCTCCTGATGTACACATCACCAAATTTCTCCAAATTTCTTGTTTTAAAGTTAATTTTATTAGTTCTTCCCAGAGAAGGTGATAATTAAATTTCTGTAGCTATGTGTCTCAGGACACATGTATACTTTCTTTGCTTCTTTCTATCCAACCTTAATAAATTGCTCAAGCTATCTTCTACACCTTGTTTCAGTACTTAATATTAGAACAAACCAGACTTTAACTTATAGTCAGAATCTTCACTCAGATATATATAACTTATAGAGCAAATCTGCAAAATTTATGGTGATGAATATATGAATGAGCCTTTTAGTTCTAAATTTACAATCTTGGGTCACAATCTAGATCTTGGGTTGGATATATAACTCATTGAAATAATTCTTGTATAATATGCACAGGGGTCTGGGTATGATCCCTAAAAATTTGCCCTCCAGAATGGATCTAACAGCTTGAAGTGGCAGCTATTTGTTCAGACACAACTGTAGCATAGAATTGTAGAAGATACAAGGCATTCCTTCACTTCACCGTCATAACTCAGTTGGATTTTTCCATTGCAAATCATTATTTAGGAGTTTTCTGAAATTGGTCTTGATGGTGAAAATTCTGAATGTGGAACTGGGAGATATGAGTTGGTTTTGTTGTTGACTCATGCATGATCTATGGCTTCAGGTCACCTGTATCCATAAAGAAAGGGACACTTTAGAAATACAATACTCTGGAGATGAGGTTCTTCCAAAATAACATACTTCCTGGAATTCTATAATTAAAGTTGCATTTATATGTCAAAAGCCTATATTTCTTTTCAAGACAGCTCTAGAAGTAGTATGATGTAATATTCAAATACTACTTCACTATTAGATGCATGAATGTAGTGTATATACGTATTTGAGTTTGGTTCATAGATGGGCTATGAGTAATTCAGTCAAGGCTAAAGGGAAAAAGACTAGTTGGGGAATATTGGAACAAGTTACCCATTTTCAATTTCTTAAATTATTAATTGAAAATTAAGAAAGCTTTTAATTTCTTAAATAGGAGAAATCTCTGAATTCATGTAGTTTTCCAAAGATATACTAAGCTACTGACTGATATTCTCAGAAAATAATGCTAGATAAGTGAACAGAACCAAAATCTACTTGAGCTCATCAGCTGATCCCAACAGTATACTGTTCTCAACTTTTTAAATTTATTTTTTCTTGAATTAAAACTTTTGGATAACTTTGTTCATGTGCTTTTCCAGTTGAACTCAGACCACTCTCAAAGTGAACTGCTTTTTAAAAAACTAATACTTTACTGAATAATATATTAATTTGAGGACATGTGATTCCTTTTAATCATGACAAGTACCTCTATGCAGAAAGCTATGCTATTTTCTATTTATGTAATTATTCATTAGATCACAGGTTTTATTCTTTTATGTATGTGGTCAACTTTATTAGTCTTTTTTTTTTTTTTTTTTTTTTTTTTGGTTTTTGGTTTTTGGAGACAGGGTTTCTCTGTGTAGCCCTGGCTGTCCTGGAACTCACTCTGTAGACCAGGCTGGCCTTGAACTCAGAAATCCACCTGCCTCTGCCTCCCAAGTACTGGGATTAAAGGCATGTGTCACCACTGCCTGGCCTGTTGTCAACTTTAAATTTCACACATTTTATTTAAACGTTCAATGGTTAAAATATTTAACCACATATATTTTTTAAAATTTTACTTTCTAATTGACATATAAGATATCAGCGTCCTAACAGTTTGGAACAAAGTGTGCTTTAGTAGGGGCCCCTTTTTTCTCACCTCCTCCAACTTCATGCTATAATTTCTTTCTCCCCCAAGTATCTTTTCTTCTTTCCTTTTCCCTTTTGCAACCCCCTTCCCCACAGTGTTTACTTATTTTTCTCTCTCTTGGTTTTCTTTACAGCTGTTTTTGGTGGATCAACCCCCCTCCCTCTCTCTCCCTCCATCTCCCTCCCTCTCCCTCCCTCTCCCTCCCTCTTCCCGCTTCCTCTCTCTCTCTCTCTCTCTCTCTCTCTCTCTCTCTGGTGTGTGTGTGTGTGTGTGTGTGTGTGTGTGTGTGTGTGTGTACAATACAGACTAGAGTCTGCACATGAGAGAACACACAATTTTTTAGCTTTCCCGGAGATAAAAATCAATTCAACATAAACAAATCAAAAAATAAAAAATAAAAAAGGATTATATCAAATAAACTTAAAGACAGAAGTCATAATCATCCTGATAGATGAAGAAAAGGCATTTGACAAAGGTCAACATGCCTTCATAATAAAAGTTCTGGAGACATTGGGACTAGATGGAGCATACCTCAAAATAGCAAAGTCTGTACTCTCACCCTTCAAGGCCAAGTAGTTCTAGAGCAATGAGAGTCTATGCTCTGACCACAGTTCTTTGAGTATTCAGCCACCTAAGTTCCCAAGCAGCTTGGACAGTGAACATGATTTTGTAAACAGAAGTCTTTTCTTCTTACGTTTTACAATTTTGACAAAATGCTATTTTTTAGTTCTCCAATATGACTAGAAGAAGGCAATGACAGGTTGCAATTTGAAATCCATTTAGCTTTCTTTTCCCCTGAATAATTCCATTTGGCAGTCTTCCCTGTACCCGTTTTTTTTCTTGTCATTTAGAAGAGTTCTGGTTTGGTCTGACCAAAAAGTAGATTAATTGTGCAATTCTAAAACACAACTGCCATGTTCCAGGAGGAAAAAATTGTTTAAAAATGGATCAGTATTTAACAAGAATAGATTTAAGAACATCTGGGAGCTGTAAGGTAGTAGTCCTCTGTTAGTATAGAATTATGAATTTGTCTGTAATAGGAACTAAAGAAAGATAGTGCTAAAAATTCCTTGGTCAGTGTGTCAGATGCCTTCCCAGAATTCTATTCTGCCTTACCTTTTTGGAAGCTACTAGTGTAGTAATATTTAACATTTTGAAAGGTTGCATATTTAATGAAGTATTTTATTTGAAGCTGATTAATATTTTAAAGCTAAGAAAATTGTTCCATGTTCATTTTTAAAAAGATACACACATGAGAGAAAACAATTTCTCATAATTTCATTCTAAGTTTAATTCTGGGGGATTGATCAGGTCATCAGACACTGGCCCTAAAGAAAAATGGATGGATGGGCAAGCTCAAGACCCTGAAACCTGGCACAAAAAACAAGGACCACGATTAATTGATGGGTAAAATATAAAGATCACGATGGTGATTGACTCCAGAGTGGCCAGCTCAGGACCTCAAACATAGATGTAAGGAACAATGTCTGATACTGGTCTATTCAAGCTATGTCAGGTTAAAACAAGTACAAGACTCCTTCTCTGTGAGAGCATGGGCAAAGTGCAATAACTACCCTTTCCCCAGGGAAAATGTTTGTCCTGAAGGTTTATTTAACCCCTCCCCATGTATATTCTTGCACCATATACATCTACACAGACTGCATTCTGGATGAATGGTCTTCTGAGAAGAACACACCCTTTTCTTGGAAGCACCCTGTGTTGGTTAGTTTTGTGTCAACTTGGCACAAGCAGAAGTCATCTGAGGGAAACTCAGAGAAGAAAATACTTTCATAAGATCTGCCTGTAGGCATTTTCTCAATTAGTGACTGATGGGAAGGGCCCAGCCCATTGTAGTGGTGCCATTCCTGGACTTGTCTGGGTTCTATTAAAAAGGCAGACTGAGAAAGCCATAGGGACCACCAAGACACTAAGCATCATCCTTCATGGCCTCTGCATCAGCTTCTGCCTCCAGACTCCTGTCCTGTGTGGGTTCCTGCTCTCACTGCTTTTAATGATGAACTGTTACATGGAACTGTAAGCAGAATAAACCCTTTCCTCACCAAGTTGCCTTGGGCATGATGTTTCATCACAACAAAAGAAACTCTGATTAAGACACACCCACAAGAGAGAGAATAACAGCAGAGAAGCAGAACCCTGTGCCTGCTAAGACTGTGGTCATTGCTCATCTTGGTTTGCTTTTACTGAAAGAGTATATTCTTGGGTCCTCTCACACTTTAATTAAACTCTTGTTTGCTTGATTTCCTACTGTGTCCCATATGAATTCCTCTTTTTTGTAGAACACAAGGGCAGACTGCTGCTTACTGGAGATCAGAAAACACTGGAGAACACTCTATAAGAATTAGATTCTCTCTTTTGTTTTATGTGGAAAGAACAATTTTCAAAATGAATTAGTTGATTAAAATAGGCACATACATTTTAGCTCTTCCCTAGAAAACACTCTCTTGATGTCACTCAGCATTCTAGGCAGTTGGGAATCTTTATACTTCCAGCAAACAAACAAACAAACGAACAGAAAAAAAAAAAAACCCAAAATCTACTATGGCATCTAAAAGACAAGTAGTTTTCCCAGACTGACTAAAGCTGACACTGACCAGAAGTCAGGCTATCAGTTTCCAGCCATCAGATGGTACAAAGATGGATAAGACCTAGGCATACATCAGATGTTTGCAAACAGGAGAATGGGAAAAATCCTCCCAGAGTGAAGGCTTACACTTGTATCACTGAGTGGTTAAAGCCTAAGGACTCTATGTCCAAGAACAAAGAGGAAACTTCCAAACGCAGAGCATAAGGCCCCCTCTCATGAGGTAATTCCCTGTGATTTGCTTCCTGAATGATGTCACCTGAAGCAGCTTCTAGGGTCCCTACCCATGCTGTAGAGCTTTAGAGATCTGATAGTAGGGAAGCTTTTGCTGTCTCCCTTCAATGACAGAATGTTAATAGTCCTGACTCTCCTTTTGTTTAAACTCAGGATATTTGGAGTTGCAGCAAAACTTATCACACATGTACAGAGTCTTATTTCCTTAAGTAGACAAAGGGGTTCAGGCTGGGCAGTATTCCATTCCATGGCACACTGATCCTTGCCACAAGGCAGATGAAGGCCCTGTATACTCTGCCTCAGAAATAACCTCAGCTCGCTGAAGCTTGTGGTTATTGAATTAAAATGAGGATGTGCCTGCTCCTAGATAGGGTGGGGAGAAAGGCTTTCTTGTATGTATAAGGAAGAAAACAGCCAGAGGCATCTGGAAGAGTCCAGCTAAATAGACCGGGCCATGGGAGAAGAGAGGACAGAGGAAGAGAAGAGAAGGAAGATAAAAGAAGACCAAGAGGGCAGAGACAACCAAGAGAATCAAGAGAGAGAAAAGAACCAAGAGTTAGGAGGGCAGAGGATCAAGAGACACATAGGAACCAAGAAAACACCAGCCAAAATGGTTGAGTTCTATATGGACAAGAAGCTGGGAAAAGGGAAGCCCAGGAGCTGGAGAAGTTTAGAGTAGGGGGCGGGGTGAGAAATGCTGGGAGGAGCCACAGGTTTGAGTGAAACTTGTCCCTTGTTTCCTTGGGATCTGACAGCTACCAATCCTTTAAGGACAATGGATATTTGAGAAAAGAAAGAGAATTGAGGAAGATAGAGAGAGACAATGTGAAAAAGAAAAGATAACTCTGTGGGTTATCCTATTTTCCATGTAGGAAATCGCACATCTTAATAGAAATGCACTAACAAGAATCCACTTGACCCTACTGTGGCTTCCTAAGATTGCAAACATCATTAACATGATATTAGATGTCTCTGTTGGTCTAATGCAAAACATAATTCTGGCTGTGCACCTTTTATTCATGGCTATGCTGTTGTCCACATTTTAAGACACTGTCTATAAGAAAAGGGACCTGAAGAGGTTTTAGACTTTTGTGGAACTGCTGAAGTTCATCCATCCCTTTTGAAACATTTCCCCAATCAGTCCTGTGAGAGCCCTAATGCATTCAAACTCACACTCTACTTGAAACTCTTTGCAGTTTCCCAGTTACAACTGTTCTCTGTCTTTCTGGATACTATTTCTTAAACCAGTCTCCTTTGCTTGTAGATATCAACCAGTCTGTCCTCCCAGATTCAGAACAAGCTTCCCTTCTCGTGTAAAGGAGTTGGTTGCACCCACTTCTTGCTGCCCAAATGGATCAGTTCACTTCTATATCCCCACACAGTGCCGTTGACTTACGCTTATGTATTTATGTGTCTGTTTAATCTGCTCAATTGAAAGCTCCTTGGGATAGGAACCCTGGTTTATCTTTACCTTTTCTGAAATGAACACAATAGCCAGCACTTATATGTTGCTATTAAGTAAATATAGATCAATTATCTGCCCTGCTGTTCTATTACAGAGCAGCCCATCTTTGCAGGTTTTGTAAGCAGTGGAAAATGTGAGAGAAAAGCATTCTAGAAACTCCATGTTCAATTCCATTTGATAGACAAAGGCTTCGTCAGGCTGCACACATTACATCAAGTCCTGATTGTGCTGAATATAAACTATTTGCAAGCAACTCTTACCCCTCTTTCTTTTTCCCCTCTTTCTTCTTTGCCAATTCTCATATAGTTACACCATAGAACCATTATTAATTTCTATTTTTCTGTGCTGCTGAATGTCCTGTGTATATCAGGAGAGCTCTCCGCTACTGAGCAACAGCCCAGCTCCTGAGAATTTTTATTTTAAACAATACTGATGTTTAATACTGGATGGACTTGGGCTTGGAAGTTTAAGCAATCTTGTGATTTTAATATGAAAAGGGAGAATAAGACCACAGGATTAAGTGAATTTCCTCAGGAACAAATTTTCATGTCGTCAGACACTGAAAAGTACCAAGCTTAGAGGTTGAACTTGGACCTAATGCCAAATATTCAAACTCTAAACTTAAACGCTTTCCTAACATCTCCAGATTAACATTTATCTCCAAATGCAAACATGCCTCAGGCACTAAAGCAAATGACCTCACAAACATTTCCAGTTGTTCAAAACAAAACCCTTGGGGCCCTTTCTAAGGGAGGAGATAGAAGACCAATATTTTTCCTCCTTTGAATTTGTCACTGGATCACGTTTGAACCGCTGTAGATGGTATGATCGAGGTAGTAAATATTCATATTCCTAAAACCAAGCATACTTAAGTTTATATTTGGGTGTAGAACCTGTAAAGGGAAAGTCAGAACATGGTACCCAGAATTGCATGCTGGTGGCTTAATGATATTTCCCTACATGGAGAAGCGAGAGGGAGATGCTGGGAATCAGAGCCAGGGGCAGGGCATGGAGTCTCACACTGAGCACATTCTCTGTGCTGCTACTTATTGTTCAGCATCACAAATCTTTTCTTAATCATTTAATCCTTGCTGTAGGCTGCAAGGGTATACAGCTAATGTGTAAAAGCTCTAAGGACATTACAAAGATTTAGAGAGAATGCAAAATGAAGTACAATGAAAAAGAGAGGGAAGTGCCCTAAGAGCTTTTCAAAGTCCACAGACACGAATTCAAACAAATCTTTCCCTCCTCCCCACCCATGACCCCTGTCCCCTTTCTTCCATGTTTGCAAGTCTGTCGCAGATAAAATTCAAGGCAGGTTTTGAGGACAAAGTTAACCCTGAACTAAGAACATTTCCTCAGATGGCAGGTTTAAGGAAACTATTCCAGGTATATACTAATCAGTTTTCATCACTGTGATGAATACATCAGACAACCAGCTAAAGGAAAGAAGGGTTTATTTGGTCTCATGGTTTTGCAGATTTCGTTGCTGTCTGGTTTGCTGAAGCACAGCATCACAGGAGGAGGATGAGACAAAGCAAAATTGTTAATCTCATGGCAGGAAGCAAGCAGAGAAAAAACTGAGAGAAAAGAACAGGAGCTAAGACTCAATGATGTGTTTATAAAAAGATAAAGAGATAGGCGATATGTTCTATGGATGTGTGGTGAGGTGTGGGGTAAAGGGGTGTCTCAGTGGGCCCATGCCGAGGCATCCCTTTCCCCTGAGGGATCAGCCACCCAATGGTATAGTATAGAATAGAGTTTATTAAGGGCTGGGGAGGGGAGTTAAGAGGGTAGTAGAGGCAGAGAAAGGCAGAGAGAAGGAGAGAGTAGAGGAGAAGAATAAAGGCCTGCCATGAGCATGTGGGGGGGGGGAGGAAGACCAAGAGCAAGAGAGAAGCAAGATGGAGCAAGAAAGAAGAGGGGCAAGTAGCCACTTTTATAGTGGGTCAGGCCTACCTGGCTGTTGCCAGGTAACTGTGGGGTGGAGTTTAGACAGAATGCTAACACCCAACCTTGGAAGATATACTCCTCAGTCACCCATTTTCCAGCTAGGGCCCACTTCTTAATCTCCCCATCACCTCTCAATAATACCATCAAATTATATTAATACATTCATCAATTCATAAGCCTTCAGTCAGATCTCAGGCATATCCATGGGCTGACCCTACTTTATGGTCCATCAATGATGGTAGCCTTTGAGCATGCAGAAAGTAGAGAGGCTTTCTGGTACCCTCAGATTCCAGTCTGCTTTTCTGCCATTAGCTTTTTCTGTCAGCGAGAAAACAGCACAGCATTGAGACTTCTACCAAATGGCATCACTATTAAAAGGAACGCACTTAATTAAGCTCCCATGCTGAGCATCTGAAGTAAGCACCTTGAAAGACTGTGCAGGGCTGAGAAAACTAACCTTATGAATTTACTGTTTTCTAGGTTGTTTCTACTTAAATAATTTCTAGCTTCTATTTGTTTGAATAATTCAGCTGAATTGCTGTGGCATTCTGAGACTTACACATACAAAATTGTATATTAGCTATTTTAAATGCAGTGAAAAAATGGACCCTCAGTCAGGGGACTTGCTACTGAACAGCTTACACTGGGCCTTCAGCCACATGCATGCTGCATTTTTAATTTGGGAGAGGTACCTTAATGGCTGCCCTGTTCTTGGGGTGGTAGTGAGGATTAAATGAGGTGACAGGTTGAAAGTGCTTGTTTTCTATATACCACACAGGCAAGAGACAGTCATATGGAAAACTGTATATTCATATAAATTGCACAGAAGCTTGATGTGCTTTCAATGCTGATAGGTATGATGGGGTTGTATTCTTGCTTGTAATCTCAGCATCGGAAGGGAAAGAGACAGGAGGATTCCCGAGGGTTGATGGAGGACAGTTTAACCTAATTGGTGGGCTGTAGGCCAATGAGAAACTTACAGGAGGTGGTTGACACTCCTGAGAATGACCCTAGAGGTTGTCCTCTGGCCTCCACATTCCAGTAGACAAACATGGATGCACACTGGTGCATGCACATGAATGCATACAGACATGTGTGCATGTATACACACACACACACACACACACACACACACACACACACACACACACACAATACATTAAAACCTTCCCACTTTCTGTTTTCTCCTCACCCTCTGAAGGTCTTCCCAGTTAACCCTTTCGTTTTTGTAGTTGGCCAGCATACATTTTGTTTCATATGTTGACCAAAGTGAACTTCCACCCTGGTAGGATTTCCAAAATGTAATTTCCAACTGAGTAGCGATTTTGACATTTTAAGTTTCTAGTGCTGTTCTCTGTGTTTTGGAATATGAGTGGGAGGAATTGATCTCAGAGTTAAATTATTTCACCAAGGACAAGTTAATAGCACAATGGTTCGGTACAGCCAGCTCTCTCATTAGGAACTGTGCTACAGGGCAAGATGACTGATGACTGAGTCAGTACCTTAGCCTTGTGAAACACTACAAGATTCATTGGTTCTTCTAGGGGGAAAAAGAGGAAATTGAAAGTAAAATCTTGTTGCTTCTTTTTTGGGGGCCAATGCTCCCTTTTTGCCAACAAAACGAAGTACTTACTTTTAAAATGTAGACACACAGATAAGAAAATGTGTATAATTACTTAATAAGGCGTGACTTGCATAATTACTCAAATTCAATGCATAAGGAAAGAGAAGCTATTCCAACTCAAGTTTCTGGCAGATAATAATGAATTAAAAATAGTGAAAACATTCAGGCTCTGCAGTCACACTTCTGCTGGTACATATGGCATTCAAGGATTCTGTACTCCCCTGCCTCCTGGCAAGCAGATGGTTTCTCAGTTGTATTTAAACCAGGGGTTACATGGATGGGCAGAAGCAAGGACCTTTCATTTTGGGTTTAGTTTGAGGCCTAGTGGTTTGTGTATTAACTTTGTCCAAAGAAAAATGTTTCATATATATATTAATGTTCTATGAGACCCCCGACAATGACTAGACTTGTTAAATAAATCATTGCTGGTCATCAGAGTGAGGTGTTGAGGGGGTAGAATTCTTAATTTTTCTTAAATTTTTATTAGTTCTTTAATAATATTGTACATGTTTTTGTCAGTTTTCCTCTCTTCCCTCAATTCCCAGATCTCCCCACACCCTGTTTCTTATCTACTCTCCCCCCAAAAAGGTCAATTTTTTTGCCACAAAGAATATTCTTTGTGTTCGTTGTTGAGGTAGGCAAAGTACAGATAATAGTCAACTGTGCTTTAAGGACTCTTTTACTTGATCATATTCTTGTAAATACTTTCTCTGCTGTGTTATTTCAGCAAGAGCTCCTTTTCCCTGAACTTCATATTTCATTAACACAAGTTATTAAACCCATTCCAGATCCTAGCATTTGGAATCTATATGCTGTAGACAGTGACTATGTGTTCTTTTGGCTAGCTAACAGCTCACCATAAGTACCTATATTAAAAAGGAGGGATTATTTATTTTTACTTTGTGTGCACAAGTGTTTCCTTTCATGCATGTAATAAGTGTAGCACATGTGTACGGTGTTTAGCGAAGTCAAAGAGGATATCTGTGACTATAGTTACAGTGGTTGTGAGCTATCAAGTGAGTGCTGGATGCTTAAGTTGAATTCTCTGTATAAGCAGTAAATTCTCTTAACTGCTGAGCCCATTCTCCAGCTACAAGTTCATGTATTAAAAAAAATTATTTATTGTGCTTATGGCTGTTTGCCTACATGGGTGTTTATGCATCATAGATGTGCAGTGCCCATGGAGGACAGGCGAGGGCTCTGGAGTTACAGACAGTTGTGAACTGCCATGTGGATGCTTGGCATTAAATCCTAGTCCTATAGAAGAACAGCCAGTCCCAGCTTCAATGAATGGAAACAGAACTTTCAATTGATAAGCATGAAGTCCATGCATCAAAAGTCTGCATGAAATTTTAGTAATAGGAACACTTCCCAAAAAGCGTAGCTGTGTGACTGCTTCCCAGAAGTTGCTTATGTAGAAATAACAGAAGAAAACTGCAGAATTCTGCTTTCAATGATCTTGGAAGGATTGTAGTTTATAAAAGGAGGAAGGAGGATTTGATTACATTTTTGGCTGAATAAAATGTGCTAGGAGCATAGTGCAGGAAATGGGTAGGCTAGACTCCAGAGGATAGCACCAATGAAAACATCCTATTCGGGTTTCTGGATTCCCTATTGGATGTCAGGACTTTCTCAGCACCATGCACACTGTGAGATCACTTCTTAAGAAGAAACAGCTCTCACCTTTATAGTTTGGTATTTGCAAAATCACTGTGGAGAGAATATGAAAGTATTTATATAAACACACTGATTGATTAATGTTGTTTAGATTAAGAGATACTTCCACGTAAAAACATCTAAAAGACATGTTAGGAGAGAAATGAAACAGATTACAAAGCATCACGAAAAGCAGAGTTAACATGAGTGTGTATATGTGTGAAAGACTATAACACCCCCTAAAATGACAAAACAGAGACTTTAAAACAATGTTTGTGGTTGAAGAAAATATAGAAGACTTTATTGTCACATGCACTTGAATTCTGAAACAATCAAATGCTATTTTTTAGAACAAAAGCAGGTTATTTATTTATTTATTTTTGAAATCAAATAATGTTGGCATGGCCATCCTCACATGTATACATTGGGGAGTTGGAGGCAAGAAGATAGGGGCTTCTAATACTTCCTATATCTCAGGAGTCCCTCCCTGGAAGCAGAAAGCTGACATGGTGTGGCTGCATTTCATTGGTTCTTAGAGAGGGTTGGAGAGACACAGAGGACCCTTTTGTGGCTATGAGACTGTTCATAACTGATAGTCAATAAAGACCTGTTAGTATCTTACCCTGACATCACTCCGAAAATTAAAAAACAAAAACATGAAACAAAACAAAACAAAAAAAAATGCTAACTTAAAAAAAATTCACATGTGAGTCAAGACATAATACTTTTTATGACTACATGATGCCATGGGTCTGTAATTTTAACACTCAGGAGGCTGAGGCAGTCAGATTAAGAATTTGAGGCCAGCCTGGATTACACAATAAAAAATTTTAAATGATGATTGGACTATGTCATTGTGGTTATCACTGTTCTGTCTCAACAGCCAAATACAATCAATAGTAGCTGTGATATTCTCTGTGTGTATGCCACCAGACATTACTGTGGAAAAGAGAAGTAGTGGTGGAGAGGAGATGTAGAAACAAACCTCTGTTGTGCTGCTGGCTATGGTAAAATAGTGCCCACCTAAGGCAACCTGTTAATTCCAAAAGCTGCTACTATGGATGTCCCCACAACAGTGTTCACAATTCTAACATCTTATATATTCAATACAGAAGACCGTGAACCGAGAGAGATACAGGTTGGGAATACATCCCAGTGATGAATACTTGCCCACCAGGAATGGGGGCCCTGGTTTGGATTTTTTATTACCAAAAACAAAAGAGGAAGAAAAAAAAAAGAAGAAACATTATAAACATGTCTCAAGCAATATAGTTAATGGACAGTGAGCTTAGGTATCTGCAGAAGAGCTTTTGGCTTTTAACTTTATTGAAATAATAGTAATTCATCTGACAGTATACAGTGCAGCCTTTAATAATCTATGCATGACAGAACCTAAGGAATGTACTATTGAGTAAAAGAAACCAGACATGCAAGAGGTTATCCTGTCTACCATCTCTATATAATTCAAAGTCAGACAAAAAGAGCTAGGACTTCAGACTTCTGGGCACGTCCTCTTTCTGATCTCAGGGTGATACTAGGGATATTCACATTATGTTCAAGCGTATAGTATGCTTGCTTGATCTTCCCTGGATCTGCTGTAATTCAGGGAAACTTAACCAGACTGGTTGCAAGATATGATTACCGAGATGTTCAATATATATTATGAAAGTAGAATTTTACTGTGTTAAGAAGTTTTGTAGAAAAGTAAGTAAAAAGTTATATTTACATCGTAACACAGGTAGACACTTTAGGGGAAGGACGATAAATAAGATTCTTTTTATTATTTAACTTTTATAAATATGAAATACAATACATATTTTATATATTTATGTAATATATAAATAACATAAACAATAAATATAAATATAATGCTAGATTTTAATATTTAATTATTTCTAGTTATTATTATTCACATTTAAATGTTTGTTTTTACCAAGTAAGTGCAGGTAAAACACTCAGGTTAGCGCTCAGGTTCATCCTTTTGGTGTGTGAATTAACATTATTTGTTTAATGATGACTTTGATTAATCAATGTTGGAATGAGTGAAGGCAGTTATTAATTAATCGTTCTGATGATGGAAATAAGATTGATGGAAATATAATAATGGTAACTACGATTGGTAGACCTATTACTGTTGGGGTTATAAAAGAGGCAAATAGATTTTCGTTCATTTTGATTCTCAAGAGTTTTTTATGTTTGATGTTGTCAGGAGTTTTGGTGATGGAGGTGTTGGGAATGCTTGTGAAGAAATTTCTAGTTGACATAAAATGAATAGTGTAATTATCGATGAGATGATTGTAGTAAATCCTGTAGATGTGTCTAATTGTGGCATGTCACTATGGAGATTAAAGGTCTCTAACTTTAACTTAAAAGGTTAACGCTCTTAGCTTCCTGGTGAATTTAGATTATTGAGGTTGATCAATTTTCGAAATATTTTAGTGGTACTATTTCAAGTACAATAGGCATGAAACTGTGATTGGATCCGCAGATCTCAGAGCATTGGCCATAAAATAGTCCTGGGCGAGTTGATGTTACTGGAGCTTGGTTTAGATGTCCTGGGATTGCATTAGTTTTGAGTCCTAATGATGGAACAGCTCATGAATGAAGTATATCTTCAGATGAAATGAGTATACTAATTGGAAGTTCTATGGGTAGAACAACTTGGTTATCAACTTCTAGGAGGCGGAGTTCTCCTGGTTTTAGGTCATTTGTTGGAATTATGTATGAATCAAAGCATAGGTCTTCATAGTCAGTATATTCATAGCTTCAATATCATTGATGACCTATGGTTTTTACTGTTAGTACGGGATAGTTAATTTTGTCTATTATATATAGAATTCATAAAGATGGTAGAGCAATTAAAATAAGAATTACAACTGGTAGGATGGTTCAGATAGTTTCGACTTCTTGGGCATCTATTGTGCTTGTATGATTTAGTTTTGTTGTTAATATAAGTGAAATGATATAAAGTACTAAGGAGCTAATAAGAAATACAATTATTAGTGTATGGTCATGAAAATTTGTTAGTTCTTCTATGATGAGTGATGTAGCATCTTGTAAACCTAATTGGAATGGGTAGGCCATGTAACATATACAGACTTCTATTCTATAATTTAACTTTGATGAAGTTATGTAATTATTTTACTAATACCTTATCGAGAAAGACATAGAGGTTTTGAGATTGGCTTGAAACCAATTTTAGGGGTGTTGAGTCCTTCCTTTCTTATTTTACTTTTACGTAAGAGGGTTCTTCAAATGTGTGATAAGGTGGAGGGCATCCATGAAGTCATTCAAGGTTAGTTGAGGTATAAGAGACTGATAGGACTTCTCGTTTAGAGGCGAAAGCTTCTCATATTATAAAGATTATCACTAACACGGCTGTTAATGAAATGAACGATCCTATAGAGGAAATAGTGTTTCATGTGGTGTAGGCGTCTGGGTAGTCTGAGTAACGTCGAGGTATTCCTGATAGGCCTAAGAAGTGTTGAGGAAAGAATGTTAGGTTGACCCCTACAAATATGATAGCGAAATGGGCTTTTGCTCATGCGTCATCTAGAGTGTAACCTGAGAATAGTGGGAATCAGTGAACAAAGCCAGCTATAATAGCGAATACGGCTCCCATAGATAAGACATAGTGAAAGTGGGCTACTACATAATATGTGTCATGGAGTATGATATCAAGTGAGGAGTTTGATAGTACGATTCCAGTTAAGCCTCCAACTGCAAATAAAAAAAATAAAGCCTAAAACTCATAATATAGCTGGTGATCACTTAATATTTCCACCATGTAATGTTGCTAGTCAGCTAAATACTTTTACGCCAGTAGGAATAGCAGTAATTATAGTGGCTGATGTAAAGTATGCTCGTGTGTCTACATCTAGGCCTACTGTAAATATGTGGTGTGCTCATACAATAAATCCTAGGAAGCCAATAGATATTATGGCTCACACCATTCCTATATATCCGAATGGTTCTTTTTTCCCTGAGTAGAAGGTTACTATGTGGGAAATAATTCCAAATCCTGGTAAAATTAAAAAATAAACTTCTGGATGACCAAAAAATCAAAATAAATGTTGATAAAGGATGGGATCTCTTCCTCCTGCAGGATCAAAGAAAGTTGTGTTGAGGTTTCGATCTGTTAGTAGTATTGTAATTCCTGCAGCTAGAACTGGGAGTGATAAGAGTAGAAGAACGGCTGTAATTAACACGGATCAGACAAATAATGGTGTTTGATATTGAGTTATAGCTGGTGGTTTTATATTGATAATGGTAGTAATAAAATTGATAGCCCCTAGAATAGAAGATATGCCAGCTAAATGTAGGGAGAAAATTGTTAGATCTACTGACGCTCCAGCATGTGCTAAGTTGCCTGCTACAGGAGGAGATACTGTTCATCCTGTTCCTGCTCCTGCTTCTACTATTGAAGATGCTAAAAGAAGAAGGAAGGATGGTGGAAGAAGTCAGAAGCTTATGTTATTTATTCATGGGAATGCTGTATCTGGGGCTCCAACTATTAGTGGTACAAGTCAGTTTCCAAAGCCTCCAATCATTATTGGTATAACTATGAAGACAATTATAACGAATGCATGGGCTGTTATGATTACATTGTAAATTTGATCATTGCCTAGGAGGGCACCTGGTTGTCCTAATTCAGCTCAAATTAGGATGCTAAGTGCTGTTCCAACTGTTCCTGCTCAAGCTCCAAATAGTAGGTACAAAGTTTCAATGTCTTTATGGTTAGTTGAAAATAGTCAACGGTTTACAAACATAGGTAAAATGGCTGAGTAGGCATTAGACTGTAAATCTAAACACAGAGGTTTAAATCCTCTTTTTACCAGAGCCTTAAGGTGATTTTCATGTCGAATTGCAAATTCGAAGGTGTAGAGAAACGACTCTACTAATCTACTATCAGAAACGCCTCGTTTCTGATAGGCGGGAGAAGTATATTGAAGCCAGAATTAGGGTATTTAGCTGTCAACTAAAATTTTGTAGGTTTAAATCCTGCCAGTCTAGAGGAGGTCTTAGCTTAATTAAAGAAATTGGTTTGCATTCAATAGATGTAGGATATAGACCTACAGTCCTTATTGGAAGTTAAACTGTGTGTTTTCTTAGGGCTTTGAAGGCTCTTCAACTGTAATATCCCAAATTTCTATATAATTAGTTGGGGTGAGAGTGGTAATGTGAGTGTGCCGATGATCATTAGTAGGGAGAATATAGGGTTATATTTTGGGTATATAATGTGTGAGAATATTTTGGAGTTGTTATTGGTTGGGAATATTGTTATTGAGGTTGAATAGATTAGGCGGGTATAGAAGAATAGGTTTAATAGTGCTATAATAGCTATTAATGTTGCTAAAATTAGACGATTATTTTTTAGGAGTTCTGTGATAGTGATTCATTTTGGTAAAAATCCTGTTAGTGATGGTAGGCCTCCTAAGGATAGTAGGATTAGAGAAATTGCGATTATGATTATTGGTAATTTATTTCATAGGAGTGAGATTGAGTTAATGGTTGTGGAGGTATTGATTATTAGTACTATAAATACTGGAACAGTAAGGATAATGTAAATGATTAAGTTGAGTAGTGTGACTGTTGGGTTGTAGGGAAGGATAGCGATTATCCATCCTATGTGAGCAATTGATGAGAACGCTGTGATTTTCCGGGTTTGTGTTTGGTTCCGTCCTCCTCATGCTCCTATGAAAATTGATGAGATTGCTAAAATGAGAATGATAGTTGGATTTAAGAACTGGTAAATTTGAATTAGAATAGATAGGGGAGCGATTTTTCGTCATGTGAGGATGATTAATCCTGTATGTAGTGGATGCCTTGTGTTACATCTGGAAGTCAGTAATGGAAAGGTGCAAGGCCAAGTTTTATTGACAATGAAATTAGTGTTATGTTAAGTAGAATATTATTTGTTGTTGAAATATTCATAATCCTAGTTGCTTGTAGTTTAAAATGATGGCTAATAAGATAATTATTGAGATTGTAGCTTGTGTAATGAAATATTTTGTTGCTGCTTCAGTTGATCATGGGTTTTTTTGGTTAATTAATAATGGGATGATTGCTAGTAGGCTTATTTCTAGGCCTACTTATATAAGTAGGAGGTTGGTGCTAGATATTGTGATTACTGGGTCTATAAAAATGGTGAAGTAGATGATAATAAGGGTGATAGAATTTATTAGTACGGAAAGGGTTTAAACCAACGTTTTCGGGGTATGGGCCCGATTGCTTAATTAGCTGACCTTCCTATGGTAGGATAAGGTGTTCAGGTAGCACGAAGAATTTTGGATTCTTAGGAGTAGGTTCAATTCCTATTGTTCTAGAAACAAGAGGATTTAAATCTCTATAATTTACTCTATCAAAGTAACTCTTTTGTCAGACATATTTCTATATGTATGGGGGAATGCTTGCTATGAAAATTGGTAAGGAGATGTGTCATGTGCAGAATGCTAATGTCAGCGGTAAGAAATTTTTTCATAGGAGATGTATGAGTTGGTCATATCGGAAGCATGGATATGATGCTCGGATTCATAGAAATGTTGATAGTAGAAGGGTTTCTGTTATAAAATTGATTGAGTAAAGTTCTGGTATATAAATATTGTGTAGCGGGCCTAAGAATACAGTGGTTGTTAGGGCATTTATAAGGATGATATTGGTATATTCGGCTATAAAGAACAGTGCGAATGGACCAGCTGCATGTTCAACGTTGAAACCAGAAACAAGTTCAGATTCTCCTTCAGTTAAGTCAAATGGAGCTCGGTTTGCTTCTGCTAAGGTTGAAATGTATCATATTATAGCTATAGGTCAGGCTGGTCAGATTTGTTCTTGGGTAAAGATAAGTATTTGTAATGAGTATGAGGCCACTTATTAGAAGAACTGATAGTAGAATAATGGCTATAGTAACTTCGTATGAAATTGTTTGGGCTACTGCTCGTAGGGCGCCGAGTAGGGAGGATTTTGAGTTGGATGCTCATCCTGATCATAGAACAGAGTATACAGATAAGCTTGATGTTGCTAGGATAAATAAAATTCCTAAGTTTAAGTTAATTAGTGGGTGTGGTATTGGTAGTGGGATTCATAGGCTTAGGGCCAGTGTTAGTGATAATGTTGGTGCAATAATAAACAGTGATATTGAAGTTGTTAATGGTTGTATTGGTTCTTTTATAAATAGTTTTATGGTATCTGCGAATGGTTGTAAGATACTATATGGTCCAACAATGTTTGGTCCTTTTCGTAATTGTATATAACCTAGAATTTTTCATTCTACAAGTGTTAGGAAGGCTATGGCAATTAAAATGGGAAGTAGAAGTGTTAATACGTTAATAAAGTGCACTATTAGGGAGAGGATTTGAACCTCTGGTGAAAAGGTTTTAAATCTTATGCAATTTCCTGGCTCTGCCACCCTAATAACCTTATCTAGGTGATTTGTTTTGTACAGATGTATTTTATTGAGATTAAATTCATAAATTGTATTGAGAGCCCTTCTGAAAAGTTGGCTCTATTTCTCTTGTCCTTTCGTACTGGGAGAAACTGTAAACAGATAGAAATTGACCTGGATGGCTTAGGTCTGAACTCAGATCACGTAGGACTTTAATCGTTGAACAAACGAACCATTAATAGCTTCTGCACCATTGGGATGTCCTGATCCAACATCGAGGTGGTAAACCCTAATTGTCGATATGGACTCTAAAATAGGATTGCGCTGTTATCCCTAGGGTAACTTGGTCCATTGATCAAAATATTTTTGGGTCAATAAGATATGTAAATTACTTTGACTTGTGAGTCTATGTTACAATCATTCAGAGAATTTTTTGTTCTCTGAGGTCACCCCAACCGAAATTTTAAGTTTAAAGTTTTTATGTTTATGCCATTAGGTTATATAGATATATTAATTAAGCTGTCAATTTAAGCTCCATAGGGTCTTCTCATCTTATTGTGGTATTCCAGCCTCTTCCCTGGAAAGTCAATTTCACTGATTAAAAATAAGAGACGGTTGAATCCTCCTTTACCCGTCCACTCTCGTCCCTGATTAAGGAACAGTGATTACGCTACCTTTGCACGGTCAGGATACCGCGGCCGTTGAAACTTTTGTCACTGGGCAGGCAATGCCTCTAATACTTGTCACGCTAGAGGTGATGTTTTTGGTAAACAGGTGGGATTCAGGTTTGCCGAGTTCCTTTTTTTTTTTTTTTTTTTTTAATCTTTCCTTAAAGCACCCCTGTGTTGGGTTAACAAGTTAGTATTAGGTAGTTTAATTTGGGAGTTAATACCTATGGTTTGATAAATAACAATGGATCCGTGCTGTTATACACTTGTGCTTGGAGAATGGTTATTCTTGTTACTCATATTAACAGTATCTCATCTATACATTTATAGATTAACCCATTTGATTATATAGGAATTTATTAATAATTGTTAAATTAGTGGTTTTTTAATGTTGAGCTTGAACGCTTTCTTTATTGATGGCTGCTTTAAAGCCTACAATGGTTAAATATAAATTTTAGTTTATTCACTATTAAAGGTTTTTTCCATTCCTAAAGATCTGTCCCTCCTTTGGCTAAACTTTAAATTTACGTGGGGATTAGATGTTCTTTTGGTAAATTTAAAGTTGAACTAATATTCATTTTTTGGGTAACCAGCTATCACCAAGCTCGTTTGGCTTTTCACCTCTACCTAAAAATCGTCCCACTATTTTGCTACATAGACGGGTTGATTCATGAAATTGATTTTAGGTAGCTCGTTTGGTTTCGGGGTTCCTAGGTTAAATTCTTTTAGTTAGACGTTTTCTAGTTAATTCATTACGCAAAAGGTACAAGGGCTTATCTTTGCTTGTTATTACTTTTAAATGATCTTTCATCTTTCCCTTATGGTACTTGTTCTATAGCGCCTATAATAAATTTCTTTCTCCAATACTTTTATTAGGTTGAATGTTTTGGTTTAGTGTAAAGATGTAGTTATATTAAAATTTGTTAGGGGTAGAATTAGTTCAAAGTGTCCATTTATAATGAATTCTTCTGGGTGTAGGCCAGATGCTTTATGTTAAGCTACACTATGATTATTCCAAGCATACTTTCCAGTATGCTTACCTTGTTATGACTTATCTCCTCCCATAAATTGAATTTTTGTATTATTTATTGGTAGATAAATTTAATTTGAGGAGGGTGACGGGTGATGTGTGCGTACTTCATTGCTCTATTCAATTAAGCTCTCTATTCTTAATTTACTACTAAATCTTCCTTGATCCTTTAGTTTCATAAAGGGTTTCGTTTATGTTCTTAGAAAGAAAATGTAGCCCATTTCTTTCCATCTCATTAGCTACACCTTGACGAAACGTTTTTATGTTTGTTCTTGTGCTTACTTTAAGGCCTTTTTAGGGTTTGCTGAAGATGGCGGTATATAGGCTGAATTAGCAAGAGATGGTGAGATAAAGCAGGGTTTATTGATTATAGAACAGGCTCCTCTAGATGGATATAAAGTACCGCCAAGTCCTTTGAGTTTTAAGATATGGCTAGTAGTTCTCTGGCAAATAATTTTGTTGTAAAATTATTTAGGTTTAGGGCTAAGCATAGTGGGGTATTTAATTCCAGTTCGGATCTTAGCTATCGTGTAATATATTGTGCTAGAATTACTTTCGTTATTGAATTTAGGTCTTAACAATGAATTTTCACATATAAGTTAGATTTTAATTCTATTTTAATATAGATAATTTACATGTTTTACGCTATATATAAATAGTTTGGGTTATTTGTGTAACCGCGGTGGCTGGCACGAAATTTACCAACCCTGAGAGGTATAGCTTAGTCAAACTTTTGTTTATTGCTTAATATTTATCACTGCTGGGTCCCGTGGGGGTGCGGTATTACCAAGTAAGTGCAGAAACACAGACCAGTATTAATAAATCATCCTATTAAATGAGGACTTAGAGAAATCTGGAATAATAGACATGACCAAAGATTTAGGCAACTTACAAAACCTTGTTTCAGAAACAGAATGTGTTCTATTCTGGAGCACAGAACACATGGCTTCAAAATGAAGAGCGAATGGGAACTCTCTAAGTGACTGTGTAATGACTGACTCCTCTTTAGAGCTTAGTAGATATGCAAAGTCTGAAACTCACTTTTTCTGTCTGTTGAATGGCCTTAATAATATATTCTCTGTATTCTCCCAGAGGCATTTTAAGGTTAAAAATATAGTGATACATGGATAGCTTTGAAGTTTTCAGAGATGCTGGTCCGGGGTGTTATTACAAGGGATCTTCGTGGAAAACCATAGGCTAAGATGCTGCCTGAAGGCACCATTTACCAAAACTGTCATTTACCAGTTGGAAGTCCCTATCAGGAAAGGGATTTGAGGATAAGACTCTTTTCCTACTGTTACATAAGAGCATGTAGTGAACAGTCAATGGAATGTTAGCTACATGGCTTGTAAATGTAAATGCATTCTGTTTTCAGTGGAAATTAATTTTAAAAAGTTTACCCCAATACAAACTAATTGTGATTATACAATTTAGCAATAGAAATGTTTGGGTTTTTTTGAGATCAGTCCTCGCAATGTGCTCAGGTTAGCCCTTAACTTCTGGGAACCAAAGATCTCCTGGCCTCATTTAGAATAGCTGGGAGTATAGGTATAAGTTTTCCTTCAATGGACAGAAATGGAGCATTGTTTTGTTAATGAATACTGATGCCTAAGAATCGCATAGCAAGGTATATTGTATATTGATCCTAATTCATTGAAAATATTCAACTATGGTAGTTGGAATGATAAGGGCCCCATAGGCTCATATATTTAACAGTTTGTTTTCCAGTTGGTAAACTAAGTTTTGGAAGGATTAGAAGGTGTGGCATTGTAGGAGGAGGTGTGTCACTGGGGTGGATTCTGAGGGTTAAGAAGCTCTTGGCAGGCCCAGCCTCCTCGCTTTCTGACTTGTACCTGTAAATAAGATGTGAGCTCTCAGCTACTGTTCCAGTGTCTGCCTGCCTGCTGCCATGCTCCCCACCAAGATAATGAATGACTCACCCTCTGAAACTGGAAGCAAGCCTCTGATTAAATGCTTTTTTAAATAAGTGGCCTTGGTCATGGTGTTTCTTCACAGCAATAGAGCAGTAACTAAGATACCAACCAAGTTAAGCTTATGATACATGTTTTTAGGATTAGCTTTAATATTATGGAAAAACCCAGTTGTCTTAGATTCACATTCATAATACAAGTATATTTTAAACTTCATAGACATGTATAGCTCACATTTAAAAAAGAAGAGCTATGAAAGAATTATCCTACAGAAAATGAAAGTTCAATCTACTTGGCTCTTACTGGAAGGAACTAGTCCTCAGTATAGTAAATAAATAGCAACAGAGAATGGTTGTAGGACAGATTAGTCTCAAATAGCTTTTTCTTAACTCACTATCGTTCCTCAATATATCACAATTACTGAGAAAACACACATATACATTTCCATTTGGCTACCCATATACCTCAAAAGAAAAGAAAAGAAAAGAAAAGAAAAGAAAAGAAAAGAAAAGAAAAGAAAAGAAAAGAAAAGAGAAAGAAAAGAAAGGAAAAGGAAAGTGGCCTCTATACTAAGTTGTATCAGTTCTCACTGGTGTTACTACTTACAAAGAAGTGCTTTCTGTGTTCACATTGTACCCAATAAAGCCAGGAGTTAAGGAACAAGTAAGTTGAAGAAACCATGGTGGAATCTCACAATACCAAGAGAGTTTTCAAAACCTTGATCATGCTTTTTACAATGTAAGATGCCTAACGCTTAGATCAACTTCCCTTTGCTTTTAAAAATTTAATTATTTTATTTCTTTACATTCCAAATGTTGTCCCCCCGCTCTCAGTCTCCCCTTTCTCAGCATGTCACAAATAGGTCTCTAAAATTTACTAATTCCCAGTTCTGGAAAGACCTACAGCTCTGCACATTCCAGAGCTTCCGACTAAAGACAGAGGACTTGGAGTCCTAATTTGACATGTGAACTTAAGTTTTTCAGGTCTGGGACTTTGTTTTTCCTTTTATGAAGTTGTGATTACCTCAAAGCATTAAATTGAGCATCAAGTGTATGCATTACTTTTATATTGCTGTAATAAAACACCATCACCAAGACAGCTCACAGAAAGGATCTATTTGGGCCTGTGGTTCCAGGGGCATAAGAGTTCATGATGGTTGGGTTGAGGAACAACAGCTGAACTGAGATGCTTACCCAAAGCTCAAAGTTGAAGCAGGGGTGAATTTAGGATTGAGTGTGATTTGAAAACTTACCCCTGACTCCTAGTAATAAACTTCCTCCCCAAGGCCACACTCCCTGAACCTACCAAGCAGAGCTGTCAGTTGGACATGAAATATTCACATACTTAGAATATGGGAGACATTGTTTAATCAAACCATCACACCAATTAATTAGATGTATGGGAAAGCATTCTCAGCTAGAAAAGAAAACTGAGTTACATTTAATTTCTATTTCTATTTTACAACCTGAAATTCTTACTAATAATTGCTTCCCAAAGAACCTGGGGAAGTTTCTCTTACTAGACCCTTGGTATGTCAGAAATGATGCAAGTCCAGTCATATCTATTTATCAAACAAATATTATTCAACAAAACACACCAACAATTTTATATCCTTAAGTATAACACCATCAGGCAGGAAATGGATGCAGTATCATCATTAATTAGAAACTAAACTGATGGAGTGAATTATCAATGATGACAGATGGGTGCCTATTTCCATGCGGTCTCAATTTGCAATTTTGCTTTTGGCTTAATTCAATGTTTTTATGATCAACAGTATATTGCAGTGGGGCAGGGGAGGCAGGACTTATTTGTCATGATATGACTTCAAGGACTGCTTCATAAAATATATACTACAGTAGCTGAGCTAGAAAGCACCCTTCTTCCCTAAAGAACGCAATGCAGTGGGGATTCTGCCCATATTGTTGCTATTGCTTTAAAGGTGGAGGATATGGAGAATTATTCCTCTTCCAAGAGAGACAAACATGAAGGTTGTGTGCCCATGTTCACTAGCAGACTGCTTTAAGAAGCAGTGATGGGAAACCCAGAAGAGATTCCGTGTGTGGAGGAGCACACATTGTGTTTAATTGAGCTGCTGCTTAGATTCATAAACACAGCTGGGAACACACTAATATCTCTTACTGAAGACAGAAAACTCAGGACGTCTTATTTTTATTTGCTTTCACATCTACACCATGAATTAAATAGCTTAAAATCCTTGCAAAACTGTGGATCTGTGGAAGTTCACTTTTGGTATTTTTGGTGCATAAGCTGTGATTTTTGAGTTGTGATTTATTTTTGAAGCAAAGCACCACGTGTTCACCTTTATCTTTCTGTTTTCCCGCAGGTTTGCAGTGAGAGGGGAGGATTGCCTGAGGTCTGTTAAGTAAACTGATATGGTATTTACATAGTGATAACCATTCTCTGCTTCTACTTAATTATTTTTTAGTTTCCAGTTAGATTAAACAATCGGGAATAATCATGCTCAAAAACAGTTCCATGAAAATTCTGATCGAAACATTCCAGAAATAGAATTCACTTCATTTGGAGGTAAAAAGCAGTCTGTCTGGTATTTTGATTTGAAAATAAAGACTATGAAAGGCAAGATGAGAACTTAAATTGTTTCATGAAAAATGCCATATTAAAATTTAGGCAATATGAGGCTACAGAGATGGCTCAGCCTTTAAGAACACATACAGCTTTTCTAGTGGGCCCAAAACAAGCATTTTAGCTCCAAGGAGTAGATGCTCTTTTCTGGTCTCCACAAACGAACACACACACACACACACACACACACACACAGCACTTTAAAATATGCAGACAATATAGAGAGTGAGGTATGCTTTCTTTTATAACCTACTCCCTTAATAAATCTCAACCTTGAGTGCTTTGAGATACATTTTGTTTCTTTGTTCAGCTTTTGGTATTAACAAATCTAAACTAGCTGTTTCTGTAGTTACTATGTGCCGGAATATCTTTTTTTTTTTTCTTCATAACTGATACAGTTAATTTTGTCTGTCAGCTTGACTGGATTTGGAATCCTACAAAGGACATGCTGCTGAGTATGTCTGAGGTCTAACTGAAGGGGAAAGATGCAGCTTGGATGTGGGTAGCAGCATCTCATGAGCTTCCCCTACCTCAAGAATGAATAAAAAGGAGGGAAAAGATAGACAGCTAAGCAATCGTCTAGCTGCTTCAACCCCTTATAGTCACAGACACAGCCAACTCACTGCCATACCCCAGCATAGCAGACTCTTCCTTCCTATCTTTCCTTCCTTCCTTCCTTCCTTCCTTCCTTCCTTCCTTCCTTCCTTCCTTCCTTCCTTCCTTCCGTCCTTCCTTCCGTCCTTCCTTCCTTCCTTCCTTCCTTCCTCCTTCCCTCCCTCCTTCCATCCATCCATCCATTCATCCATCCATCAGCTGCTTTTGTAAGTTGCTTTGTCATGCAGTTAGGAAAGTCACCAATAGAACACACCACTGTCTGAGGCCTGTAACACACCCCCTTGTTAATTATCAACCCACCTTGTCTGTTATGGTCACAAGAGGGTCTCCAGCTCTTCAGTTGGATTTTAGTGACTCAAAACTTTTATACTATTAAAACTATGATGAAAGGAGACATTTGTGAGGGATTGTGTTTAGAAGCAGTTTCTCTTGAATGACCTCCAAGAACATATGGTTACCCTCAAACTGTGCAAACATTCCAGATAGAAATATAGTTTTAAATAACCAGATCAATAAAAAGATGTAGTATCCCCAGAATCATCAGCAGCATAGGGTACATCAGGAGCACACAGGGCATAGGTGAAGTCTGTTTACTGAGGAATTTGATCATTTCAACTCTAGCTATAATAATAATAATAATAATAATAATAATAATAATAATAATAATAATAATAAAAATTCTGTCCTACAACTTGGATTTTCCAGTTGCTTCCCATCCTGACAAAGGATTAGTCTCTGAAGGTGATAGAACAAGACTGAGTTCTAAACCTCAAGTGAGAATTATTACATTAAGAGCTTAGAAGGAGCCATTGGTAATTTTAACTGCAGGGGGTGAGCATTTCCTTTACCCAGGAGCACTTGGAGGAAGAGAGCTTGCTGGGGGTTATTAGAGCTTGCTTGGGCTACTATAAATCTTCATTAGGTTTGCATGAAAATAGAACTCAAGGCTTTCTTTTAAAGGAGCACAGCATCAGTAACTTGATTGCTCTGCAAGTGTGTGACTATGCTTAGCTTCTACTCTGTAACTCAGGAGATGCTGAGGTGTCTTCTTGCTATTTCTCTGGTCTCCTTTTTCCTATAAGAAAATGCCACTTGGTTGTCTTCTAATTGTGCTGTTTCTCCTTGGATTTTTGGGTCACAGTGCATGTCATTACATACTGCCTTGTCTCTCTACTCCAATGTTTTCACCTTTATTTATTTTATTTTTTTTAAACAGAGGTTTCCTGGTTTAGTGAAACTATTTCTATTTTCATATGAGCCTGGTGCTCCTAAAAATAACTCAATTTTATATTTTTATTTTGTCTTCTTTACATCTGGTACCCAAAATAAGGCAGAAACAGCAGACTATTAGCCATGTGAGAAGAAAACATAGGCGGTTAGCAACCCGGATCTCATTTATCATGCAGCTGAAGGCATTTTTTAGAGTATGTAAAGTCTTCACATGGTTAAAAATAAAACCTAAGAATGTGCTATCCTAGAAAATGATGAACGAAGAAAGGAATCCTTATTGATATAGCTGGCCTAGGCTATCTCCAAGGACAGTAGGAACAATAGGATATTCAGAAGGAGCCTTTATAGAAAATTGCTACAGTACGTGGTGCAATTCCTCCTGTCAGTTTTAGTAACACAAAGTTGACACAGCTTAGTATTCTGAGTGACAAATAAAAATTACTATTTTTATGAACACTTTCTAACATTTTGAATATGTTATGTGAAATGTACAAAATAATTCCATTTTTCCCACCCAGAATTTAGACTTGAATCCTCTGGCAAGTTTTACTGTATACTTCTACTTATTATGTTTCCTCTGCTTCCTCTCACCTTTCACTCTGCTGCATTCCTACAGCCCCTGGCTGTCCCCTTTATCAGCCATCCCAGGTTGTGCCTATAGGTGTGCGTGGCAGCACTGAAGCTAGCCAGGGACTCTCTGAGGAGCCCTTGTGTGCTTCATCAGCAGACCCTGAGATAAAGCATTGGCCAGGGCTTTGAAGAATAAAATATTTCAGGGTGCAGTTTTATTGTCTTAGTTTCCACACAGTCATATTGTCATTTCTGTTCATATTTGTGGTTGCCTCTTCAATTTAAAAGACTTAAAAACTTTTAATGCATACATACTTGTTGTGGTGGTAGTTGACGATGTATCAGACCCTTTGAGCTATCGTCTTTGCTATCAAGATAAAAATACCACCAACAAAAGAGGTCTGTCTGGTTCAGTAAACAGACCTAGATTACTGGATAAATTTAGAAGGAAATATAGTTTTTGAAATATTTATTTTTATTATTTTAAATTATGTGTATGAGCATGTAAGTGCATCTGGCTGGCTGGGTCTGAGTCATCTGATACATCTGGAGCTAGAGTTAGAGGTGGTAGTGAGTTGTCTTGTGTGCATGCTGAGAACTTAACTTGGGTTCCTACAAGAGCAGTAAGTGCTTTTAGCTGCTGAGCAATCTCTCTAGTCCCTGAAAGTAAGATTCTTATGCAAAGACAGTACAACACTTACTGACAAAGAATGAAAATACTGGAGACCAACAAAGATGTGGCTCAAAAATCTAACTCCTCCATTTCTTTCTTTCTTTCTTTCTTTCTTTCTTTCTTTCTTTCTTTCTTTCTTTCTTTCTTTCTTTCTTTCTTTCTTTCTTTCTTACTTTTTTTATGCTAGGGATTGAGCCTAAGGCCTCATGCAGTATAAAATATTATTCTATATTTGAGTAACATCTGCATCTCCTAAAAACCTAACTAACTTTCCCTTAAAATATGTTTTTCAAATCCCAAGTATTCAGACAGCCTATATATATATATATATTGTCTTTATCTCCCACATTTATGTTTGCCAGACTCTGCACATTTAGGGGAGAGTGGCTTAAAAACCATCCTCTGCAAAACAACTTGTCTCTAAAGCACTGTTTCTCAAAGTGTTGACTTGGACTCTTCTCCCCATGAACACATGACTATAACCTGAAGACATGTTTAGTGATCCAAAGTGGTATAGAGCTATTGATGGCTGTGGACACACTCTTTCCTCTTTCCACTTGGTTTTCTGTTTCTCAACAAAGAGCTGTCACAATATCAAGGAGGCCGAAGTTGTAAAATCATCCTCCAGGTGTCTACTGGGCACTGCTGTATGCTTTGCTGGTCCGGCATGAAGGAATTGTGTCCCCGAGGTTTGACTCACAAACAGTTGTGATATCCTTGGTGAAACCAGATGAGCTGGTTAGACTTGTTGGGTGTTTGACTGTCTGCTAGATCCTGGGTTTTTAATGGAAAGTGGAGACTGTTAATCAGAGAATGGGAAGGAGTCAAATCTACTGAAAGAAACCTGGGCTATGATTCAGACTTAGCCACTTCACTACTCTAACCTTTAGTTATTATTAGTTATTGGTAGATATATTCATTTATGAAGAAAAGGTATGAATAAATAAATTCATATTGTATACAAAAGAAAAAATCATTTTTTCATCAATATTAAATGGGATTATTCATCATAGTATTGGCTGGATAGCTTCATGGATTGTTGATCCTAAAACTTTGTTTTTTTGTTTTTTTGTTTTTTTTTACCATAAGGAAGAATTGTCTGCATTCAGCTATTGTCCAGCCTAAACTTCATATCCTAGGAACAGAACACCCATTGATGTTTAAAGGTTGCCCCTCTATAGTGTGTTTCCCAGAAAAATCTAGTTTGTTCAGTCATTTGATTTTCTACTTAACTTAGAAATGGCCATGCTTCTTCATTAGAATCCATGGACATGGCTACTACTCTACTACTCAACCCCTAAACAGCTGTAAGGCAGAGAGAGATGTTAGGGTAGCCACTGGGGACTAGGCCCTCATTTTAAATCATGACATTAGTCTGTGTCCTATACCACCTCCTTCTCTGAAAACTTACTACAGAGATGGAGCACTGTACTGACTCATGTTACCCAGAAGTTGGTAAGAGGATGCAGGATAAGGAGGCAGGATTGCACAGCTGCTGAATACTCGGCTTATGGTGATTATTAGTCAAAGCTCACAGCAGAAACTCAATGAGGAGGCTCAAATTAATATCTTCTACAGAGGAGAATCTGGGTTGATGAAAGTCACCAGTGAAGTAACAGAAAACTGGATTCACTGGACTTTGAGGAATAGAATGGAATGTCAGGTCACAGGACTGAGAGGCACAGCAGTGGAAGCAGGTGAGCTTGACTCAAGGTTGCATTCTCCTTGTTATCTCTTCCTTTTTTCTTCTTATTTGTGAATGTGGTTTTTGCTTTAGACCACAGACATTGTTCAGAAGCTGCAGTGGCCTTTCCTCAGGAATTCAGACATCTCTGGTTTTTAGGTTGCTGTGAGCACACATAGAACCAGGGATGCATACTTCCTCCCTGACTGTCTTGAGTCACATGTTTATAATTGAACTCATGATGTTGTGTTAATACAGATGAACTGATGCAGTGAGAGTCTCGTCAGTTGTTGGATAACATGGCAAGGTGGTGGAATGAAATCCTGCGTCCACCCCAGGCGCACAGCCTCTGGGAGGGACCAGATGCGGGCAGTTTGATCACGCACACCCCAGGTGACCTTTTAAGTGACTAAATGTCACAGACTTATGGAGAGATGTAGCCATGTGTTAGAAGCTGTTTCTAGGAGCATGGTAAACGCCTGTCATCGCTTATATGGTTGCCCCTGCTGGGGACAGCCTATTGAGTCTACCAGGGTTTAAAATCTTAGCTCAACCAGGAACCAGGCTGCTTTTCATGGCCCCACAGTCAGTCAGTACCATTTCAAATCCTGATTCCAGATCAAAGGCTCAGGTAAGAAATGGATGGAATTTTTAGAATGCTCTTAGCATGATTAGATACTGAAGTGGTAATTCAAAAGCCCATAAGTATCACAGTATCCTTGGACAAAAGGCCAGAGTATCTAATGCAAAAGAACTTTTTAAGTAAATAAAAAAAGACAAATTGAATTTATATGCCAAAGAAGTAGACATGCTTTGTCAGAATCTGAACTACTAGTCTTTAATTTCCAAATTAAAGAAACCTAGGAGATTTTACCTAGTAATTTAGTTTCTTGTTTAATGTCATATTAGGATTGGCCTGAATTAGGCCTGCAGACTCACAACAAGGCCGATAGGCATGCTGCTACCTGCTCATATTACTGGACATATTCTTGACTCATTGATTGGAAGAAGTCCTTATGAAACACTGACCAGAGAAAACTGGATTCTTGTATTTAATCCTCATGTTAATCATCTTGAAATAGCATAGTAAGAAATAATCCCAAAACTCTTCGGATTTGTTACAGGATCTGACACCTACTCTCAACCTCTCTCCAGTTTTCAATGGTGAATTTTTTTTTTCTGTTTAGCTATGAATTATTTCTTATTGATTAATTGATAACTCAACAAACTTTAATATGTTGAGGCAGTTCCATATGACCAAAAAATAACAAGGCTATACATTTAGATAAGACTAAATTATTATGCTCTATAAATTATTTTTTCTTCTGCTAATGTGAAATGCAGACATCTTTAACTACAAGTATTCACATGGGTTAAAGGAAATACCTGAGCAGTAATTGCCCTCTTACCTGCTGGAAATAATCCAACAAAGAAAAGTAGAATGTAAACATTAAGAATTTTTGTCTTCAAGGAATAAAGAAACTCAGTAAAACTGGACATGAGTGCTGAGATGATTGGTGGCTGTATATTCTGGTATGTCTCTGTACAGATGCATATTGCTTGGGATGAAATCAGTACAAAATTTCAAACACTTTTTATTTTGCCTCAGACTCTCATTGAATCACAATGGTAGAAAAATTTTAAAGCAAAACAAAATAAATTCTTTATAAGACTGGAAATAGGAGCTGGAGAGATGGTCTTGTCAGTAAAACATGAGGATATGATTTACTCTCAGCACAAGTTTATAATCCCAGTCCTGGGAGGTGGAGAAGAGAAAATTTCTGAGGCTTGCTGGTCAGGCAGTATACCCTAATATTGCTGATCTTCAAGTTCAGTGAAAGACCCTGTTTCAAAAACTCAGATACGGGGACAGAAGATGGCTCAGTGGCTAAACCACTTGTCCTGCAACCGTGAGGACCAGAACTTGGATTTCCAGTACTGCCCTAAATTTTGGGTGGGCATGATAGTTTTTTCTATAATTCCACAACTCAGAAAGTGGAGAAAAGGGAATCCCTGGGGATGGGAGGGGGCAAGCTGCTTACCCAGAGAAGACAAACTGTTGTGTCCTGAGTTTAGTAAGAGGCCCTGCTTCAATATTGTAGGCATTTTAAGATAAAGAGTAATTGAGAAAAACACTGATTTTCAACCTCTGACCAAACACATATAAATGTACATTTGACCCTGTACGTGAGAACACGCATATAAACTCAAGCATACCTAGCATGCACACATGCACATCCAAAAATGTTGAAAAACAATTAAGGAAGACGTTGTGGTTGATCTTAGCCTTTACACATAAGAGCACACAGAAGCAAATACATACATATATGTACACACCACATTTAAAAATGAAGAGCCCTCTTTGTGGACCTATTAGAAATGGCCCTGGTCTGTGGGCAGGTGTCAGATTCAACCACCCACTGCGCCATCCTCTCTTGGGATAGATCAGGAGAAACAGTGACCATGATGTATGACACACTTGGAGATGAGTGATTTTTGTAATGGGAGGTCGCAAAATGAAGCCAGGTTGTAACTGTGCTTTGTCCCCTATGCCCAAGTTCCCTGAAATAACGACTCTCAGACTGAATTATATATGAATAAATGCTTAGGCCATAAGCCTGGACCTGTTTTCCACTAGCTCATAACTCAATGTCCCATTTGTTCTATTCTGAGTGTCACATGCCTTGTTACCTCTCCTCAGAGTTTATGCAGCTGTCTTCCTCAGAGCTTCAGGGTGAATCTCCTGTACCTCCTACACTATCCCAGAGTCCTCTCTAAATACCGGAACTTCCAACTCTCTTTTTCCTGTTTAGGCTCCTAGACCAACAGACTTTTATTGACAGGTAAAACTTCCACACATCGCACAAAAGATTCCCTCTACACCAGGTAACAGAAAGACCCTGATAATCGAACACAACTCTTGTCTGGATTTTTTGAAGGGACTAGACATTATAAAAGTTATCCTTGTCCCACTTTGCTTTCTGTTGCTGTGATAAGTACCGCAACTAAAAACAGCTTGCAGGAGGAAAAGCTTCATTTGTTTTATATTTCCTCATCATGCTTCATCATGGAAAGAAGTCAGGGTGGGAATTCAAGCAGGGACCTGAGAGCAGAAATCACAGAGGGGTGCTGCTTCCTAGTTCATCCCCTCTGGCTTGATGAGCTTTCCTTCTTACAAAACTCAGAACCATCTGCCCAGGAATGGTATTGCCTACAGCCAGGTGTCTGGCCTACCTCATATTAGTTAGCAACAAAGAAAATGCACCAGGGAAATTCCCACACGTCAATCTTGCAGAAGCGGTTCCTCCCTTCCCAGATATTGCTATATTTCTGTCGTGTTAATAAACACTAGACAGCATAATAGAGCTTTCCACCCCAAGTATGAAAGGTTTAACGTGACATAGATGGTGAAGGTCCATTTTTCTGTCTCCTGAGGAAAACCAGGAGTGGTGGATGGAAGCTGTGGGAACTGGTTCACAGGGCTTTGGGCTGCTGGGAAGACTCCCCAAGGGATCAGAGCAGTTCCTCTGGCAGAGGAAACAAATTATAGAGTCAGGGAAGCATGGGTTTAAATATCTGTTTTGCCACATGCTGATTCTAAAGACTTAACTATATATGTCACCCCTTTGAGATACTTTCCTGTCTGGTAAGTAAAGAAAGTAATATCTACTTGCAGGACAATTATAATAATCAACTGAATCAACACCTACCAAGTGCAGAGGGTGTGGGCTCCAGTCAGCAAGGGTTGGAAGAATGGGGACTTGATTCTTTTTCAAACTTGCCCCACAATCCTTTTCTACTACTACTACTACTACTACTACTACTACTACTACTACTACTACTACTACTACAGTTGTTAGAAACAGCCATGATAAAATTTCTGGCTTTGAAGGTCAGAATTTTAGCCATCTATTGAGGTATTTAAGGAGCTTTGTGAGGTTTAAGGTGATAGGCTCAAAGTCATCTAGACTGTGTTTGAACTTAATTCTTACCAGCTTTGTTATTTTTTATAAGATATGTGTGTGACTTAGGGTCATAAAAAGTCTTGCAAATAATAAAATAAGTTTGTTTTTTATAGAATACTAAATGAAATAGTATTCAAAGAAAGCTGATGATTTTTAGCATGTACTCAGTTCTAACACCATTCTAAAATTTTTACATATATTAATTTGTTTAGTCTTTATGATAACACTGAAAAGTGAATATTACTTTTTGTATTATTTTACAGGTGTAGACATTGAGGCCAAGTGAAATCTTGTGTGCAAAGTTAGGGAGTATAAACGGCCAGGCATGAATTATGAGCACACAAAATCTGACTCCTGGAACTAAGCTATGCCCTTCTCGAGAATCATGACTACCATTATTGGCTCACTCCATTCCTAGTCACTGATGACCACTTAGTCAATCAGTTAAATCAGTGGTGAAAATTAGAAATGCCAGGGTGAATGCAGTTCCACGAGTGTTAAATCATCTATGTTCTGAATGGCACGAGCTTGCAATTTTTCATCTTGAAAAACGACTGGTTCTTTATCTGAGGTAACTCTTGCTCCACAGCTAGGGAGTTGTCTGTCGTTCAGCTGGATGTTTCTACCCCTCTTCGACATTTTATGAACAAAACCAGGTCCCTGCTTGATTTTAAGCTGTCAAGTTTACAATCATAGTGTGCTCCTTTCTGGAACGAAGTAAAGAAGATTAAAGATCGGTGGAGTCACCCTATGTGTCCTACAGAAACGCTTCCTGCACTCTTCAAAAGGTTATGTCTGAAGCTAACATTACAATAACTTCTCTGGGTATCGAATATGTTTTCTAATGAATGGATGAGTAAGATGAGGAAAGCAAGCCAGAGAGGAAGCCAATGTGTTGTCTCCCAAGGTACTAATAGGTAACAAAACAGACAAAAAGGAGCAGTATGTCAGGTTTATTTATTTTGTCAAGCAAACAGGTTTGGAAAATCCCTGTCAACCTTAGGATGGCTGATGTGTGCTGGAAGATGAGAAACATCTGAATCCTAAAGAAGAAGATGCTGCTTTTGAGAAGCATCCTTAATGAACGTTCACATGCAAGAGGTTACCAGAGCAAGGCATGCTTACTGTCAAGCACTGTGCTCAGAGCTGAATCCTGTGGCAATGGAAATGATGGGATGAGAATATGCTTCAAAGACACTCATTCACATTCTACAAAACTGGGTGCCATAAAGATCTGCAAAAATTGAGTGTCTGTGATACTTGGTCAAAATGATAAAGAGTCAACATGTGTGTGTGTGTGTGTGTGTGTGTGTGTGTGTGTGTGTGTGTGTGTGTGTGTGTTATAGCTATTTATTATGCATATATTCATGATCACATACATTCACACTATGTGCATAAATATACACATATTTAGAGTTCTACTTATAAGGATAAACTTCCATAAAGCACTTGCTTATTAATTTTTTTCTTTTTCTTTTTTAGTGCTGTGGATTGAGCTCATGGCTTCTTACATTCTATGCAGGCATGCACTCTACCACTGAGCCACACCCACAGCACGTTTCTTGACTAATTATGTTGACAGAGGAGCTCCCTAAAGTTTAGTATGGAATTTTTCATGAGGAAAAAGGTTTCATAACTTTTTAGTCAGAATCTGGTTCAGAGCCACAATAATTTCTATTGAGCCCCTCCTCCCTCCGCGCCTACTCCCTCTCCCCACACTGAACCCCTCCCCTGAAGCAGCACTTCCAAAGTGAGGGAAATGATGAATCATGGGAGCCAGCACAGAACTTGATTCTCTACATTTTCATCATCATGTCATGAGCACCTAGAGGAGATAAAAATGCTCTGAAACTCCGAAGTAGCTAGCTGGAAAGCAGGAGAGCAGCCAGGGGGCTTTTCAGGATACACTTTGACAGCAAGTTGAGGCAGATGCTAAGCAGGGAAGGCAGGAACGACATTTGCCAAGTATCTCTCCAGAGGGTGGAGTGAGTCAAGTGCTTTTAAGGAGGCAGTGCCAAGCAGAGTGTCTGTCTGACTAAGAAAAGGCCGAGCTAAGTAACTTTTGTTATATAACAAAAAGGGACCCGGAGCCTTACTGTACAGGAATGTCCAGAATGTCCTTTGTACAAACTTATAATGGATTTGAAAGAATTAAATTTTAGAATGTACTTTAAGAGGCTAGTGACAAAGGAAGATATGTTTGCTTGTTTTTTGTTTTTTGTTTTTTTCCAAATAACAAATCAAACCTACCGCGGCATAGTTTTAGTAGATTCTTTGGGTGCCACCTAGTGATTAAAGGGAGGAAAGCAACTGGAAGTAACTGAAAAATGAAGACAAATTCTAGTCCCTATGTAGGAAAAATTTGTGTCATGCAAGGCTGATTTGAGGGAAAAATCATTAACATGCACTGGTACAAACCAGGAATTTTGGAGACGCCAGGGCCCTCAACTCTTACCTTTCTTTAATCTCCACTGTAGATTGAGCAAGCTTGACATGAACCTATGAAAAAACAACAATACACAAAAGACAGAAAAAGCATGAGATTGTAGAGACTATCTTCACTTTGTAGATACAGTGCATCTACTTATATTTTTCAAATGCAGTTGTGACGTTTCCTAATAATTTTAAACAGTATCAAAATCTTGTTAGATGTTCTCCGCAGAGTTTGAAATGGACATCAAGAAATTTAAGATATCCAGGCTCTACAACTAGTATAATTCAATCACATTTCTAAAAATTTTGAATGCTTACAATAAAAGAGGAGACATACTTCCCCTCTCTGATGAGCTACATGTGATTTATAAATTAATTCTTGATATCTATGTAAGGAAAGCACCTGAATCCCAGAGGGCTAGTTGATATAATTGCAAAGCCCACCCAAGGTTTCAAACTTTAATTTCTGTGACAATCTGGCAGGTGTTTATGCTCTCATTTGCTGTGTCATTGTGTTCTAACTTAGGGTCATCTCCCTCATGGTTCCTTATGTCCTGTTACCCCTTTGCCAGCATTATTAGGGTCAGATTAGTTGGTTTAGGTTGGATGCCCACTTGTTACCAACAACAGTGAGAAGAGAGATTCTAAAGCTGATTTTCACCATGAATACAACGGAGCCTTGGAAGAAATGCTCCTTTCTCTGCCCATTAAAGTTGACTTAGGAATATGTGATGCTTGGAACAGTCATAGCACAGTCTGTGACTATACAGAAAATGAATAGATACAGTGATTGACAAGGTGTCTGGATGATTTATAACACTGATCCAGCCAACCAACCAGAAGCTTCCCTGCCTTCAATGTGTTATCACAGACATAATAAAGCCTGTCCTTTTAAAATTATTTTAAAATATTTTTCTGTTGATGTAAATTTCAGGATAGGCTACACAACACTATTATTTCCTTTGGCATAGTTTCTTAATGGGAATTTTAAAAGGTAACCATTTTCTTTATCTCTTTATATTTATATGCTAGCTCATTAATATTTATTGCTTTTTCTCATTGTTGTGACAAACATAACTGAGGGGTGGGCTCATTTTAGCCTCTGGCTTGAAGGGAATAGTCCTGCATAGCAGGAAAGATAGAGGGGGTGAGAGTCTGAGGCATCTGGTTATGTTTCATCCAACTCAGGAAGCAGAGGAGGATGAATACTAATATTTCAGTTGTTTCTATAGTGTCCCTTTGTACTCCGTATAGGGCTCTAGCACATGAATGCTACCACACAATTTCAGGAGGTATGGCCTTCCTTAGCTGAACCTCTCTGGGACTCCCTGTTCTTCCCCCCCCCACGAGAGAGAGAGAGAGAGAGAGAGAGAGAGAGAGAGAGAGAGAGAGAGAGAGAGAAGGAGACAGAGAGGCAGAGAGATACACACAAAGGTCGGTCTCTCAGATAATTCACACTATAGAAAAATATTACAATCAAAATCACCAAAAGTTTGCTCTCTCCTGGTAAAGTTGACACCCACATATATAACTTAACCATTGTATTCTAACCCTGGTCCTAATAGGCCCATAAATATCTCATAATGCTAAATATATTTACTTCCCCTAAAATTTTAACAGTTCTAACATTATTCAAAAGCTCAAAGCCCAAGGTCTCCTCTGAAACTCAAGACAATCTTTTAGCCATGAGCACCAGTGACATACACATCTAGTTTACAATTTATAGCATTCCTAATTCAAAAGGAAGGAATTCAGGCACAGTAAGGACAGTCCGGATCAAAGCAAGATTGACCAGAACAGGGCAAACACCAAACACCACAGCACCATGATTAGCACCTGGAATTCATGATCACATCATCTGGGCTCAACAGACTTGAAAATAGATGATGGTTCTTTTCTGAAGCACATGGTACTTCTCCTTGGGGCTTTATCCATTTCAGAGCTTCAGCTTTTCTCAGTGTATGTCCCATGGTTCTGGCATTTCCAACATCCTGGGATCTCCATTGTAACTTGGACTTTGCTTTTACAACTTCACATACTGGCCTCTCTGCATTCGTCTTCTCTGCAAACTTAGAATTGGTCATGCTCCTTTTCTTAAAACAAAACAAAACAAAAACAATAACAGACAAACATTTTTCATGTATTTCTGCTTTCTCTCTCACTGTAGATCTGATCAAAAGCAGTAAGGTGTAACATACTATAACTAGGATACTACGGTATCTTGACATTACCTCTTCTAAACCATTTATCCAGTATATCTGAACTCATATTCACTCAACTATCAGGGCACAGGCAGAGATAGCCAGTTATTTGCTAGTAGTAACACAGTATCTGCTCTAATTCTCAGTATAGTCCTTGTTCCCAGATGAAACTCTGTGAGCTTAGTCTCCACTATCTTTGTTGGCATTCATGCTTAGAGTCCACACTCCCACAAGAGAGGCCCATTAAGCTCTGAAGATCTTTTCCTCATGCACTGTCAGCACATGATAACAAATATGTAGACTTTTTCTCTGACTTCACCTGTCAACATCATGTCAAACAAACACAGTAAAGCAAGCTATAATTCTCATGGTTTTGCAACATGCTTTGGACAGACATAGATTACTATTTCTATTCTGTAGATAAGAATCAGAAGCTGATGGAAAAGTCAAATGATACTTGATCAATCACTCAGCAGCATCTTATAACAAAAAACACAATAGTCATTTGGCAATGCATTCTGCATATTGAACAGGGATGAAGCTTGCCTTCATGCAAGACACATGCATGTGAATATTCATAGTGTTTTTATTTATAGCAACATAGACAAAATCCTAGCTGTTTTACAACAGGTGAATGGTTCAACTAATTGTAGTTATATCATGGATAAATCTCAAAAAAGGTTATGCTGATTGGAAAAAAATACTCCCAAGTCATATGCTGATTTGCTAGATATGCACACATAGGGATGCAGTCAATTATGTAAAACTAGACACACACAGCTAATTCTAAATAAATCTAGGGAAATATAAATAAAATCTATAGATGGATGATATTAGCATTGATAACCTGGTTGTGATATTGTAGTATATTCTCAAAAGTGCCCCGACCCGCAGGACCAGTTATTGGAGGGATACCCGAAGAGACCCCA
This sequence comes from Uromys caudimaculatus, assembly GCA_028551405.1. NCBI lineage: Eukaryota > Metazoa > Chordata > Mammalia > Rodentia > Muridae > Uromys > Uromys caudimaculatus. Next base: position 42,459,753 of record CM052704.1, on the reverse strand, counting down.
AAACCTGTGGGAGAGAATGGGCGAGAGAGAGAAGAAGGAGACCAAGCAAGCTCTTTGTCAAGGTCTCGTTTAATTTTCAAAACTCATCTACTTTTATACAATATTCAAAAAGGGGAAAACTCAGAGGCGGGGAGAAGCAGGGGGTGTGAGGTGATGGGAAGGGGGTGGGCTCAGCCAGCAGTCACAGTGA
>CM052704.1:42428974-42459463 GCA_028551405.1 Uromys caudimaculatus | reverse complement strand
TGGCGGCTCCCAACACAAAAGATGTCATTTTTGTAAAAATAACTAAATGGTACAAATGATCTTTTGCAATAATTCTTGTAATTGAATGAGAATCTATAAATATCTCAAAGTAAAAAGTTTAATTTTAAAGTTATAGGTATTCCTGGCAAGAACATTGTGCAAGATGAAAACTGACTCTTAAATTTATTTATCGTCTGATCTCCATCCACAAGTGTGCTATGGGATGTGTACCTCTCCTCCTACAAAACAAGTAACTGAATACATTAAAAAATCTAAAAGAAAGCAGCTAATGACTAATATAAATATATAATGACTAATAAAAATTAAAAGTCACCTACAAATAAATTTATCCAAGGAACTGAAAAAGTTCTTCATTGAAAACTCTTGAAGAAGTCACAGAACATAGAAAGACATCTCATGCTTATGGGTTGTAAGAACTAATACAATCAAAATGTCTACTTTACCAAAAATAAACTAAAGAGTCAATGGAATTTCCTTACAGAAATAGAAACAATCCTAAAATTTACACGAAACCAAAAATGACACCAAGGCAAACCTGAGCAAAAAGAAGAGAATTGGAAATAACAGTGTACCAAATTTCCCATCCATAAAACACAGTACCACAAAAAGCAGATATGTTTGGGAGAGTTTTAGATGTGACTTTAAAAGCACAGGCAACTAAGGGCTTGACAATTCAGATTACATAAAACTAAGAGATTTATTCCCAGCAAGTAAAACTACCTACAGAGAGAAGCATCAGCCTGTAGGACAGGAGAGAATATCTGTATTATGTTTCTTGCTAAAAGGTTTACATCTAGAACTTCAAAACCCTCAACTATAATATCTATCTCCATCATTAATGTCACCATCAACACCATCATCTGATTAAATGATGGACAGATTACCTGCTTACTCATTTATCAAAAGACATACAAGTGACTGCCAAATAACAGTGGCCATAAGGGGAATGCAAATCAACATGACATAGACACATTGTCATCCCAACTAGAATGACCATTACATGAAAGAAATTCTGGCAGGGATATGTGGAATGAGGAAAGCTTATAACCTGTTAGTGAGGTTGTAAATTTGTATAGTAATCATGGAAAAAAAATGTGGAATTTTCTCAGATAAATAGGGAAACAAACCTGCTCCATGACCCAACAATTTTACTACTGGACTGGATGTAAAATTAAAGGCAGTGAAATCCACTTATCAGATAGACCTGCACTCCTGTGCATATAATGATATCACTCACAGTAATTATGATCTGTAATTAGCCTTGGTAGTCACCAAGCAAGCAATGGAAAGTATAGCATGGGTACAACTTGAAATACAAGGCATCCATAAACATAGATTTCATTTGCAGAAGTATGAACATTAGGATGAGTGAAAAAAAAAAAAAAAAACCAGGGACAGGAAGACAAATGCACCCTTTACATGTAGGGGATTAAAGCTGATCTTATGAAAATAGAATTCAAGAGACCAGAGTCTGGGCAGGTTGTCAATGGATATAGAAGTATAGCTAAAGCCTGAGAATGAGGGTTAGTGGCAGACTAATTTGGTACCATGTGAAATCCCCTAGATTCACTCTCCAGCATCACTGAGTAAATGCTTAATAAAGTTCTCTGTAAGATAAATAGTCTTTAATGTTTAAAAGACAGAGTGGGGCATTTGGTGGCAATGTAGAAACCTAGTGCAGAGAAAACTCTCTGAAACTCTTTCTACAAGTGTAACCATAGTGAAGTCTCCATTAAAGGGGGAAATGGCCCCCATTAGTTATCTTCTAAAACCAAGCAAGACTCTTAGCAGTGGGACTGGGACATCAACCCAGCTGCAAAACTTCGACCTAGAATCTGCCCAGCCTGCAAGTTGTGCTAGGGTAAAAGTGGCACAAAACTTCTGGGTGTGACCAACCAATTACAGGTCCAACTTGAGCCCAGGCATCAAGAGGGAGCACATACCTACCAAGAACCAGAGGCAGGACAACCCAGGAGCCCAGGATAGAACAAAATACAACTGGCGAAACAAAATAAAACAGAACATCATCAACAGCACCAACCAATCAAAACACAACAACAAACCTACAAAATCAACCAACTGACCAACCAACCAACCAACTAACCAGTTAATGAAATGATTCCTAATTATATTCTGCTATACTTATAGCAAAATTTTCATGAGAGGAGCAACATCCAGCAACTTATAGGAGCAAATGCTGACCCACAGCCAAACACTTGGAGAAGCCAGGGGAACCCTGCAAAAGAGGGAGGAAGGATTGTAGTAGTCATAGAGGTTGAGAGCACCAAGAGGCATGGCCCATAGAACCAACTAAGCAGGGCTCACAGGGGCTCACAGAGACTGAGGTAACAAACATGGATCCTTGTGGATCTGAACTAGACCTTCTGTGTATATACCTTATGGTTGTGTGTAGCTTGGTGTTCTTGTAGGACTTTGAACAGTTGGGGTGGGTTGTCTTTGTTGTGGGGGTGTCTCTGACTCTTTTGCCTCTGCTTGGGACCCTCTTCCTCATATTGGGTTTCGTAGTCCAGCCTTGATATGAGAGTTTGTGCCTAGACTTATTGTATCTTGTTCAGCCATGTTCAATGAATATCCCTGTGAGGGCTGCTCTTTTTCTGGAGGGAAACAGAAGAGGATAGGATCTGGGAGAAAGATGGGGTGGGGAAGGGACTGGGAGGAATGTCAAGAAGTGAAACTGAGATCAGGATGTAATGTATGAGGGAAGAATAAACGATTAAAAAAAGCACCATTAAATCCCAAGATTAAACCAAAGCAAACAAACATATCAAATACACTATTAATCTTTTTCTGTTCCTCAGAGGAAAAACCCAAGAACCCAACTGGCCTATATTTCCTCATCCATGTCTCTCCTTTCATCTTCAAAATTTGTCTTCCTTTTCTTTTGTGCTGTACTTTCTCCTCTTGTTGTTCCATATCTAGCACACCAGCATGCATCATCTTCCTGCGTTTACACAGACTCTCCCCTCAAACACTGCATAGTTCTTCCCAACTTCCACTGGGTTTCTGAGCAGATATCACCTTGTTGTTCCACCTATGCAGATGGGGGGTGCACCTCAACCTAGATTGCTTCTATTCTACCCCATGTAGATTTATAACCTGTGACCAATTATTTCACTTACTTTCATTGTAATGTTTCTTTCTACTATTCCCTGCACTTAACCGAATAAATTCTCTGACAGCAAAAAACAACTATTGCCCCCAACTCCTAAACTATCCCTTACACTTTAAAGACATCTGTTTTAAATGCACTTTGTGAATGATTAAGTTAATAAGCATGTAGAAATTGAGAAAAAACAAAGAAAGGAAGAAAAGAGAAAGAAAGGAAGAAAAGAGAAAGAAAGAAAGAAAGAAAGAAAGAAAGAAAGAAAGAAAGAAAGAAAGAAAGAAAGGAGAAAGAAAGAAAGAAAGAAAGAAAGAAAGAAAGAAAGAAAGAAAGAAAGAAAGAAAGAAAGAAAGAAAGAAAGAAAGAAAGGAGAAAGAAAGAAAGAAAGAAAGAAGAAATAGAACAATGAAGAAAGATTTCTTTGGATGAGGACAGCTAGAAGAGGGGATTGTGAATGCTCCCTACTCAGAGAAATGAGAATTGCTTGAGGACAGATATAGCATCTACTCTGATCTGATCATTTCATATCAAATGCTCATTTTGAAATATCTCACTGAGACAGGAGTCTTCCGGTTTCCATTTGCAGCCAGGGACCTCAGTCTGTGCCACAAAGCTCCACAGCCAAATAGTGCCAGGAGAAAGCTAGCATCCCAGGAGTGGGGACAAGCCTGTGAGTGGAGGAAAGACGAGCACCACTGCTCAGTCGGACCTGCCTGGAATCCTAAGGACACAGGGACCAAGGAACAGCCTGGGACAGGAGCCTTCTGGTTTACGCCTGTGGTCTGTGTCATGCAGCTTCATACCCAAATAGTGCAGGGAAAGAGCTACCCTCCCAGGAGTGTAGACAAGCCTGTGGGCAGTGGTAAGGCCAGCACCTCTGCTTAGAGGGATCCACCCAGAACCCTCAGGACACAGGGCCTGAGGAGTGGCCTTCCGGTTTCCTTCTGTGACCAGGGAGCTGATCCTGTGACACAGGGCTCCATACTCAGTGCCAGGAGAGAACCTACACTCAACAAAATTGGAAAATCTGGATGAAATGGACAATTTTCTAGACAGATATCAAATACCAAAGTTAAGTTGGGATCAGATAAACCATCTAAACAGTCCCATAATGCCTAAAGAAATAGAAGCAGTCATTAAAAGTCTTCCAACCAAAAAAAGCCCAGGACCAGATGGGTTTAGTACAGATTTCTATCAGACCTTTACAGTAGACCTAATACCAATACTGGTCAAACTATTCCACAAAATAGAAACAAAAGGAACACTACCCAATTCCTTCTATGAGGCCATAGTTACACTGATACCAAACCTCACAAAGAAAGAAAACTTCAGACCAATTTCCCTTATGAATATCAATGCAAAAATTCTCAATAAAATTCTTGCAAATCGAATCCAAGAACACATCAAAATGTTCATTCACCACGATCAAGTACACTTCATCCCAGGGATGCTGGGATGGTTCAATATCTGGAAATCCATCAGTGTAATCCACTATACAAACAAACTCAAAGAAAACAACCACATGGTCATTTCATTAGATGCTGAAAAAGCATTTGACAAAATTCCTTTCATGATAAAAGTCTTGGAAAGATCAGGAATTCAAGGCCCATACCTAAACATAGTAAATGCAATATACAGAAGCCAATATCAAACTAAATGGGGAGAAACTTGAAGCATTCCCACTAAAATCAGGAACTAGACAAAGCTGTCCACTCTCTCCCTATCAATTCAATATAGTACTTGAAGTTCTAGCTAGAGTGATTAGACAACAAACAGAGGTCAAAGAGATACAAATTGGAAAGGAAGAAATCAAAATATCACTATTTGCAGATGATATGATTATATACTTAAGTGACCTGAAAAACTCCACCAGAGAACTGCTATAGCTTATAAGCAACTTCAGCAAAGTGGCTGGATATAAAATTAACTCAAACAAATCAGTAGCCTTCCTGTACTCAAAGAATAAAAGGGTGAGAAAAAAAATTGGGAAATCACACCCTTCACAATAGTCACTAACAATATAAAGTATCTTGGTGTGACTCTAACCAAACAAGTGAAAGATCTGTATGACAAGAACTTCAAGTCTCTGAAGAAAGAAACCGAAGAGGCCTCAGAAGATGGAAAGATCTCCCAGGCTCACAGATTGGCAGGAGTAACATAGTAAAAATGGCCATTTTGCCGAAAGCAATCAACAGATTCAATGAAATCTCTATCAAAATTCCAACTTAAATCTTCATAGACTTAGAAAGAGCAATATGCAAATTCATTTGGAATAACAAAAAACCCAGGATAACAAAAACTATTCTCAACAATAAAAGAACTTCTGGGGGAATCAGCATCCCTGACCACAAGCTGTACTACAGAGCAGTAGTGATGCAAATTGCATGGTATTGGTGCAGTGATAGGCAGGTAGATCAATGGAATAGAATTGAGGACCCAGAAATGAACCCACACACTTACGGTCACTTGGTCTTTGACAAAGGAGCTAAAACCATCCAGTGGAAAAAAGACAGCATTTTCAACAAATGGTGCTGGCTCAACTGGAGGTCATCATGTAGAAGAACACAAATTGATCCATTCTTCTCTCCCTGTACAATGCTCAAGTCCAAGTGGATCAAGGACCTCCACATAAAACCAGATACACTGAATCTAATAGTAGAGAAAGTGGGGAAAAGTTTCGAACACATGAGCACAGGGGGAAAGTTTCTGAACGGAACACCAAGGACTTATGCTCTAAGATCAAGAATCGACAAACGGGACCTTGTAAAATTGCAAAGCTTCTGTAAGGCAAAGGACACTGTCAATAGGACAAAACAGCAACCAACCGATTGGTAAAAGATCTTTACCAATCCTACATCCGATAGAGGGCTAATATCCAATATATACAAAGAACTCAAGAAGTTAGACTCCAGAGAGTCAAATAACCCTATAAAAAATGGGGAACAGAGCTAAACAGAGAATTCTCAACTGAGGAAACTCGAAGGGCTGAGAAGCGCCTAAAGAAATGCTCAACATCCCTAGTCATCAGGGAAATGCAAATCAAAACAACCCTGAGATTCCACCTCACATCAGTCAGAATGGCTAAGATCGAAAACTCAGGTGACAGCAGATACTGGCGAGGATGTGGAGAAACAGGAACACTCCTCCATTGCTGGTGGGATTGCAAGCTGGTACAACCACTCTGGAAATCAGTTTGGCGGACCCTCAGAAAATTGGATGTAATACGACCTGAGGACTCAGCTATACCACTCCTGGGCATATACCCAGAAGATGCTCCAACATTTAATAAGGACACATGCTCCACTATGTTTATAACAGCCATATTTATAATAGCCAGAAGCTGGAAACAACCCAGATGTCCATCAACAGAAGAATGGATACAGAAAATGTGGTACATTTACACAATGGAATACTACTCAGCTATTAAAAAAACGACTTCATGAAATTCCCAGGCAAATGGATGGAACTTGAAAATATCATCCTGAGTAAGGTAACTCAGTCACAAAAGAACCAACATGTTATGTACTCACTGATAATCGGATATTAGCACAAAAGTTCGGAACACCCATGATTCAATTCACAGCAACTGTTGGACTGAGAGTGGGGTCCCAGGTAGAGGAGTTGCCGAAGGGACTGAAGGAACTGAGGCAGTTTGCAGCCCCAATGCGGAGGGAGCAACAGTGTCAACTGGTCAGCCCCCCCGGTGCTCCCAGAAACTGGACTACCAACCAAAGAATGTATATAGAGGGACCTATGGTGCTCGCCATATATGTGGCAGAAGAGGGCCTTGTTGGCCATCAGTGGGAGGAGAGGCCCTTGGTTCTGAAAGTGTTAGAGGCCCCAGTATAGGGGAATGCCAAGGAGGGAAGACAGGAGTGGGTGGGTGGATTAGTGGGGGAATATCCTCATATAGGCAGGGGGAGGGGGAATGGGATAGGGGGTTTCCAAAGGGGAGACCTGGAAAAGGGAAAACATTTGAAATGTAAATAAAGTATCAAAAAAAAAAATTAGAAACTGTCCTCAGAATATGACCAGTACACTGGCTGCAGATATGCTCTCCAAGGCCAAATAAAAGATGACATATAAGAAATTGCCTTCACTATTTAAATTCAAAATAATAAATAGTGAGCAGTCAAATAATTTTAACAATTGTCTTGGAATAAATCTGTAATTGAAACTGAAGCATTGATAATTTAAAATAAAAAATGGCATACATGAAAAAAAAAGAAATATCTCATTGCATTCCATAAATATATATGTTTTTTGTGTTATAAATCAATATGTGATTGTCGAAAATATTCCTGCTATTTCTAGTAATCATAATTATTTCTTTATATAACTGGGAAAAGCAAAATACAGTTTCCTTATGTATTTTTCAGCCACAAAATAAAATAGCAAGGTTTTGGAGATCGTAAAGCGACATAAATGCCAGTGATGGTTGTTCTCCTCATTGCCTTGTGTCTACTAATAAGGGCCTCAGCGATGCTGCATCTTTGTGCTGTGTAGACATGCATTATGCAGTGTTGCTGATTTGTGAAAGTCCGCTCCACTGTGCAACTTTCATCTTGCATTTATCCATCGGGCATCTGCAGCTCAACCTCTTCGTGCACACGTTGTCAAAAGCATTGTGTGAGAAAAGACATTTTGATCCCATAGCCCACTGATTTTAAAACATACCTAACTTACATTAATTCTTCCTTATTCAAAATATTGCTATAATGGGTTATTGTACCTTTGGTTTAAAGAGTATTGAGGGCATGTGGCTTCAAAAACAAATGGATTTGAAAGTTTGATTTCTCTTAGTACAGTGCTGGGAGGTCAAAGTCAAAGAGATGACTTTGAGTTCTTTGTCCCTTTCTTTCCCCATGTGCTCTCCAGATCCCCCCCTCCTAGCTCTGCAATCGTTTTGTTCAACCTGTCTTTGCTGTTAGTGTTGATATAACACACTCAAAGCAAGCTCTGCCTCTTCCGTTACCATGGAGATACTGTCTTATTTTTGTAATCTTTCCTCATCACATTTTGCATCCATTAAGGTTTGTAAGGGCTCTACATTCTGATTTCACGTATCTAACAAAGAAGTCTCTCTGCAAAATTAACCTCTGACCTTTGCTGTCTACTGTAGTAACCTTGCACTATTTGCTAAGATGCATATGATTTCTCCCAAAGCTTTCTGAATACTTCCAACTGGAAGACACTATACAGAATAAATGAATAGTAAAACTCTCCGGTCCTCTATAGCCCAATTTCTACAGTTGTGATTTATGTCCCTACATGGCCTTATGTAAGTGGGTGGGAAGGGTCATGAAAAATTTGCCATCAGAATAAAAATTTATGAACATTCATTGACCAAAAATTAATTCAAAAAGCAAATGTGTAATAAATCCAAAGTATTTATGCCAGTTTGCACCCATGCTAAGTTGTGCAACCTTACACAACCTTCATCTGAACACATGACACACACACATTTTGCAATACACATTGCCTGACACACCTCAGCTCAGGTTCCAGACCATTGTGTCAATATTGCAGTGTTATTAATGTACAAAGTTTTCTGCATTTTTAGAAACGTAATGGTCTAATGAAGAAGAACAAAGGTTTCTAATATTATCCTACTATGATCCTTCTCTATCTTTGGAATGTACTGTTGGAGTTTAAAAATTAGTGTTAGAGTTGGTCACTTCAGTTCATAAAAATCATAAAAATCATTAAGTAGATGTTGGCTTATGATTAGGACAAAATTTCCAATAATATCTGAAATATTCCTAAACATGTGTCTGTCATTTTGTAGGATGTACTGTTCTGAAGTGGCCTTTTCAGCAAGAATGACAATACTGAATTACTTCTAAGATTTACTTCTTTATGTAATATAAAAAAGTGCAATATCATTAGCATGCAAATTTCCTTTTGCCTTTATCAAATAGTACAATTACATATAGAAAAGAAGTATTGAAAATTAAGCTCCTTTATGATTTGTCAGCAGTAGAGGTTTGACATATTTGCCTACTTTATATACCCAGGGTCATGGGAAACTTCATCAGATATAAAGGGGCCTTGAGTGCTTAAGACTCTCTGGTCTCCATCACCACTTCCTAGTTTTGAAAGCTTGATCAGTTGTATACATGTTACCCCATTCTTCCCTTCATTCAGACTTATGGGTGATAACATTCATAAAATTTTTTATTACTAACGGGGTGTCTGGTACACACTGTCTCCCTCTCCAGATGAAGTTGGCATTGGTTGCCTTTCACACTGCTTCCCTCTTGTGTACTACACCCTGTGTACCAGCACTGCCTGTCTCTCAGACTGTGAAAGCCACCCATAGCAGCCCCTCATAGTTTCTGTAACTCTTTTCCTCTGTTCCTTATCCCACTAATTCAGGTGTAAATAGCAGAGTACTTAGTTCACCACTGTTAGTTAAGTACCTGCTGCTTGCTTAGTTTATCCTAAGACCTGGAGACAGGATTTTAGTCTCTGGATTTTAAGTTTTACTTGTCGAAGAGGAGGTTTACTTTAAATCTACTCTTTGAGTAAAAACAAATATCACCAAGCTTTGGCTGGCACTGTTTGCCATTCAGTTCCTTTCGCCCTCACAATCTTGACACAAAGAGCTGGGGCCAGAACCTAGTGCCTTGTTTGAAATAATAGATGTCGAAAACTCCTTCAGCATCATTTATTTGCAAGTTATTTATAATAAAATTTGAATTAAAAAAAGAATAAGTTTGAAAACCCCTAAGTTCTTCAGAAATACTATACTAAAATGGTAGTCAATAAATTTAAAGATTGGAAAATAGAGTCAGTCAAGAAGTAACACATGAGGTAGGGCTATCTGAAATGGCACAGCTCATGTGGTGAAGTGTTTACAAGATTTTCCAAGATGAAATGACAGTAACAGCCTTAAGAAAACGAAGCACACCAACAAGACATGCAGAAACATCTGCACAAGCGCCAAATACAAAATTTGGATATGAAAATTATTACAGAAAAGTTAACAAATAGCATTAATCCAAGAAGAACAGTGACTAAACAATAGTTGATAGTACTGGGTAAAAGGTAATGGAGAATATACACATAACACTACCGGAGATTAAAGTTTAAAAAAGTCTGTGTGAAATAGAAGCCAAGTCATAGACAGGAATTCAAACAAACATAGGCACTGCAACAAAGAGTCTAGCCCTAATACCCCTAGGTATGTATGTCAAGGAAAATAGAAAAGGGCTAACACAGACACACACACACACAGACACAAACATACACACATAGACACACACACACATTCTCATGCACACACACACACTATCACAGGGTTGTCCACAAATTCAAGTTGTAGAATTAACTTAGTCATCAAGTAGTAGAGAAATGGGGCAGAGAAAATGAGACAGACAGTGCAAGAAACCTAGGAATGTGGTGAGCTGCAGGTCTGTGATCCCAGCACTACTTCAAGGCCAGTCTGGTCAGCACAGTGAATTAACTTTAGGCCCTTAGATTGTGTCTCAAGAAGTCAAAACAAAATGGGTCTGGTGGTGTAGGCCTGTCACCCTGCTACTAAAGAGTCTGAAGCAGGAGCATCCTGAGTTCAAGTTGTGCCTGAGTCATTTAGGGAGACATTGTCTCAAAAGCTAACAGGGAAGGCAATGGATGCATTGGTGTATATTCATGTGTGCAGACATGTGCATACAGATGATTTACGGAGAAACCCACCAATCTGTACACTAATAGTTAATTGAAGAGAGCTGGGTCCATTGTAGTGAGCCAAAGCTGCCTTGCCAGAAACTTTTGAAGTTAGAATGGATAGACAGAGTATCAGGGAACACGTACAGACACACTGGTTTTAAACTGTGTAGAACTGAAAAGGATCAGACTCCACACTGTCACAGCACAATGAAAATACAGCAGCTATTTAGAAAATAAACTGTTTATTCAGTGAAAAGATTTTTCCAAAATAAGCTCACATCTGTCACCTAAAGATTAATCTTGAAGAATGTAAATGAAACAATGAATCAACTACTTAGAAAACTCTTTAGACACATGTATGCATAAATTGCATATATCTAAATTTAACAATTTAAAAATACTACTTTCCCACAAACACACTTATAGGACTATTACATTTCTTTAAGTGAATTTCTATCACCACTGTGCTAACATTAAGATTATTTTTAATAATTCTATTTTTTTAAATCCTAAATTTATTTTTAAAAATAATTATTTATTTAATTCATTTTTAATATTTTACTATTTATATGAGTTACCATAACTGGGAAGATCTTTATATCCCTTCACAAGTACATATTTAATAGACAGATTGTATTTACCCTGTCATCTATTTCTCTCACATATTCTTATTCCCACTCCAGCTCTCCTTCCCCTTCTCCACCTAATTTTAGATCATTCTTTACAAGCTCATAAAAAAACTGTGATGTCTTTGATTCCGTCTTATTTCATTTAACATAATGATCTTTCAATTCCATCCCTTTTCCTGTAAGCAGCATGATTTTCTTCTTTTTGCTGGGTGAGTAATATTCCACAGTATATTTATTTGCTCTCCTGATGATTTTAGAGTAATGGGTACCACACCTAGGACATCTCTTACACTAACTGCATTCTATCTCCATCCTGTGTTTGTCTAGAGATATATTAACATCATCACAACAGCACAACTCACACTTCTGCTATTTGTCACGTTATTATGCATATTATTTAGACACTGAGATGTCCATTCTGAGATTTCAGAAACTGTACTTCTAGTTTTATGTCAATGCCTGTACTGTATTTTCTTAATTAGTAATAGATAAGGGGAGGCACCAGCACACTTGCAGGTGGTGTCATCTGGGGCCTGATCTCCCTGGGTTCTATAAGAAAAGAGGATGCATTAGCCATAGGGACCAAGCCAGTAAGCAGCACCCCTCCAAGGCCTCTGCATCAGCTCCTGCCTTTGAGTTCCCATCCTGAGAGTTCCTGCTCTCACTGCTTGTGATGATGAACCGTTATATTGAGCTGTGAAACCCTTGCTTCCCCCAAGTTGCTTTGGTGATGGTGTTTCATCCCATCAGTAGCAATCCTAAAACGGAAACGTCAGCACTATATCCTTTTCATCTTCCTCAATGGTGCATCCCCAATGGTCATAATGTAGTGGACAGTGTCATCTCCTGTTCCAGTGCTATGAAGAGACACCATGACCAAGGCAACTGTTTTTAAAGAAAGTATATTTAACTGGGGCTTGGTTTGTCCAGGCTCATCATGGTGGAAAGCAGAGAGGGATGACACTGGAGTAGTAGCTGAGAGTTTTACATCCTGATCTATGAATAGTAGGCAGGGAGAAGAGAGAGGGGGAGAGAGAGAGAGAGAGAGAGAGAGAGAGAGAGAGGGAGGTGGGGGTGGGGGCTGGGGGCTGGCATGGGCTTTTGAAACCTCAGACCCAGAGACACACTTCCTCCAGAAAAGCCAACCCTCAACATTTGTACTCCCTGGCGACCATGCATTCAAATAGATGAGCTTATGGGTGCATTCTCATTCATACCAATGCAACTGCTAGAAGCTCTGTCAATAAGGAACTCTATTGATTGCAGTGATGTCGAAAGAAAACAAGAGTAAACATCAAAATGTTAAACCACTTTATAGTATTAAGTTGGACAGTTTAGAAAATTAATGAGTTTTCTAAAACCAAAGCTAGCGTTAATTATAGACAAAGGATTGTATGCTAGTACCAGACGAATGCTACTCTAAGCAATAGTTTATGGCTTGTAACAATGATGTCTAAGGAGAAACTTTGAAAAAATTCATATGCAATAATTTATTCCTCCATCAATTTTTGGGAAAAATCACCCTAAGTGTAGCTTTTATTCAATTGCATGTGAGGAAGGTGTACACACTGCTTATTTTCTATCTCACTTCAGTGCTAAGCATACTGAAAAATGAGAGGAGGGACTCATATCCCACTGTACACTCAAACACACACACACACACACACAAACACACATCATGAAAGCAGCTAAGGAAGACTTCTCAGGCAGTGACAAACTGACAGAAAAACATAAAATTTCCAGAGAGTTTTTAAGTTGGGCAAGCTTTTCTACATGTAGGACTGAGAGACTAGACTGGATTTTCAGAGCTGCTCAAGCCTGGAATGGTCATACTTTGAATCTAAATCTCTCTCTTTTTAAAAAATGATTTATATAAATAAATTTATATAAATAAATTTTATTTTATTTATGTGAGTACACTGTTGCTCTTTCTTCAGACACACCAGAAAAGGGCATCAGATCCCATTAAAGATGGTTGTGAGCCACCATGTGGTTGCTGGGAATTAAACTCAGGACCTCTGGAAGAACAGTCAGTGCTCTTAGCCCCTGAGCTATCTCTCCAGTCCCAAATCTACAGCTCTTAATATGTGCCTAAATAGTATTCATTCTTTTTGCTGGGCCATTTGAATGTTTTTAAACTCTTATATATAAAAGTGATAAAGGCCAGGTGTGATGATTTCCACATGTATCTGAGTCTGAGCCCAGTCTGGTCTACAGAGCCAGACCCATCTCCAAAAAAAAAAAAACAAATGAATGACAGATCTATACACAAAAGGAAGGGCACACTGTAACAGATTCAGAGTAGAGTAATGGTGGACCTGTGCCTCCTAGGTTGGCAGGAAGGTGTAGAAATGGCTACTGACTCATGGAGGAGCCTGAGTTCTTCTTAGAGTATTTAGAGTATTTCTGCTTACTGAGGGCACTTTTGCTTGCCATGCTTCCCCCTCCCCCTCTCTCCTCCCTCCCTCTCTCCTCTCCTCCTTCTTCCCTCCCTCCCTCCTTGCCTCCCTCCCTCCCTTCTTTCCTTCCTTGATGCTTTTTACCTTCTTTCTCCCTCCTTCCCTTTCTTCTTCTAGATTTCTGTATTTTCTAAGATAAGTATCCTTTGATCTAAAACCTGAGATATTTTTATTTTATATTTGTACCATAATATTTAACAATTTTGTTTATCATTTAAAATGTTAGCAAAAAATCTTTAAACATGAACTTTGAATTTTACAAGTGCACTCTTGTACATATGATCCCCTGTTGAAATGGCTTATATCAATTAATACAAAAAACTAGGAGAGTTCAGAGATCCTAAGTGTCTTACTGGGTCTTCCGCTGGAACTCTTCCATTTTAGAAGCTTCCTAAGAGCATGAGCTATGTTCTTCTTGTCATCTCATTCTGGTGTGAAAAGGCTAAACGACTTCTTGCCAGCCCCTGTGATGAAATGTACTTTATATTATCAGGCAGGTTTCAGAATGAGGATGATGGAAGATGATTGCCTGATGGTACAAAGAGGTTCTTGAGACTCAGAAGTCAGCTGGGAACTCTGCCAGGTAGAGCTCTCTATTTTTCTAGTGTTGTCTTGTTGATAAAGGGGACAGACACATGTAGTAATGCCCAATATTTAACAATCAGGATTCCTTCTGTTTAGCCATTGTTTTTCTTCCGTTTTAGCCAATCATGAGCATCTCAGTCTTCTCCGTATAGTCAAAGCGTCCTTTCAGTCTTAGAAGTACCCCTTATTTTGTTTCATCAAACACCAATCATGAAATAAGACACACATCGCTGCTACATTTGTCCAGTTCCTTGTGGACTCCCATGGTTATGCTAAAAAATGTCTCATAGTACTTCTCTAAATTTTGTCCTTTGTGAAATACATCAAAAGTATAAATACTGAAACGGTGTGGGGAAAGCTGGCTGATTTTCTCAGCTCTAAAACTACATAGTTTGTTGAGGTTGTTTATAAAGCTGTCTTCAGAGCTGATACACCAGACTGCATCTACAGCAAAAGCTTAAGAGGAGTTTTGTTTTTTTTTAAAAGCACAAGACTTACATCACTCAGGTTGATCAAGATGGGAACATTTTAAAGATTCAGTGGGGAAATGTCTGAATAGCATTTTAAGTGATGACAAGTCTTATATGCCTTTCCAACACACACACACACACACACACACACACACACACACACACACACACACACACACACACATCCTTGTTCTGTGATACATGGAACAACTCCAAGCAGCTGCTGGCGTGGGTGGAATAAGACAGCTGAGATTTGTCTATTTGTTTTACAGAACAGCAGGGTGTGGAAGGAGACACTTTGGCTAGGATGCAGGTAAGGAATCCAGTCTCCTTTTGCCAGTTTTTTTCTGGACAGCAAAAGAAGCAACATCAAGTATGCTCCTCTTGAACTTTATATAAACAGCAAATGATAGGAGAAAACTCATGAAACTTGTGCCAATTAGAAGCAGGCTAGACACCCAGCACACAGGATTTAAGGTGGTCCTTGCTATCCAGTGTATAATGCTAAGAGAGAATGTTACCTTAAATGCTGTGCCTTGCTTTTTTCTCTCTGACCTCTGCTACTTTTACAATTTTTGGTCTATATTATAAACTACTCATGACCAGATATGAATCAGATGACAAGGGGCTATCATTGGATAAAGAGATTTCTTCCATATAGTGAATCTGAGATATATTTGATAATGGACTTAGCACAGAATATTTAACAGTGCCACATATCACAATACTACTTGATGAGTGCAAGCATGTTTGAAATGAATTTCATTTTCTCAAACTCAGTGCTGCAAGGAAAAGGCAGCTATCTAACACAATCGAGCTGAGCCTTTGCCTTCAACCTCACTCTTTGTCCTGGCTTCATAGCCTCAGTCGGTCCATCCTCAGCTGTTTTAGCCATGCCATTGACTTAGTAATTATGGAGGATCCTGCCTCCATCTGTGAGTGGAGTACTATTCTAAGAAAGCTGTGTCTGTGCCTTCTTCTCTGTGTGCTTAGAATCATACAGAGCTTGAAAACCTTCCTTCTGTTTCCACTATTCTTAGTAAAGTGTTTGTTCTAGCCACTCCTGAAAGGATGTCTCCATGGGCTGCTCCTTGAATAAGAAAGGCAATGGCCCCCATTTCCCCACCCATAGGCTCCTGTGCTGGTGCTGCTGATTTGGAAGGCCATGGCCCCTTTAGGAGGTGGAGCCTTGCTGCAGGAAGTGGGGACAGAGGGTTGGGTCTTGAGGCTTTACAGCTTGGCTCTGCCAGTGACTGTAGAACCTTGCCTTCTCTGTCATTATGTTCAGCAGCTTGCTGGCCTGCAGCCCTTTGAACTGGAGGCCAAAGGACACACTTCTGCTCCGACATTACATATTGTAAGATGATTGACCCAGGACTGAGGGAAGTAACTAATGCAGAAAAGTGGTGCTGAGAGGTAGGCCATTGCTACAATCAATACAACAACATGGCTGCTGAGACTTTCATACTAGTTTGAAGGAGAAACGTGGGCACATTTGGAAATCTGGACCTGGAAAACTCAGAACTTTTATAAGCAGAGGTTAAGGAGTCACTCTAGCAGGAGTGTGGGAGAGCAGAGTGCTGACAGAAATGTGCAGTGGTAAGTCCTGGACTCGGCTGGCAACTGGGCTACAATCCATTCATGTCACTACCCAGCAAGTAATCTCACTACATTCTGCCGACATTCTGAAAAACATCAACGCTTCTGATTTCAAACAAAAAAGACTAATTTGGTTGGTGGAGGCACTCTCTAGACAGAGCAGCATCTAGTGTGTGTCATGCTCTTGTTCACTGTTCTTTGTGTCTACTGTAAGAGAAAGCAACATGCAGAACAAAGAGACAGGAAATTTGGTGGTATTCTACTGTGCTAAAGTATGAGCTAAAACACTCTATCTCCCTGATGATGCTTCGGCAGCAGTCAAATCACAACGGTAACCAGAGTGACTGAAGCATCACATAGGAGCCCTGTTGTATTGGAAGGTCTCATGTCCTGGATCCTGACAGAGCAACTTCCATATCATGATTAACCTAAGCAAGGAACTCATTGTATAATCTCCCCTGCAGTGTGTGCTCTACAGAACCCCCGCTACCCTAGCTTACTAATTGGGTTCTAGCATTTAGCCACTTCAGGTTATCTCATAGACTTTCTATACAGCTTGTGTCTCTTCCTGGCCTCATTTTGTGGAACTGAGTAAGAGTCACAGAGATCCAGAATGAGAGAACATCCTTTCAGTCATTGATGCTTCTCACTAGAGCGTTCTAAAGCCCCATGGAGTATCAAACACAAATTAGCCAAAATAGCCTTCAACCTGAGAATTAGTCACCTGTGAAGGAAGACAAATTCTTTCCTCTCTATTTGCTGTGCGTGCCCTTTCTGTTATGCCTCAGAGCCCCCCAGATGGAGATCACAGCCTCAGACTCACTCAGACCTAGTCAGCATGGGTAAGCAGAGTTCTCAGATAAAACAGGGTAGATTGGTGGTAAACTTCGAGCTGATGTCCTTCCTAGTGGATTGATAGCAATAAACTAGCAGGACCCACAGATGCAAGATAAAACTACCATATAAATGGAATGTGTCTGTGAGTATATTTGTGTGCACTTGTCTATCCTCCCTGGGTCAGGACACTGTTTATGTAAACATGGGAGGGGTTGCTTATGAATCACAAAAATTTCATGAATAGTATTAACTTAGTGCAGTCAGTCGATTAAAAATAAAATTTGGGGGCAGAAGGAAACGTTTTCACAGCTGATTCTGATACTCAGGCAGGAGGTCAGCTAAGGAGGAAGAAGCCAGCAGCATTGCAGCAGGCAAGAAGCCATGGAGCTCCAGGCTCTAGGAAACACAATGTCACTGGCAGACTCTTATCCAGGCACTCAAGTCAGTTGGTGAGAAAACAGCTTTCTCTACACTTAATACTTGGTGGATTTCAAGCCCCAAACAAACAAGAAAGTCTGAAAAATCACATCCCTCTGACTCAGGCTGATGTCAAAGTCCCTGTGAGTGTGGAGGGCCTGGAACTTTCCCTTATCTGTATCTATTGGAAGCTTGAAAACAAATTCAAAAAAAGCTCATGATTGAAAAAGAATCTCACAAGTTTTATTAGTTTTGGAAAATAAACCTGAAAATAAAAGTCGTGTGTGTGTGTGTGTGTGTGTGTGTGTGTGTGTGTGTGTGTGTGATCAGTTCTCTTTACTGTTTCTCGACTATTAGATTTTGGTATTCTTTGTAAAATAATTCTGAAAAGAATCTCAAATGAGGAAAGGCCAAAATTACCATTTCAGGCAAAATATTCAAAACAGCAAAATAACAGGATCAATTAAAAGGATTTCTTTAGTGCCATGTCTTATAGGTGCTCGACATTAAAATTATGCCTACCTCTAATGAGGAGTGGATCATTGGGGGGATGGGGTAAAGGGGAAAGACGATGCAATAGAGTGAACATTTGTTTTCCTACAACACAGGCAGTTTCATCCTGTAGCTCGAAGTGTGGGGATAGAATAGAAATAGTCTGTCGCCATCTTGTGGCACGCACTTGTAACTGGTTGTGGTTTTGAAACCAGTTTTGTATTTTGGAACATTTTATACTATGAAATCAGCTTATTTCTAACTCCCAAGCATGAACAAAATATTTATGCACAAAATACCCAAAACATATTGGTTTTTCAGAGTATACTAAAAGTGACAGTAACGATTTCTTGTGAGTTCTGTGTAACTCCCATTCTGGGTGGCAAGGCAGGCCACTCCAGGACAAAGCAGGATAGACTCATTTAGTTTAGAGCCCAAGGTCATTCAGGATTAGGGTGGAATGGAACTTGGACTTGAAAGCTGAATCTAAATCTAGCCCTTTAGTAGATTTTGCCCTTTTAAAAATGATTAGCACATGCTAAGCATCATGTTGGAGTAGTTCATGTTTGTTATCTAACAGTGCATTTAATGTCTTGTGACATAAAGCTGCGACTATCGAATCCATTACACAACCTTAGACATACACAAAGATTGTATAACTTGCCCAAAACAGCTTAGATGGAACAAACCAAGGGCAACTTTGAAACTGAGGATGTATATAATCCACTGTCATTTATATAAATGTTAATGTCATTCCTTCATTCACTTGTGATAATGCTCACATACATGCAGGGGGGCACACATGCACACACACACACACTCAGAGAGTTTTGGGGTGGACAAAAGGGAGATGTGATGACATAGAGTATTGGATTTAAAGCTCAGTAATGCACTTGTTAAGGTGGAAGAATTTGTTTAATCTGACTTTAAATGATCATATAGGAAGACTGAGAACATATATTGCATTGTTTTGGAGTTTGTTCTGAATTGCTCTCTCTTCAAAGGATCAGTTCCTCCTAAGAAGGTTTCTTCCTGGCCTGCATCCTAAGGTAAGTGTCCTTGCAGGACCCAGAAGTCCCTTCCTCCACCTTTGTCAGCACTTGGCAAGCTTTGCCCCTTCATGGCTACATCATTAGGTTCTCAGCTTTCTTGGTCCCTGTGTGGTCTCTGTATCAGTGACTATTGACATCCCGTCAAACCTTGTTGACAAAGAAGTTAAGATTCCCCCAAAAATCTTAGGCTAAGTTACAAAAACCTAAGTAAAAGGTAGCAGTGGGGCAGAGTAGAAGTCCACACAGTGGCTTCACAGAAAAGTCGAAGGATCGATTTTCTCCAGGGAAGAATAAAGTCAACAAATTTTCCTTGGGGAGATATTTGATCTGTGGGAGGCTAGAGCAAAAGAACAGAGGATCACTAACGGATGGGGTGTGGTCCTCAAATATGAAAGCACATGAATGAGTACAGAGAGGATTGACTAAACTCAAGATTTCTGGGCCAGACATTTAGCATTAGGCATTATAATTCTGTAATCAATGTCACTAGAAAGCCCCTGTGTTAATTTCAAGGCAAATTGTCTTCATATCATGACTTGAAGAAAAGAAAGACTTTTTGTTTTTTTAAATACTGTATATGAGAGGCTAGGCAAATGAGTCCATGGTAGCTGTATATGTATGATGCAGGGAAGGAAGTTGGCAGAAATGGCTTAGATGTCAGCAGAGAGCACATTTATGAAGAAGCCCCACCTGGGTGACACCAAGAAATTTAACATTTATCCTGTGGTGCTGTGGCCTATGACAACTTATACAAGGAGAGGTATGGTAATTATTTTTGCATTGCAGTGACCAGTTATCTGATACAGCAACTTAAGTTTATTTTGCCTTGTGCTTTCAGAGAGCCCATTCGATGGTGAAGTGGATCACAGTGGAAGGGGCTTGTGGAAGAAACTGCTCACCTTGTGGTGGACAGGAAAGAGAGGAAAGGGTTATTTGGTGGGACTAGGACAAGCTATAGCTGTAAAGTTGTTTTGAGTGCAAGGGCATTCTCCTAGTGGCCTATTTTCTTGTACTGGACCCTGTGTTCTTATGACTCCACCGTATTATAAATTCATCAAGGGATCAATGCACTGATTAAGTGTGAGCTCTCCAGATCAACCTCAAAGGCCACCAGAAAGCAGTCCAGCCCCCAGTACACCAGACCAAGGTGGATGGGAGTATCCATTTATTTTCAAGCAATGAAAGAAAGTGATATCATCAGGAAGTGGTGTCATCAGAAATGAGTTGAATTCACTTGGTATGAGATTCATAGAAGACACAGGAGACAGGATGTAAACAAATAGGAACAAACAAACCCCTCCTCTGTAGCAGAGGTACTCTCTTGTGCCTTCGTGTTCTTGATAATTGGAAGTGATTGTAATCTTTCCACAAGCTGACTCACTGATTCCTGCAGAGCCATTGCAAACATAAGAACCTGGCAGCTGTTTGGATTTGAGCTTCTTTTACTGTCACCCCAGTGAACTAGCAAGGCAGCTTGTGTATTCTAGTTCTAGATTATGTGAACTTAGTTCATAGATGTCACTAGTTGTGTGATCAAAAGAAAGCCAGCATAATGAGAATTAACCATATTAGTCCTGAAAATGCAAAGGGTAAAATTAATGCATAGCTTTGAAGTAAGGACTGCATGGACTTTAATTATTTTCCATTGTTACATTATGGTAAACACCTCTTCCTCAGATGTGGGGCTTTGATTTACTGACATACTCATAATGATTTATATAAGTGTCTGTCAGACAGTAACCACTTCTGAAATACAGGGACTATGTATGCCTGGAAACTTTCCTATCATGGTAGCTAACAGAGGTTCGATGAAACTAGCAAGGTTCATAATCCAAATAAAAGAAGACATCAGTGTAAACACTGATGGCTTGCCTCAGGTCTTGCTACATGCTCTGTCCCTGTGGACCAGAAAGTCCAAGCCTCACATATCTGTAAATGCTGAGTATTTATTATAATATCTTTTGTTGCTTCCTGCCCTGTGTCTGGAAATGGTGAAATGTTGGAGAAATATGGTATCTTTGAAATCTGAGATTTATTGAGATTAAACCCAGTAGAATTATTTATTCAGTATTATGCAATTATGAATCATGTATTATAGATTTGAGGTTCTTCCATCAAAGCATTCTGTCATCCACTCAGTTTATCCCAGCACCTTAGTGGTTCTAGACTAATACAAGAATCAACAGAAGCTGGGTTGTATGCAACTTTGGCACCAAGTTAAAATCAAATATCCACTTAAAACCCTAGAGAATGTTCTACTGGTTGTCACTTTATAATCATGAGATCTGTAATTGAAGATGTCAAGGGGGATAAAACCCAGAGTGATATCATTACATTCTCCAACTTGCCCATGTATAAGGCTTTTACTCTGGATTCTGGGTCATCTCTGTCTTTGCATCTCTCCTGGTTCCTTCCCATGGGATATCTTCATTCCTGCTTCCCTTGGTTCTTCCTCTCTGTCTTTCTTTGTTTATCTACTTTCCTCTAAACCCAGAGTTGCAACTCTTGGTTCTGCTGTACAGAAAAGGACTCACCGGGGAGCTTCCTGCGCTCATACTGGGTTTTGATGCTTCTGTGAGCTGTTTGCTTCAGGTTTCCTTGCACATGTAAAAACATTATCAGCTTACCCAGTCAGCTTTTATTCACTGCCTCAGTGTCAGTCTACCACCAAACCCTGGGGCTTAATTCTCTTTGGTAGGATGTCAAGTGTTTCTTAGAAATGATTAGACTTTCTGATTCCTTGATGAAACTAATGCTGGATTAATGAAGTCACAGGGTTCCTCTAATCAACAAAGTTGGTTCAAGCTGGGGCCTCTGTGCTTTCTGGTTCCTATGTCCAGACTGAGAAGTGGCCTAAAGGAGCCATTAGCCTGGGCAGGACCATGAAGGATTGATGGTTTCTATGAACTGCTAGCCAACAGTATATGCACTATATATACTCTATGCACTACAAGCACAAGTCAGTGATGTATTTTAGAAGGAGGGGGAGGGTTAGGGAAACTTCTACCACTTAACTCTGACCTTGGCATTCCTGGCTTCTCTGTTTCTCCCTAGCAGTCTAACCTAAGCTGACTACAACACTATTGCTAATATTTGGTGTATAATTTACACAACACACACCTTTTTCCTTTTTGTTATAACATGTCATGAAAGACATAAATTGGCATTGAGAAGTTTTTAAAGGTTTTTTGAAAAGTTAAGTTTTCAGAGTCATCCTTCAGAAGTGCTCTGTAAAAGTTAACGGTCTGACGCTTCATTGCATCCGTTTTTGCTTTGCTCAGTCCTCATCCCTTCTTTTAGAAGGAAGAACAAGCACCTTCTACCTTACTGCATCTATTTCTGCTTCCCTATTAAGCTCCACAGAGTGCAGCTCACATGGGTCTTGTTTTTATCCAGTTTTTTCCCTGATGGAGCTTCCCTACCACAGGACCCACCTATCTTGAAAACATGAGGTAGAGAAAAGATGTTAAATGCTTAGCAGAGACTGACAAAGTCTTACTTTTCCAGCTTGTCACTGTGTATCTGAAGTATCCCATCTCTCCTTCAGAAACTCCTGATTTAGCACACTATGCATGACACCTGATGAGTGTTATTACCACACAAGCAAAAGGCCTGTATTTAGGCCTCATTAAAGTACCTGATCAGATGCCTTTCAAAGACTCAAAAGGCTGTTGTCCCTCTTCTTGGCATGCTATTTATTCCATCTACCCATGCTGTAAGCTAACCTTGTGGCACTAATATATTTAGAGAAGATAGCCTAGTGCATGTGGGAAAGGACTGGGAAGGGTCTAGTAGAATTGAGCCTAGTAGCATCCCAGGTTATGCTGGTTTGGTCTATAGAGAGATGTCTTTATTTATTTATTTATTTTTTTTTGTCATTCACCCTATAATTCTGTGCTGCAATAAGAATATTAGTAGCTAACACATAACATACTTACCCTTAATCATCAGACTCGGTTCTCAGTTCTTTTCATGAGTAAGCTCAACCCTGTTAATCACAAGACTAGAGAAAGACCCAGGAGAGCCGGGAAACTCAGATCCATAATATTGGTCATGAATGCCTTGATAAGCAACCCAGAAATTTTAAAAGTACAAATCAAATACTGTGGATGACCTGTCACTTGTTCTTCATTGTTCTACTTGGCACCTTCATGAGACAACTTACCTCAGAGTGATTCCACAGTCAACCAATCATAATGTTGGTTGAATGCAACCACAGCCAGAACTCCAGGTGCCCCAGATGCCCCAGATGCCCCAGGTGCCCCGGATACCCCAGATGCCCAAGGTGCTCCAGGTGCTCCAGGTGCCCCGGATGCCCCACGTGCACCAGGTGCTCCTATCTCTGACAGCTTTGTAGCTTCACTTTTTTTCCTGTGCCCATCTATCTCACAGAATGATTAGCTATGTTTGGTCAATAAGTGAAAACATCCATTAACTATGATCTATATGTTTTACTTTAGAAAAATACTCAATATTTCTAAAACAATTCAATATTTCTAGATGGTGGCTTTTTAGACTGTAACTCCAGTATATTTCTTATACTTAGTTATTTATAAAATGCTTCCTTTCATATACTTAAGGGTATTAAAAAAGCCTTATATTACATGAGCAGTACTTCTTACAGCCCTTCTTGGAGTGGGAATCATATTGACATCATAAAGAATTTGTCATGCAAACATGAGATCTTGATTCCCCAGTATTCATGTAAAAGTTAGAGGTGGATTCATGATCTTGTAGTCAGAGAGCTGAGGAGGTGGACACAGGTAGATCTCTGGGGCTTCCTAACCAGCCAGCCTAGCCTAACTGGTGAGTCGTAGGACCCAGCGAAAGACTGTTCCCAGATACAAGTTAGCTAGCTCCTCTGTCTTCTATATCCATGAATATACATGCACCCTCCTCCATAAACACGCACAACCCCCAACAGATCTCTTCTTCATTTCATTCAAATAGAGTCATGGCAATCTCCTAAAGGAAGCCATTGCTCCCACATTGCTGGCAGTCCAGATGTCATTTTGAACTCAGCTAGTATTCACTAAAAACAGAGTATCCATTCATTAGTTGGTTGAATGAAAATAGTGATGTGTTTCAGAAATGAAGCATCTGCTTTCTTCCTCCAACTAAACAACCTATTGCTTTCTTTGAACAACTGTTCACCCAGTTTTACTTTCTCTGAACTGACATGGCTTCTTTTTGTGTTTACGTCTTCATGCATGACATCTCAGACCTATAAATCCTGCAAATAGAGAAACATTCTTCTTGGTAAGTGATACCTATATTCTCTGCTTCCTTTGCAGAGTAAATATCAACCCATCTGTGTGTCAGGATGCTTTTGGTACCATATAATATAATACTTAGCTCAAATCACATTAAGGACCAAAAATGGTTTATTGGTTTTTATTTAACTAGACCAAGAATTATTTTTTTCTAATTTGAGTCAAACTAGTGACTTGCTGAACTTTTCTTTTCTAAAGCACTGTTTAATTTTCAATTGTTTGTGGATATATACTTTATTTACATTTAAAATGTAAATAAAGTATATATCCAAACAAAGTGTTCAAACACATAGCTGTTGAACACTTTCAATAACCATGTTCACAGCCAGAACTACACAGAATTTCTCTGTAGACTCCTGCTAAAAGGAATTCCATATTTTCCCTAAAGGTCTCAGTATATAATTTTGTTTCTTATTGTCCAACTCTATAACATGCATACCTCTAGGCAACCAGTTTAGAGTGATGGATCCTATAGCTTCAACAGCTTTGCAAAAACCAAAACGACACGGATAGTTGAAAATTCTAATTAATCTTTATTCAGGAGTTTAGAATGGAGCAACAGTGATTGCACAACGAACTCAACTAAGGAGATTGAGTCTGTAAGTAGGAAAGGACAGAAGAAAAAGAATACCAAAAAGTCAATCATTTGAAATTTAGTTTCATTATAGCATTAAAACAATGTCCTAAGGTTACCCAGTTGAACTGGACATACTCAGACTGGTCCTGAATCTGATTTTGGAAAATTAGTGCACTTTTTGTTGTTGTTGTTGTTGCTGTTGTTTATTCTGATTATGTAACATTTATCACGAATGAGTACACTCTTGTTGGTTTACATTGGTTCATTGTTTCTAGAGCAGGAGTTCAGACCAAAATTGATTGGCAGTTTTCACTTCTAGAGCTAGGAGTAAGACTAGCTTTGACCAATCATAAAATCTATATGAAGAAATAGACTTTGACTAGGAGGACAAAGAGCATGGATTTATCCAACTCTCTTACAATTACTACATTTTCAAGGACTACTGATATTTAAGAAAGCCTATAAACAATTATTCACCAACTGTTGATGGCATTTGCTTCAAATGCATCATAGATATCTCCATATTCTTTATGTCAAGATAGGAATAGCTGAATCCTTAATGACTCTCTCTGGACACCTGCCTAACCATTTTCTTATGGGATATTTGGGACCTGAATCAAGTGCTTTTTCTATCTACACAGTATAATTGCACAAAGGTCCTATGTCTCCTGTCTTCCCAAGGTCACACATGTCACACAAATGGTAAATTGATATGCTCAGCATTTCAGCTGAGATCACTTCCTTTAAAACTTTCAGTCTTAAGAAAAAGAGGTTTATTTTATTTGTGTGTTTGTGTGTGTGTGTATGTGAGAGAGAGAGAGAGAGAGAGAGAGAGAGAGAGAGAGAGAGAGAGAGAGAGAGACAGAGAGAGAGAGAGAGAGAGAGAGAGAATTTATATGCCAAAAGAGGACATCAGATCTCTTGGAGCTGGAGTGTCTTAGTCAGGGTTTCTATTCCTGCACAAACATCATGACCAAAAAACAAGTTGGGGAGGGAAGGGTTTATTTGGCTTACACTTCCATGCTGCTGTTCATCATCAAAGGAAGTCATGACTGGAACTCGAGCAGGTCAAGGAGCAGGAACTGATGCAGAGGCCATGGAGGGATGTAACTTACTGGCTTGCTTGCTTCTCCTGGCTTGCTCAGCCTGCTTTCTTGTAGAGTCCAAGACTATCCAACCCACAGATGGTACCACCCACAAGGGGCCCTCCCCCCTTGATCACTAATTGAGAAAATGCCTTAGGGCTGAATCTCATGGAGGCATTTTCTCAACTGAAACTCCTTTCTCTGTGATAACTTCAGCTTGTGTCAAGTTGACACACAAAACTAGCCAGTACATGGAGTTACTGTGAACCAGGTACTAAGAACAGAAAGCAGGCCCTCTTCAAGAGCATTGAGTGCTCTTGACCATTGAAGCATCTCTCTATCTCTTATAGATCTACAATCTTAAGGATCAGACTATCATAACTGCCATCACCCCAATGCACTGAGATTTATCCAAAGTGTCAGCAGACTAAGAAACTTACCACCTACATCTTGGGACTACTGATTTAGTGCTGTGAGGTAGGAAGCACACAGTAGAACTCTTATTCTTACATCATTTTTCATCTGTTTTGTCGAGAAGAGTAATCTTTGGCCAAAGATTTAAATGTTGGCAGTAGGAAATGCATTTTCAAGTTGGGTAAAGATGGAACAGTAAAACACTCAGCTACTTTCATGAGTTTATGTCCTCTCACCATGACAAATTAAATGCTGGGAAATGGGAGAAGCTGTGACTGATCATATTCATGGAAGCAATGATAGTGGTCTCTGACAAAGAGATTTAACCTCTGAGACTGACAATGCAGATTTAAAATTGCAGCTAAGTGACTATATAACAAAGCAACCCAAAAGGGGGGGGGGGCTTTTTCTGACTGAGAGCAAGCTTCAAACTACATTAGTCCAAACACATTGTATTAATATTTAAAGAAGAAAGTAGGTATTTATATTTTTAAAAAGAAGACTGAGGATAGACATTTTCCACCTCTTTTTAACATTCAAAAAAATCACAAGACTGGGCATGGTGGCAGATACCCTTAGTCCTAGCACTCTAGAGGCAGGTAGATCTTTATGAGTTTAAAGCTACCATGTCTAGTGAGTTCCAGGACAGCCACAGCTACTTAGTGAGACTCTGTCTCAAAATCCAGAAACCTGATTTTATGTGTTAACAGATAAGAGAGTTCACATTTTAAAGAAGTGAACATCTGTCTTACAGACTGAAGCCTCTGCTTGTGATAAAGCAGGAGAGTCAGGAAAAAGTAGCTCTCTATAAAGGGGAGCAAGCTTCAAACTACATTAGTCCAAACACGTTGTATTAGTATTTAAAGAAGAAAGTAGGTATTTCTATTTTAAAAAAGAAGACTGAAGATAGACATTTTCCACCTCTTTTTAACATTCAAAAAAATCACAACAAAACTGGGCATGTTGGCAGATACCCTTAGTCCTAGCACTCTAGAGGCAGGTAGATCTTTAAAATAAAGGTTTTGGAGGAAGATGCTGAGGCTGAGGTGGCATCTGTGTCTAATGGAGGGTAAGGAATGCATTATAAGGAGCCCTTTCTTCTGCCTGGACCATACAGTCTGGCACCCATCTATCTACTAACCTACTTCTGCCCATGACTGTTCATCTCTGAGAAGTATGAGAGTGAAAGTTGTTAAACAAAATGACCAGGTAGCTGATTATCCCAAAGTCAAGGCTGCCAGCTCATGGGACATCTCATTTCAGATGTAACTATTCCAAAGAACATTTCCAGAACCCTTCCTTTGGGCCAACCAATGAGGCTACCATCCAATATTCTTATAGTTATTTTCCTGTGTGGATGCCTTTGCACTTTGTATCTCTCATATAAGGCTGTTTCCATCATCTTTTGAGAATCCTTGCAAATCCAACCTTTTCCTGGTTTCTCAACAAGTATGCCCAACTCCAAAACCCAGGTCTGTAACATTCTTAAAGAGCTACATTGTGAGGCTGGGTTCTTCTGTCACTTGGATTCAGACACACCACCCTTCTTGTAGGCCATTAATTCATATAGGGTGGGATCCTCACGCTATAATTCACTTTGAGCCTAGTGTATGAGACAAAAAAAAAGAGTCTCAGAAATTATTTCTAATGTCAACTGAGTGTGTGAAAATCCATGCCATCTCACTTGAAAGAGTTCTCTTTGAAACCCAAGGGGCCATGACTACAAAAAAAATTATTTTTCCAATAATGTATACCAGAGAATGTGCTTTAGAGAGTAGGGATTCATTCTCAATAGCTCTGCTGTAAAATGTCATATAGAAAAATTTGGAAAAGTTTCAGTCATTTCCTTGGAATATTTACGGCACTAATTGCCCTCCTTCTTTCTCTTAATTCTATTTACATTCTCTCTTCACATTGAGACACCGATTCAATTCTGTTCTCTACAGATCTGTGACTCTCAGTCCTTTATAAACCACGTTCCCATAGCTCACACTCTCAGTTGGGGAATGGAGTCATCAGGAACACAATCTGAGGAGCTGTTGGCTAGAAAAAGAAGTGATGATGTTTAGAAAAGCCTGAGGAGTTAGGAGCTGTATCTCCACAGTTCTTTTTGTATAATGGGCCTGTGGAGTTTGGATTAAAGCTGATGATGCTATGCTTCTCTGATATTACCAAACATTTTAACATATATAACCTTATAGGTTTCCATGATCATTCTACCTAACTAACAATAAAATATCACACAATTATATAGACATTTTAGGGAAAAAAAAGAGTGAATAAACATAATGAATGCCATTGAACTTATGGTTTTAAACTGGGAGTTTCATGAGGACAGAGTCAGGTCTGTGTGTGGTGTCACCCACTGGATCCTGAGCATCTAACTCATTACAAAGTGCAAACAGCACAGAGGAAGGTGAATAATTCATCACCGAATATTTGCAAAAATGAATGAAGCACACAGTCACGGAAAAATTTCATTTTTACATGTGTTTCTATGACTCTATTATACATTTTCAAAGCTATTAAAATAACTTTTATCAGTGTAACAATGAAAAAGAAAAATAGACTGTCTTTTCAAGTCCTGACTCACTATGAGCATTAGCAGAAGTTAATATATGAAAAACATAGAATGCTGACAAATGGAGGCAGTTTTGCATAATGTTTATAAGTCACAGACTTGAAGAACAGCTCCTAATGCTGGGCAATAACTATTAACATGAAAGCTGCCTTTATGTTTGAGCAATGATTTAAGTGCATATTTAATTAAATTATTGATGTAATTAAAGCAATAAAAATCAATTTCCAAATTATATTTAAACCTCAATTTTGTTTTACTATAAATCTCTGTATCAAAACCATATGCATTCTACTGTAATAAGCTTATTCTAATACCATAAAGTTATGTTTCACTGGGATTATTAAACACCTTGGAAAACATGTGAGTTAAGTAGAGATGGCACATCTTAGACAAGGCAAATCTAAATAAAGTGCTATTCGCTGAGTTAATTATTTTAGTAAACTTGTTCAGATAATAGATGTTATTATTTTCTTTACAATTTAAATATTACATGACTGTGGGAAAAAGACTTGGAAAGGGAAAGGGTAGTTGACAGAAGTGGAATGGTATAGAAAAGGTAATAATGAGAGTAAAGAATGCATTATTTACACATATACAATTGTCAAAGAAAAACCAAGTAAAGTTCCTTAAAATGTTAATACATTGAATCTTGAACACTTTAGCTTTTATCATTCATAATAATAAGATTTATAATATATACAAAGAAATCTCCTTCCTTTCTTTTACTACTCTCAAATATTTTTAGTTGTCCTAGAGAGTTTTCTGAAACATATAAAACTAAACACAGAAGATGCTCCAACATGTAATAAATACACATGCTCCACTATGTTCATAGCAACCATATTTATAATAGCCAGAAGCTAGAAACAACCCTCATCAGATGTCCCTCATCAGAGGAATGGATACAGAAAATGTGGTACATTTACACAATGGAGTACTACTCAGCTATTAAAAACAATGACTTCATGAAATTTGCAGGCAAATGGATGCAACTTGAAAATATCATACTGAGCAAGGTAACTCAGTCACAAAAGAACGAACATGGTATGTACTCACTGATAAGTGGCTATTAGCCCAAACGTTCGGAATACCCAAGTTTCACTTTACAGTAACTGCTGGACTGAGAGTGAGGTCCCAGATGGAGGGGTTGGAGAAGGGACTGAAGGAGCTGAGGGAGTCTGCAGCCCCATGGAGGGAGCAATA
>CM052704.1:42404720-42428874 GCA_028551405.1 Uromys caudimaculatus | reverse complement strand
ATATCAAGGTGGGAATATGGGAGTGGGTAGGCGGGTGGGTGGGAGGTAGAATTCCTTCATAGAGGTGGGGAAGGGGGAGGGGATAGGTAGCTTCCAAAGAGGAGACTTAGAAAGGGGGAAACACTGGAAATGTAAATAAAGTATCAAAAAATAAAAATAAAATAAACAAAAACAAAATAAAACAAAAAACAAAAAAACCCTAAACACCAACTTATTCCCATTTTCTCACACATAGAAACACTCCTTACCTGCAAACCTGCTTGCTGCTCTAGTTTGTCTGTTCACTGGTGTAGAAATGTATCCTGGGCATCCACTTCTTCTACCTAGAATTTCATTGCACATCGAAATACAATGTATCAAATCTTCTTCCTATGGTAGTCTAGAAATACAACTCCCCAGAAGGAATTTGATTAAAAAGCTAAGGTCAAACAAACATCCCTTGTTTACAGTTTCACTATATCTGAATGGGCCACATCTCTGCTGACTCAGGACCGTACCAAACTCCTACCAACTAATTATGTAAAATGGATGTCTCAGTAAATTTAACTTACATGTAGTTTATTTCTGCTGAACATAAGATCCAGACACATTTTCTTCCCTTTGAATTATTTGTTCACATCTCTGGTCCATTTATTTTTCCAATGAGTTATCCATCTTTGCAGAACCATTTTATATATGACAGGTATTAACTTTGAAAATGATATGAGTGGCAAGTTTTTTTTGTGCTTGCATTTAGTTTTATTCTGATTGTGATATTCATAAGTATACAGGGGTTTTAAATGAGACCAAATATATCAAAAATCTTTTTAGGGATTCTGAATGTTTGAGTTATATTTTAAAAGGTCATGCAACTTGAAGTTGTAAGATAGACCCAATGTTCTTGCTATTTATTATGTTATTTAATTTTTATGTTAAATTTTTACTTATGGGTAACTAGGGAGAGCATCTTACGTGTTTTCTCATCTAGGTTATCCATTTGTTTTAGTATCATTTGCTAAAGTTTTCTCATTTCCCAGTCATTTGAGAGGCAACTTTTTCTGTTTTTAAGCTCACTAATAACTAGCTGTAACTCCAGGTCTAGGGGATCCAGTAAGCTCTTCTGTCCCCCAAAGACACCTGCATGCAGAATATAGTGCAGAAACAGACAAGCAGGCACACACACACACACACACGCACACGCACACACACACAATCAAATGAAAAAGAATGAATATAAAATGTTATTCTTTTCAAAATAAAGATAGTTTGATTCCAAGTCATAATGAAGTTATTACATCTAAAAAAACAACAGAATGACCCAAAGAAAAAAGTACACATTAAGTCTTTGACTGGAATGTGTTATATTCTACAGAACAGAAACCAGCATAAGCTGCTATATGACTGTCACAATTATAGTCTTGAGTGCCCCCCAACACACATACACACACACACACACACACACACACACACACACACACACACACACACACAAGCATTGTCTAAATCAAGTCCATTTTGGTAGCAGATTGACCCCGCCACTATTGGGCTTGGTAGAGTTGACAAGTCTGCTGTCATCTGTGGCTTTCCTCATCTTCAATGGCTCTTTTCCCCCACTGGCCTTTGTTTCCTGTAAGAACCATTACAGCCACTTTGGTTTTGTGGCTTTGCAAAATATTGGCCTCTATCATGTAAACCAGGGCTTCTGCTTTAAAATGTTCTTCCTTCCTAGATGCATTTATATGATTTTTTCTTCTTAGAGTCAGTAATATGAAGAATTCTCTATCATCTATTAATCTATTTATCTATCTACCTACCTATCTTCTATTATCAAAATATTTAATGTATTATACAGTAAACTTTTTTCTACATGTTTTAAACAATTTTAAAAGAATAAAAACCGATTTATCTGTTCTTTAGAATGTCAGTGAAGCTGAGTCTCAGTAACTAAAGCATGAGTTAGACTCATGGTTAGTCTATGTAACTTTCAGTTTTTCTTTTAGGAATTTTTTTCTGCTTAGACTTTGTAAATCTTTTATATTTAGTGCTGATACATTGTCTTTTATTGTATTATTTACTGTATTCGGACTTAGCTACTCTGTTTCCATGGATCTGACCAAAGAACTTT
Source organism: Uromys caudimaculatus (assembly GCA_028551405.1). Lineage (NCBI taxonomy): Eukaryota > Metazoa > Chordata > Mammalia > Rodentia > Muridae > Uromys > Uromys caudimaculatus. The sequence goes on along the minus strand of CM052704.1, from coordinate 42,426,770 downwards.
CTCATGACCTTTAAGTTTTTATTCCTTATTGGCTATTTAAAAAATGATTTAACAACTTGAATTGGCATGTAACTATAATTCATACTTATGAAGTATTGTACATCCTACCCCATGTATAAGATGTGTAGTGATCAGATTCAGTTAAAATGCTGTGTTTTCCATTATTAATGTGAAATTTCTTTGTGGTTAGAACCCTCACAACTTATTCTAGTAGCTATTTTGAAATAAGCAGTTGTTACCTTAATTTGTTTATAGAACATTGGAAGTTGCTCTCACAATCCAAGTGCATGAAGGGACACATTATGCTCTCTGCCTTCTGCTTAGCTCTCCCTTGTCTATCCTCTGTAAGCACCACTCTATTTAGTGCTTACACAAAATAAACTATTTCAGCTTCCATTTGATGCCGACCTTGCCTCTCTGTTATGACACTTCACTTGATGTAATTGCCTCCAGACTAATCCTTGTTATTGTAAATGACAGGGATCTGTTCTGTTTTTAATGGCTAACTAACTTACATTGTTTATGTACTATACTTCCCGATTCCATCCATCTATCGATTGATAGCTACCTTCCATATTTTGGCTACTACAAATAGTGTCAAAATAAGCATAGGTGCATAGGTCTCCTTTCCCCACATTTTTTCCTTTGGATATATACCCAGTTTCTGAGTCACGTGGTAGTTCTATTTCCTGTTTCTAAGGACCCTAACCCCATGTTCTGCCTATGGCTATGCTAATTTACATTTCTATTGACAGTAAAAGAGGGTCTATCTTTCTCCTCAAGTTCCCCAGCCCCCTTCATATTAATTTTTTCTTCCTGACGATAGCCATTCCTAGGTGATATGTCCTTGTAGTAAAGAACTATCTATTTGTTGGTTATTTATGTATTCTCTTTTGAGAAATGCTACTCCAATTCATTTGACTTTTTTTTTTCTTCTTGAAAAGTTTATGAGCTTTGCATTGGATTATTTTGATTCCTCTTATATTCTAATAGTATTTCCTTATCAAAACAGTTTCCAATAGTCTCCTGTTTGCAGGTTCTTTTTCATATCATTTACTATTTCTCTGGCCATTTAGTGATTATTTTTGGACATCATACTTTTTCATTCCTTTCTCACATTAGGAATGACAAATTAGCTACATCACTAATCTACTTTGTTGTTGCTACTATGATTTTTACATTTTCCCTCAGAGAAACAGTTTTATATTCTTATACGTAACACTATCCTGCTTTAATATTTCAGATGTATTTCCTCCTTTCATTGCATTTATTCTTTTTCTGAATCTCTGATTTGGTAGGGTAAATTTTCTATCATTATTTCTTTTTTATTGTTACAAAATATTTAGGCTACATATAAAGTTTTATTATTATTTTTTAAATTTGTATTTATTTTTATGTATTAGGTGTTTTGCCTGCATGCACGTCTCATCCCCAGTGTATGCTTGGTGCCTATGGAAACCTGAGAATGTAGTTACAGTCATTTGAGAGCTGCCATGTGGGTGCCAGGAATTAGGCCCAGGTCCTCTAGGAGAATAACAATTATTATGTCTGTAACTCACTGCCACAATTTTCTTCTGTCTGATATTACTCCCTTTACATAAGACTAATTTTCATTCATATGCTTTTGTGGCATCAATATTTTTGTTTTCTAAATTTTTAACCTGCAGCCATGGGAAAGATGCATGTTAATGGTGCTTTTGCTAGTTTTATTTGCAGTGAAAATAGAGAGTGTTTCTGATTTTATCCTTAGTTTCAGAATTTATTAATATTTAAGCCAGTCTTTGGTAATTTTTTTTTAATATATTCTGAGCACTACAGAGGAAGCTGCATTCCTTGTTGCAGTAAGGGTTGATGAGCAATGTTTATGCAGGGAGCATTTGTAAGTGGACTGCACCTCTTGCTGTCTCTTGCTTTATTTTTATTCTAATTCCATTTTTGCTTCTATTTAGCTGACACATGTGAAGGGCTAAGGCACTCATGAAGGAACATTTCGCTGACACAAACACAGGAGAAAGGATGTTCTCCTAAATCAAGCGTGTGAAAGGACATGTGAGGAAGGATTCTTTGCTAATGAAGCATGTATTGGTCCGCCTTACATGCGTTGTTGAGCTCCTTTGTCGGGACTCCATAGAAATAAATGTACCAAAAATCTTCTTGTGGTATGCTGTAGTTTCTTGCCACTTCCTTGGACTCAGACTGATTGGCAGAGTGATGTCAGCTGAGACAGAATCACATACTGAAGCAAGACATGTGCTGAGGCAAGACACATGGAGGATAGGTCACATTTGGAGGAAGTATAAATAGAAATCAACAGATAGTGACTGAGGCTGAGCTAGGCTTGCTTATAGAATTAGCTTATAGAATGCTTTTGGTCTCTCATCTTCGCTGATCTTTGATTCCAGAGACTGGCACAGCCAAGAACTTCTCCTGGCATTTCTGTGCTCCCTTTGGTGTCTCCTGCTGACTCATGCTGAGGCCTGGCTGTTCCTGGTAGGTCATGCCACTGCTGCTGCTAACCCGACTTTACTGAACTCAACTGCTGGTATATTTGTGAAGTGCTTGTGAGTGGATCGAGCTGCCACTGCTGATCTGTAACCTGAACTGCAGATTTCCAGACAACACAGATAGGATTTGCTCCAAAGAACCTTTCCAAACAGGTCTATTTCCCTTGTATCCTTTCTTTTCTATTACTTCTGGATGGTAGTGGGCTAAAATGGAGGTTAAAGTGTTTAAAAACTATCATTAAAAAATAAGGTTTGGAAAAAAATTGATGTTACATAAAAGAGAGAAGATTTGTTATGGGTTATGGTTCAGAGGTTATTATTATGTGATGGTGAGGAATACATGTTGTTGTGGCTCTTCTGGTGGTCTGGGGACTTGTAGCTGGTTCCCAGTTTGATCTACCATATTGGGAAGCCAATAACCCCTCCAGGGTCTACCCCCAACAACCCACTGCTATTGACTAGGCCATAGACTCAAAGATTCTATAGAAACCTATGAGCCTGTGGGGATATTACACATTCAAACCATAATGGTCATCTGCTTATGAAGATCATGTTGCAAGTGTAGACACTGAGTACAGAAATATTTAATAGACTCATTTCATGCTTCACAAATATAGGAGACACCATTGACACTCAACCCATGGACTCTTATTTCTTCAGTCAGAGAGGCACACTCCCTCTACAGGATAGTGGTAGAAGCAGCTTTGCATACCAAGAATATGGAAAATATCAGAGAAGATTACACAGCTTGGACATATTGGGGGAAAAAAAAGGAATAGGCTAGATCAAACACAAAACATCTCCTTTGCCATAAAAAAGCCTGACCTAGTTTCTTTTTGACATCCCATAATTTTCAAGGTAACTAGAATGTTTATTAGAATATGTATCTTCCCTTGAACCCACCCCTCCACCACCCAGATTGAAGATATAGATGGACATAAAGGAAAACTGTAGGCTTAGAGTTTTTAAAATCTACTTTTAATAAGAGTTCTCAAATTCTTCAACCACCCTTCTAGCCCACTATCCAAAGGTAGGGGAGAAAAGATGGTAAAAAGGACAAGGGGATGTGGACCTGTTTAGAAGTAGTTCTTTGGGTGATTCCAATCTCTGTTTGTCAGAATATCAAGACTCCAGTTCAGTAGCACCAGGATACTAAACATGAATCAGCAGTGGTGGCACAATCCAGCAGAAACCCCTAGGCCTTCACTGAGTCAGCATTAGTCAACAACGAGGATCAGCTAGGACACCAGGAGAAGTTCTGAGCTGTGTCTCTCTTAACGAAGTGAATATCAGGGAAGATGAAGACATGAGACCAACAAAGCATTGTAAGGTTGTCTATGCAAGCACACCTTCACTATCGATTGTATCCTATTATGCTCTCTCCAAACAGTACATATCCTCCCACGGATCTTCCCTCAGCAAAACACCATGTGAGTCTGTCTTAGCAAAACATCATGTGATTCTGCTTCACATAACATATCCAGAAACTTCCACTTCAGAAAACAGTAGGAGGATTTATGCCTTTTCAAAACACTGTTGAGAACATAGGATGGATAACAGAACTGAGATCCAAGGATTTCATGAACTGGTCAATTCTGCCACTTTAAGCAATCCTGAGCAACCACACTTATGGCTCTTATCCTTTGGGTACTTGTTGGAAAGATCACCCCTCCCAAGGTTGACCTCAAACTGAGAAATAGCAATGTAATAAATCAATTGCTAATATGGGCATAAATCAACACATGGGTTTCACAATCCAATTTAAACTCATTGCTCTGGGCTTCATTAAATATCTACATAGACCTATAATGCTTCATATTTTAGCATTTTTATCACCCCCTAAAAGCTAAATGTGATTCAAGTTCATCTTTTGTCCAAGCGCTTAATTCTCAGGAAGACTATCTTGTGAAGTCTAAATCATGACAAAAATAAAGAGAAACATATCAATAAGTTTCTCAATGCTATGTCCTTTCTAAATGGTCAGATTTGTGCCTGGTATGCCTGAATCCTAGTCTCAGAAGCCATGTGTGCAGGGCCTTTCAGGGAGCAGCTTAGACATTGCCCAATTTCAGGAGCATGCTTGGCAATCCCCTCAGAACTAGTTAATTAGCTTTTCAAAGGAGTTTTCTTATTTGAATTAGATAAATTAGCATGGAGAAGAATGATTTATTAATACCATTTTATGTCTGCTTTCATTATTGCTTACATCTTGCTTGATATGGCTGACTTTGAGCATAACTCTCAGTGAGCACACACAGCTGAGAGCACAGTGGTTATAATCATGTCATCATTCCTAATCACCATGTATCATGATGGTTAAGGTTAAAAACAAAATAATAATGTGCAGAATATGATATTCAGTACATGCACCACTTTCCAATGAAGGAGCTCTGTGCTCACTCCAGCCACAGTGAATTTATCAATAACTAAAATTGTATTGCAATTAAACAATTATTTTGGAAATTGATGCAAGTCCATGACCCACTTGTTTTTTTATCAAGCTATCAGTAAAGATGTTTCAATTACCATGGAGCCAAGTAGTTTAATACCATTGAGAGACAAAAATTTGTAGGATTTGGAGAACATGTGGCATGACCAAAACTCATCTGATATGAAGTTGAAACATTTGAGTTTTTAAAGTTACAAATTGTGTTATTTACATTTTAAAAATGATTTATTTATTCTCTCTTGTATTCCATGCTAACTGCGGTTCCCACTCCCTCCTTTCTTCTTACTCCCTCTTCATCACCTCTTCTCTCTCCCCAATCTACCCATCCTCCACTTCCCCCAGAGAGGAGCAAGCCTCCCAAGGATCAACCAAACATGGCATATTGGGTTGCAATAACACGAGACACCTCACTTCATATCAAGCCTGGGCAAGGAAACCCAGTAGGAGTAAAAGGATCCTAAAAGCTGGCACCTTCTATATCTAAGTGTAGCAGAATATTCCCCCCAATTAATTTAAATATGAATACAAGAAGTCTGTGATTGGGCAGTGGAAAAGGGAGATGGAGCAAAGAGTTTCAGGGACAGAGCAAGATAGAGGAGAAGGAAGGAATATGGAGGAACAACAAGATGATCCAGATTCCCTGTGGCTTTAAATAGCCACAGATAGCTATGAATATCTTATAAGGGATGGATAATTACAGGACAATTTGTCTTATCTAGGTGGGCAACTTATATCAATATTAATTGGCTCTTAGTTCACTGTGTAGGCGTTTTGTGGGGTGAGAATTTACTGATATAAATCTGACTTATAAATTCCAAGCCTCTAGAGTTTTGATTTTACTGGGTTACTGGGATTTGGGATTGCTGACCACATGGGGTGCATAGCTGGTAATGTGAGCAGAACCCGCAACAAGAGAACCACGATCAGTTGCTTCTGCATGGGGCTAGTCTCTTGGTGGATGTAGCGGGATTGCTGGGGCAGAAAGTAGCTGGGTATAGCGCAGGATGTTACCCTTCTGTTTTTTAATATTTCCTGCAACATCTAAAGTTCTTTCTTTCATGTCTTGTATTCTAGTTACCTTGAGCATTTATGACTCTGGGTTTCCATGTACCATCTGTAAATCCTGTTTCTTTACCTAGATTTTCCATTTCCAGTATTTCCTCAGTTTGTGCTTTCTTCATTGCTTCTATATGGTTTTCTGATCTTGAACAGTTTTATTCATTGCTTTCACCTATTTGTTTTCTTGGCTCTCTTAGCTTTAGGTAAGGGATTTATTCATTTCTTCTTAAGGAGGACCTCCTTCCATTATCTTCATAAAACTGGTCTTAAGGTCATTTTCTTTTTTGCTTCAGTTGAGTTGGAATATCCAGCACTTGGTATAGTAGGACATCTGGGCTGTAGTAGTATCATACACTGGTCTCTAGGTTTACTGTCTAGGGGGTAATTACAGGTTTTGGTGCTGCCTTCTGAGTTTATCTTTGTTGGATAGATATTTTTCTCTTGGTTTCTGTTTCTTCTCTGGTCTTCTCGCCTGAGTACCCTGTAGTTCTGGTGACTCTCTGGTCTTCAGCTCCAGGAGGGTGTCTCTGTTGGGTTTACGGTGGTCTATGTGACCTCTGGGGTGCCCACACTGATTCTAGGGTTCTGGGAATTGGCATGGCATCTAGGGTTCTGGGTACCAGTGTGGCCTCTGGTTGGGTTATTGTCTCTTCCATTATGTGGTAACTCCATTTAAGTTCCTTTTATATTTTAAGAAGATTTGGGAATAGGTTTCCATATGGCTTTTTATAAAAGCCTTTATTGTTATGGTTTTTTTTTTTTACATTGTTCTCCAGTTCTCTTTCCCATTTAATCTTCTTGTTCTAGTTTTTCCTTGAAGTCAGAGTAGATACATTAGTCTCATGAAAGAAAATAAATATTTATTAATAACCAAGAAACTGATGTCCCTTATTGAGCAGCTATTGTCAGTGAATAGTTGCTGGGATTAAAAAAATAACTTCATTTTAAGGATGCGGCCATTGGTCACTTGTCTTTGCTCCAGTGGATTGCTTGAAACCTATGCATGTTTGGGCAGCATTTTCTTGGGGGCTGGGTTATTGAAATAAAAAAAGGCATGAAAAAGCCATTCAGGAAACTAGGGATGGGGGATGGAAGGTAGATAAAAGTATATTTCATTGTATATGTCTATGAATTTCTCAAATATAAAAATGTTTAAAAAGAATAAACTAGTGTACTTAGAACCAAAATGTCACAGTAAGAAAATGCTGGAGCCAGATCTATATTTCTTCACTTCCAAGTTTGCACTCTCTGACATGTTGTAGGAATGCTTAGAAATTATGAATTATTGATAGATGTCAAATTGTTGTTGACTCTTCTGAGCAAGAGATTTAAAATTCAATTCTAGCATGTACAAAAACTTTGGAATTAATTGTTGACACCTGCCTGCTTTTATTGACCCGTCCCCTGCCCAAAGAGATTATCCCCAAAGCTCTGTCACTGGTGTGTGCAGTGACATTCTGTCCTCTGTTACATCTGTTACTCACCATCAGAAGAAATGTAGAAACTCTCTTTAGTCCAGGAGCTGAACTTGATGTGGGATGAGTCATAGTCAGAAAAATGGAAACACTGACATTTCATGATATAAATCTCTTTGCTATTTTATATTACCTGGACTGTTGATCCTGTACTCAAGCCTGTCAATATTGGAAAAGGCCTAATACTTCTCAGAAATTCAGAATAATTTACTAACTGAATTATTCATAAAGTAATCAATCCCATAAAACACAAAAAAAAGGAAAGTGAAAGCTACTGAACAAAAGAGGCCACAATGAAATGATTTTGTTTGACGTAAACTGTGAATTACTTATGTAGTAATTTTATGAAAAGGGAGTGGAGGATCTTGACAACTCCTCAATGTTTGTTTTTACCAATGAAATCTTCAAAAATGAACCCACATGGTCAAGGGTATCCAAATGGAAGCTGGCCACACTGGCCCAGAGCCAATGGTTCGCTTTGTGAAGCATGCCTTTCACATCCCTATCACACATCAAGATGGCTACCATGCTTTCTCCGCCCCATTTCATTCTCTGTTCTTTCTGTCTTTAGGCAACACAATTGCTTTTCTTAATGAGAAAGAAAACCGTGTTTGCTGCTGTCTTGTCCGATGGCCAATGCTGTTAACCCTTGGTTTCTCTCTTCCCACTGCTTTAGGGAAATGGTTGTATGGGTGACTCATTAGTGAAAGAGCAAGGAAGAAAATGAACTGAGTAATATTTGAGAAGCCTGTGAGGATCACATGCCCACAGGTGGCATAACCGTCCAAAAGCTGGCCAGAGTTCACAGAAAACAGAGCTCCAATAATAACGATTTGACATGCATTCCACCAGTGAGTGAAAACAAATGTAAGAGGAAAAGCCACTTCATTGTAACAGACTTATCACACACAGACCCTGCATTCAGGAAGGGCCACATAGCAGAACACTTATGTAAGCCCTAGCTATTATAAGGGCAAGTGTGAATTCACATCAGTCTTGGTAAGACGATATGCCAACTGTCAGGGGAATGTGCACCAAATTTGATTGTATAATTTCAGAGATTGGAAACTTTAAGATGGCTCAGAAGGAAGAGATGATGTTTAAGACTGCTGTCTGTTGCTGTGCCTGAATGTCACAGATTGAGTAATTTGTAAAGAATAAATGTTGATTCAGCTGGGGAATGTGGATGACGGGAAGTTCAAAATAGGACTGGTGGGGACTCTGGAGAGGTGAAGCAATCATCAAAAATAAGTGGCCTTGCCCCTGGCTTCTTTTCTTACAAAGCCACTAATTCAATGACGAAGGTTCTGACCTCATGACCTCATCCAATTCTAATTATCTCCTAGGGAGTTCACCTTCAAAATTCATTAATATATAACCTTGGAATTAAGTTTTCAGCACATGGATTACAGTGTTTATACCCAAGTCACAGAACTCAGAAATTACTAGCAATGTCACCTTCTCAGTGACAATAATTGCTTTTGGCTATTGAACTATGGGGAGCAGAGAAAATTGCTTCAGACTTATGACTGAGGGGCAAGTTTAAGCATTAGCTAGATATTTAGGAGCATTGCTGGAGGATGAGTCTGGAGAGAAGCAGCTTTGGGATATTGAGAGAGCTTGGTACACAGTCAACCCAGAAACCCATATCTGAACCTTTCAGAGTTAAGGCAGATTTTAGTTTTCTGTTTGATTTGCATAATTAATGACTGATATATAATATTAAGCTAATTATTGCTGTCATTAAGTCTAAGTGACTCCTGCTTTATAGAAACTCAGGCGTATAGGAAATCCTATGTTCTTTCTTCATCTAAGCTTTTATTTATCTATTTTTATCTGAATGGTGAGGGGAGAAAAGGAACAAAAATAATCTAACAATAACCTCAGTCTTGTAAGGTCAACCCTACCTTTATTTGCCTCTACAGCTGTGTTATTGAACGATTAGGTAGGTGGGGCTCAGGGATACCATCTGGCCATTGTTTATTTGTAGTTTTGTCCTTTCCTTTGCTGTGCTCGTGACTCACTCCATTTTATCATTGGTTAACGAGCTTAGACATCCCTTCAGGTCCTTCAGCCCCTGGAGTTTCGACATCACTCTTGTGACGTGGATGTGTGGTATGGATGTCCTTTGCTCAGACTGTCTATCATCTTATTTGACTTAGTGATTCCATTTTAAGCTAACTTATTTTCTGCAGACACTGAACTGAGCACAGGACACTGGACATGTCTGGTCTGGAAGAGCCATTGAACTGGTGTTTCTCATCTTTCCTGCCTATCTTTTCCAGGTAGTTTTAACACTCTTAGAAATTTTTCTAGAGAGGAAGTAACTAAATGTACTGAATGAGTTCCAGGTACAAAAAAGACAGAAGTTGTCAAATTGTTTAAAATTTGGGTGGGAAGAATTTAGGAAGTATAACTATGTACTGTGTCATGAAGCACCATTTAGATTCGAGTTTACTTTTGCATATGAGAGGACTAAAAACCAAGCAAGCACTTCATGTATAAGCACAACTATCTGAGTTCATGACCACATAAAAGCTGGCTTTGTAATGTCCTGTAGCATCACAGCATTGGGGAAGCAAAGACAGGAAGACCTCTGCAATTTATTGGCTAGCCAATCTACCCCAAATGAAGAGCTACAGCTTCCGTGAGAGACCATGTCTCAGAACATGAGACAGAAAGCAATAGAGGAAGACACCTGACTTCTAAGCTCTATAAATTCAGATTCACAGATAAGCACAGCTGCTTGTGATGCCCATGTACACACACATGCCTTCACTACTCACTCCCTCCCTCACTCACTCCCTCCCTCCCTCCCTCACTCACTCACTCACTCACTCACTTACTCCCGCACTCCCTCACTCCCTCCCTCACTCACTCAGTGTACTACTTTGCTTCTCTGTTGCTGTGATAAGACACTGACCAAAAGAAACTTGTGGAGGAAAGGATTTTATTTGGCTTCTATCCACGAGAGAGATCATCACTGAGGGCAGATAGGGCAAGAATCCAGCACGAAGCAGAGGTCATGGAGGAATGATGTTTACTCTCTCCAGTGCTTCTCAGATTATTTCTTATACAAACTAGGATCATCTTCCCAGGGTGGCATTCCACAGTAGGCTGGGCCCTCCACATCATTCTTTAGTCAAGAAAATGCCCAGCAGACATGCCCACAGCCCAGTGTGATCAAGGCAATTACTAATCTGAGCTTTCTTCTTCCCAGGTGACTCTAGTTAAAAACTAACCAGCACACACAGTAATAAAAAAATAAGCTAAAAAGGAATACATTTAAAATGATCAAGATTAGTTAAACATGGCTGTGCTGACAGCTTGAGTGTGCATACTGAGTTAAAGATTTTAAAGCATATGAGATATGGCTTGCAATTGTTGTACTCTGAAGCATGTAGTATGAGATTCAAAAGGTAATAAGTGATAAATGTTTCTAAGTGTTCTGGGATTTCCTGTTCTCATTCAGCTTGAATACCTCGAGTAGTGATGAACTTGAATTGACTTCATGTTTTCAAATGCTTCATTGCTTCTTTAATGTACCCGACTCAGAAGACTTTTCCTTTTAACTATGTGGGAGAACTTTCAAAATAATCTCCTTATTGGGTTTACATCTTATATTTCAAGATGTTTTGGCTGAGTGATTTTATATTTAGGGTTTTTTTCCCTGTAAACCAATGACTTTCTTTTTAGCATGTTACAAAAAAAGAGACATCAGCCCTTGTCAGATAAACATACCAGAATGGGACTTGATTTTGTTTTGCTTGTCAATTTTATTTATCTTTTTATTAACTTTTATAAAGGATTGATTCCTATTTTCTGTATAGGAATGTTTTGCCAGTATGTATGTATGTGCATCATGTGCATGAAGTTTCTGCAGAGGTCAGAAGAAGGAATCAGAATCTCTGGGATTGGGTTAAAATTGTTTTCAAGGCATCATTCAGATGCTGGCAATGAAATCCAGGTCTTCTGCAACAACAACAAGCGCTTTAACATCTGGACCATCTTTCTATCCTCTCATTAGTATCAGTTTTAAGTTAGCTAACCAGCAATGGGTTTCAGTAAGGAATTTTATTTACATGCCCTTATAATTTCTCACTACTATCTCACTACTTTCTTCTGCCTTTCCATTCCACCTCTTGCTTGTCCTTACTTTACTATCTTAATTGTTTTGGTCAGATTTAGCCCTGACTATGTATGTATGTATGTATGTATGTATGTATGTATGTATGTATGTATTTGATCATAATTGTGATTATGTTTTCCTTTTTCTGATAAGTTTATTATTGGTATGTAGAAAATCTACAGATTTTTTCTGTTGACTTAGTATGTTAAAAAGATCTAAGAAGTTTCCAATAAAGTCTTTAGGATTCTTTAAGTATAGGCACATGTCATCTACAAATAGGAATATTTTACTTCTTCCTTTTCTGCTCACATTCCTTCAATTTCTCTCTCTTGTCTTATAGCTAAGACACTGAACACTATATTGAATAGAAGAGTGGGCCCCTTTCTCCTTAACTTCATGTTATTATGTTTATGTGTGTATGTGCACCATATGTGTTCACATAAACTGTGGAGGCCAGGAAATGGCCACAGAATCCTCAGAACTGGAGTTTTAGGCACATAAAAGTAGCTTAAAGTGGGTGTTGGGATTCAAACCTTCTGCAAGAACAGTGAGTGCTTTTTATGTGTTGAGCCATCTCTTCAGCACCTAATTTCTTATTTTAGAGGAGTTGCTTAGATCCCATGAATTTAATTTTGGTAGATCATATATATTTAGGATATATGTTTGGAATATAGTTTTTGAAATTTATTTTTTCAAATTCATGACTTCTTTTTGTTTAATTATTCCTTTTCCTCTCTCTCTCTTTCTCTCTCTCTCTCTCTCTCTCTCTCTCTCTCTCTCTCTCTCTCTCTCACAAACACACACACACACACACACACACACACACTCACACACCACATACAACACAAACCTACACATAACACACAGAGAGAGACTGCTAAATACAACTTATTCAGTCTGAATGATATTATTTGTATGTATACGTTTTTGAGGCTGCTCATCTGGTACTAGATAACCAATTGCCGTGCCTTTCCCTGGGAAAGTCTATTTCTCTTGCCTCTAGTTCCATGAATTAGAAAGAAAGCAAGAATGTGAACAGTATATTGGAGGGCTTGGAGAGAATGAAGGGAACTGTGAAGTCATGTAATATTAGAATCTCAAAAAATTATTTATTTTATTTTATATATATGAATGTTTTGCCTTAATGGGTGTTTGTATACCACATGTGAACCTTGTGCCTGCAAAGGTCAGAAGAGGTCATTATGTTCCCGAGAACTGGAAGTACAGAAGGATGTGAGCTGCAATGTGGGTGCAAGAATCAATCCTGGGTCCCTTGGAAAAGCAGTCAGTGCTCCTAACCACTGAGCCATCTTTCCGGCCCCTGGAATACAGATATTTAAAATATTTAAAGTAATGACCTCAATTTTTTGTGGTCTATTCTATCACATCCCTTTTCATCTCTTTATTAATTTGGATCTCCACTTTCTCTTTGTTAGTTTGGACATGGTATTATCAATTTTGTTGATTGTTTCAAAAATCATTTTTTTTTTTGACTAATGGATTCTATATATTGTTCTTGTATCCTCCATTTCATTGATCTCTGCCTTGATCTTTACTGTTTTTGTGTTGGGGGAGTAGGGGTGCCATGGTGTGCATGAAGAAGTAAGAGGTCAAGTAGAGTCTTCTGGTCCTCCCTTTCCACCATGTAGATCTGGGAATCAAACTCAAGTCCTCAGGCTTGATGGTAAGTGCCTCTACTTGCTGAGTCATCTCATAGCCCAGTGTCTGCCCAAAGGTTTTGCTTGCTTCTGTTTTTCTAAGACCTAGAGGTACATCACTCTGTTATTTCTGTGAAATATACCTTGGATTTTGTTTTGAAGAGTTAGTTTATTCTAAGTCTAATATGAATGGCTAGAAATTGGTTTTAGTTGTTTCAAATGATGTGTTACACCATAGAAAGGGTAGCTTGAAGCTTTTTCAATCACAGAACAAGAGTAAAAACTGAGTATATTTACTAAATATGTTGGTGGAAATAGCAGACAGCAGGTTCAAGCAGAGCAGGAAGATCTTGCTGTAGGTTTAGATGCTCTTTGACAACGTTTATCTGATAGTTAAAATGATGTTATATCAGATACAGAGAAATGGCAACTACAACAGTTGAAAATAATTTCAGCTTGCAGTATGCAATATTGAAATTCTCTACAATAAAGGAAGTTTGAATCAGTCAACCGTTCAGCTAAATATTCAAAATAGGTGTATCTTTTTAGGGAGTTTCAGTTCATAGATCTCCTTGTTAGCTAAGCAATCTCATTTTGTGTATGCTGAGACAAACATTTGATGTCTCTCAGCACTGGGGAAGGCCTTACTCCTAGGTGGAAAAGCAGACTTCAAGAGCCAGAAATAATTACAGCATGAAGGTAGAGGCCCCAGGGTCACATTAACCTTATTAGCCATGATGATCTGTGACTGTATAAGATTCCTCTTTTTACTTCTACATTTGATGCAAAATTTCTATGAATTCTTGCTAGGAAATGATGCCTAATTAAAATGATCATGTGGTATGGCCTAAAGAAGTAAAGACAGATACAGAAAATTATCATTTTATTTAATAACCAATTGCTCTCTGGGTCTCCTCATAGACTTTAATTAGACTGAATGTTTTCTTCTCTCTATAGACATTTACATTGTATTAAATACTTTATTTAATGCTTAGAGTTTTAAAGACAATTGGTTTTTAATTCTAATTTCTCTTCTAGCTAATTGATTTCATAGTTATAACTTCATGTAGGGTGCTAGTTCTAATTTTAGATCAGCATTCACTATCCAATTCTAACTTCTATTGTAAATCTCCTTTGTGTTTAAAATTTTGATTTGGTCTATTATTGTGGTGTTGCACAAAATTTCTATGTGGGAGTGTAAAGGGATAGTCACATTACAGAAGAATCAGAGAAGAGTATAGAACCATTTTAAATATCTTTACAATAATATTACCTTTTCCCAATGTATCAAATATTAATGATATCGGTACAGATAAGAGGGGTATCAGAATTGTGGACATAATCCTGGTAGACTGTGTGGACATAGAATTTGTGGACATAACTGAATTTTATTACTTATTTCACTATCATAAAGGAAAATGGAACTTTAGTGTGCATTTATTAGTATTGTTTAGTACTTTAAAAATCTCAGTTAAGAATATGATGGCATGCATCAAATACTCAAAACCCTTAGGTTACACATACACACACATACACACACACACACACACACACACACACACACACACACACACACACACACACGCACACAGAGTCCAATAATGTTGCTCTTCTTTATATGCATTTAAGGCTAACCACTTAGGACTGGAATCTCATCCAGCTCCTCTCTCCCAATAAAAGCTTGTCATCTCTCCTTCAGCAATCATTGACTGTCTGTAGTTTTTTATCTAGGAGCGATGTGAGGCCTTCCTTCATTACTGTTGTCATGTTTATTGGCATGATTTTTTTCACCTCCTGTGCAAGCAACTATATTGAGATTTCTGAGAGCAATATCCCTGTCATGTCCAGAAGAAACTATCATATATCAGACAGCTAATCTATGGTGTACTAGCTGTATAGACCAGTAGGATTATTGATAATTTTTCTCCATTATATTTTACATAGTATCATTTAACACCAAGAGAGTTAACTATCAGGAAGCAGGCTTCCACAGGAGTGTCAGCTTGAAATATCCATGTTCCATGACCAAAGTATATGGTGTCTTCAGCAATAGAGTCTTACATTCTGGCAGACCAAAAAAGAAAAAAAAAGAGCAATAAAAACAGACTATTGTTTGGGGTGGGATCTCTTGAATTCCTCTACAGTTTTTTCAAACACCTTTAATGTTATTTATCTTTCCTCCTCTTTTTCCTCTATATTGCCCCTCCACCCTTCCCAGTTAAGCTCTCTCTCACTTTCCTCTTATACCTCCTTCATAGCATTGAGTCTTGCTGTCCCACTCTCTAGAACTCCTTCCCATGTCAACAGCTTCTACAGTTACTTTAGGTTATATATTTAAACATAGAAAGTTGGATCTAGGATCCACACAAAAAGAACATGAAGCATTTGTCTCTCTGGGCCTGGGTTACTTCACTGACTCTACTTTCAAGTCCCATTCATTTATTTACCTGTGAATTTCTTGTTTATTTGCTTTTTTTTTTTTTTTTTCTTTTCTCCCAGGTAAATAGAACTACATTGAGTATATTCACCACATTTTCATTTCCTATTTGTCATTTGGTCTGCTTCCATTTCTTAGCTATTTTGAATAGAGTAGCAATGAACAAGCTTGATTAAACATCCTTGTAGCAGAATACCAAATCCTTTGGGTATCTGCTAATGAGTAGAATAGCTGTGTTATACGGTAGATAGGTTTTCATCTCCTTGAGAATTTGCCACATTAATTTCCATAGAGACTGCACCACTCCTACCAACTGTGAATAAATGTTGACATCTCCACACATCCACACTGGCATTTGCTGTTAGTTGTGTTTATTTTAATCTTAGCCATTTTGGTTACTTAGCCAAGTAGTTTTAATTTGAGTTTCTCTGAATGCTTAACATGTTGAACAAAATTTAAAAGATTTTTCTTAGACAATTTTATTTCTCATTTCAAGAACTCTCTTCAGATTTATAACTCATTTTTTATTTGGGTTGTTTGATTTCTTTAATCTTTGGTATCTAAGTGTTTTGCATATTCTGGATATGAATCTATATCAGATGTATAGCTGATAAAAATTCTCTCCTCTTTACTTAACAGATCATTTTATTTGCTCTATGGAAGATTTTAAGTTTTCTTTCTTACTTTTGGAAAATTAATTTATATTTTATTGCATTCAATTGGAAATATTTTATTAAAAATTTTGGGTATCTTTTTAAATAAGCCAGAATTAGAAAGAAAGATATATCATATTTCCCTTTTCATTTGAAACATAGATTTACGATTAAATATGGGCATACAAAAATATTTTTTTAAATTATTAATACAAAGTAAATATTTAAAGTACATTGGAAATTTAAAATCCAAATGGAAAAATGTTGTACAGAAGGAGCAAAAAGAAAAAAGTAAAGAACAAAAAGATTATTAATCAAAATGTGGACAAAGACTAGGTGATTATATGAGCAAAAATAAAAACAAATTTATGACCTCTTCTTTAATTATTATTATTACACACAAATGCGTATATGTATATATATATTTTTTTCAACCAACTGAATCCATTTAGTAATGCTCATATGTAGACAGGGAGTGGGAGGGCACTAGGAAAAGTTACATCAGGGAAGAGGGAAATAAATAAATAAATATGCTACTCATATATGTAATTCCCAACGTTAAAAAAATAAAATAAAATATGTATACAGGACCCAGCATTTTGCTGCATACAGGAAACGCACCTCAGTGTCAAAGACAGATACTACCTCAGAGTAAAAGGCTGAAAAATAATTTTCCAAGCAAATAGTCCCCCCAAAAATGCTGGAGTAGCCATTCTAATATCGGATAAAATCAACTTTCAACCAAAAGTTATCAAAAAGGAAAAGGAAGGACATTTCATACTCATCAAAGGGAAAAAACTACCAAGAAGAACTCCCAATTCTGACCATCTATGCTCCAACTGCAAGGGTACCCAAACTCATAAAAGAAACTTTACTAAAGCTCAGAGCAAACGTTGTACCTCACACAACAAAAGTGAGAGACTTCAACACCCTACTCACATCAATGGACAGATCATGGAAACACGAACTAAACAGAGACACAATAAAACTAACATAAGTTATAGACCAAATAGATTTAACAGATATCTATAGAACATTTCATCCTAAATCAAAAGAATATACTTTCTTCTCAGCACCACATGGTACCTTCTCCAAAACTGACCATATAGTCGGTCACAAAACAGGCCTCAACAGATACAAGAAGATTGAAATAATCCCATGCATTCTAGCAGAACACCGCTGAATAAGACTGGTCTTCAATGAGCTATAAAAACAACAACAAGCCCACATACATGTGGAAGCTGAGCCATGCTCTACTTAATGATAACTTGGTCAAGGAAGAAATAAAGAAAGAAATTAAAAACTTTGGAATTTAATGAAAATGAAGGCACAACATACCCAAACTTATGGGACACAATGAAAGCAGTGTTAAGAGAAAAACTCATTGCTTTCTCCGGAAAGAAACTGGAGAGAGCATACACTAGCAGCTTAGCAGCACACCTGAAAACTCTAGAATGAAAAGAAGCAAATATACCCTAAACATGTAGATGAAAGGAAATAATCAAACTCAGGGCTGAAATCAACCAAGTAGAAACAAAAAGAACTATACAAAGAATCAACAGATCTAGGAGCTGGTTCTTTGAGAAAATCAACAAGATACATAAACCCTTAGCCAGACTAATCAGAGGACACAGAGACAGTTTCCCAATTAACAAAATCAGAAAGGAAAAGGGAGATATAACAACAGAAACTGAGGAAATTCAAAAAAATCATCATATCCTTTTACAAAAGCCAATATTCAACAAAACTGAAAAATCTGGATGAAATGGATAATTTTCTAGACAGATACTAAATACCAAAGTTAAACCAGGATCAGATAAGCATCTAAACAGTCCCATAACCCCTAAAGAAATATAAGCAGTTAATAAAAGGTTCACAAACAAAAAAAACAACAACAACAACAACAAAAACAAACAAACAAACAAAAAAAACAACCCAGAACCAGATGGGTTTGGTGCAGAATTCTATCAGACCTTCAAAGAAGACCTAATACCAATACTCTTCAAACTATTCCACAAAATAGAAATAGAAGGAACACTACCCAATTTGTCCTATGAAGCCACAGTTAAGCTGATACTAATTACACACAAAGACCCAACAAAGAAAGAGAACTTCAGACGAATTTCCCTTATGTATATCGATGCAAAAAATACTCAATGAAATTCTTGCAAACCAAATCCAAGAACACATCAAAACAATCATTCATCATGATCAAGTAGGCTTCATCCCAGGGATGCAGTGATGGTTCAATATATTGAAATGCATCAATGTAATCCACTACATAAACAAATTCAAAGAAAAAAACCACATGATTATTTCATTAGATGCTAATAAAGCATTCAACAAAATTCAACATCCCTTCAAGTTAAAAGTCTTGGAAAGATCAGGAATTCAAGATCCATACCTAAACATAGTAAAAGCAATAAATAGAAAACCAGTAGCCAACATAAAACTACATGGAGATAACTTGAAGCAATCCCACTAAAATCAAGGACTAGACAAGGCTTCTCTCTCCCTATCTATTCAATATAGTACTTGAAGTTCAAGTTAGAGCAATTACACAACAAAAGGAGGTCAAGGGGATACAAATTGGAAAGGAAGAAGTCAAAATATCACTATTTGCAGATGATATGATCGTATACTTAAGTGACCCCAAAAGTTCCACCAGAGAACTCCTACAGCAGATAAAGAACTTCAGCAAAGTGGCTGGTTATAAAATTAACTCGAACAAGTACTCAAGTACTCCTTCCAATACTCAAAGGATAAATTGGCTGAGAAAGAAATTAGAGAATCAGCACACTTCACAATACTTAAAAGCAATATAAAAAATCTTTGATTCTAACCATGCAAGTCAAGATCTGTACAAAAAGAATGTTAAGTCTCTGAAGAGAGGAATTGAATAAGACCTTAAAAGAATGGAAATATCTCCCATGCTCATGGATTGGCAGGATTAATATAGTAAAAATGGCCATCTTGCCCAAAGCAACCTACAGACTTAATGCAATCCCCATCAAAATTCCAACTCAATTCTTCATAGACTTAGAAAGAGCAATTCTCAAATTCATTTGGAATAACCAAATCCCAGGATAGTGAAAACTTCTAGGATAATCACCATTCCTGACCTCAAGCTCTACTACAGAGCAATAGTGATAAAAACTGCATGATATTGGTACAGTGACAGGCAGGTAGATCAACTGAATAGAATTGAAGACTCAGAAATGAACCCACACAACTATGGTCACTTGATCTTTGCCAAAGGAGCTAAAATCATCCGGTGGAAAAAAAGACAGCATTTTCAACAAATGTTGCTGGTTCAACTGGCTGTCAACATGTAAAATAATGCCAATTGATCCATTGTTATCTCCTTGTACAAAGCTGAAGTCCAAGTGGATCAAGGACCTCCACATAAAACCAGATACACTGAATCTAATAGAAGAGAAAATGTGGAAAAGTCTTGAACACATGGGCACAGGGGAAAAGTTCCTGAACAGAACACCAGTAGCTTATGCTTTAAAATCATGAATCGGCAAATGGGACCTCATAAAATTGCAATGCTTCTGTAAGGCAAAGGACACTGTTCATATGACAACATGGCAACCTACTGGGAAAAGATCTTTACCAATCTTACATCTGATAGAGGGCTAATATCCAATATATACAAAGAACTCAAGAAGTTAGATTCCAGAGAATCAAATAACGCTATTAAAAATGGGCAACAGAGCTAAATAGAGAATCCTCAGCTATGGAAACCTGAATGGTCAAGAAGCACCTAAAGAAATGTTCAACATCTTTAGTCATTAGGAAAAGGCAAGTCAAAACAACCCTAGATTCCACTTCACACCAGACAGAATGGCTAACATCAAAAACTCAGGTGACAGCAATTGCTGGTGAGGATATGGAGAAAGAGGAACCCTCCATTGCTTTCTTCTCAGCACCTCATAGAACATTCTCCAAATTGACCATATATTGAGTCACAATAAAAATTTCAACAGATACCAGAAAATTTAATTTGCCCCCATTATCCTATCATACTACCATGGATTAAAGCTGTATTTCAACAATAATAGAAGCAATTGACAGCCTAGAAAAATCTGGAAACTGAATAACTCTCTACGGAATGATTACTGAGTCAAGGCAGAATGAAGAAATTAAAGATTTCCTAGAATCCAATGAAAATCAAGGCACACCATACCCAAATTTATAGGATACAGTGAAAGCTGTGCTAAGACGAATGTTTTTAGCACTAAGTGCCTTCATAAAGAAATTGGAGAGACTTTATACTAGCAACTTCACAGCGTACCTGAATTCTCTAGAAAAACAACCAAGTAAACACACCCAAGAGTTGTAGACAGCAGGATAGTTGAACTCAGGTCTGAAATCAATAAATTAGAAACAAAGAGAACAATGCAAAGAATCAAAAAAACCAAGATCTTGTTCTTTGAGAAAATCAACAATATAGATAATCCCTTAGCCATACTAACTAAAAGACAAAGAGACAGTATCCAAATTAGCAAAATCATGAATCAAAAGGGAGACATAACAACAGATACTGAGGAAATCCAAGGAATCCTTAGGTATCCCTTCAAAAGCCTGTATTCCACAAAATTGGAAAATCAAATGACATTAACAATTTTATGGATAGATTATACTTACTAAAGTTAAATCACGATCAGGTAAACAATCTAAAGTCTGATTTGTCCTATATTCCCTATGGAAATAAAAGCAGTCATTAAAAGTACACACACACACACACACACACACACACACACACACAAACACAAACACTTAGGGACATATGGTTTTAACCCAGAATTCTACCAGATTTTCAAAGAAGGACTAATACTCCTCAAACTATTCCATAAAATAGAAACAGAAAGAACAATGTCAAACTAATTCTATGAGACCAGAGTCATCTGATACCTAAACCACACAAAGATTCAACAAAGAGAATTTCAGACCAATTTCCCCTATGAACACTGATGAAAAAAATTCTCAATAAAATGCTTGCAAAACGAATCCAATAGACATCATCCACCATAATCAAGTAAGCTTCATCCCAGGGATGTAAGAGTGGTTGAATAGACAAAAATCCATCTCATCATTCACCATATAACAAACTGAAAGAAAAAAACACACATTATCATTTCATTAGCTGCTCAAAAAGTCTTTGACAAAATCCATCACCCCTCCATGTTAAAATTATTGGGGAGATCAGAGATAAAAGATGCATACCTAAACACAATTAAGGCAATATAAAGCACATCAATAGCCAACATCAAATTAAATGGAGAGAAACTAAAAGCAATTTCAGTAAAATCAGGATCAGGGCAAGACTGTTCACTCTCTCTGTATCTCTTCATTATAGTAATTGAAGTTCTAGCTAGAGTAATAAACCAATGAAAGGAGATCAAGGGGATTCATATTGGAAAACAGGGAATCAAAGTATTACTATTCATAGATGATGTGATAGTATAAATACGTGACCTGAAAAACTCTACCAGAGAACTCCTACAGCTGAAGAATGGTTTTAAAAAATGTGGTTTACCTTCACAATTGTCACAAACAATATAAAGTATCTTGGTGTGACTCTAACCAAGCAAGTGAAAGATCTGTATGACAAGAACTTCAAGTCTCTGAAGAAAGAAATCGAAGAAGACCTCAGAAGGTGGAAAGATCTGCCATGCTC
>CM052704.1:42388325-42404220 GCA_028551405.1 Uromys caudimaculatus | reverse complement strand
AGGGAGAGACGAAAGGCCCTTGGGCCTGAGAATGTTAGAGGCCTCAGTAAAGGGGAATATCAAGGTGGGAAAATGGGGATGGGTGGACGGGGGGGTGGGGTGGGAGGTGGAATTCCCTCCTAGAGGCGGGTTGGGGAGGGGATGGGGGGTATCCAAAGAGGAGACTCAGAAAAGGGGAAACATTGGAAATGTATATAAAGTATCAAAAATAAAAAAGGAGGAAAAAAAATGTGGTTTAATAACACAATGGAAATTAAAACTGCTATTAAAAACATGGACATCATAAAATTTGCAGGCAAATGGATGGAACTAGAAAGTATCATCCTGAGTGAGGTAATCCAGACCCAAAAGGTCATGTATTATATGTACTAACTTATAAGTGGATATTAGATATAAAGTACAGGATACCTACCTACGTTATATTCTACAGACCCAAAGAAGCTATGTAAAAAGGAAGGCCCAAGGAAGGATGCTTGGATCTCACATAGAAGGGGAAATAAAATAGTAATCAAAGGTGAATGGAGGGAAGGAATTGGTTGAAAGAGAGGATGGGGAGGGAACAAGGATGGGGAGGGGATCAGGTGTAGGGAGAGTCAGGCAGAGAGGGCAGAGAGAGTAAATGAAAATCAGTGGTTAGGGATGGAGGAGACATCTCCAGGAAGTGACAGAGACCTGGGATGAGGTAGTCTCTAGGGAGTCTATGAGGGTGACTCTAGCTGAGACTACTAGAAATGGGGTATATGGAGCCTGAAGTGGCCAACTCCTGTAGCCAGGCAGGACTCCCAGTGGAGAGATAAGGATATCAACCCACCCACAAAACCTTCAATGCAAAATTTGTCCTGCCTACAAGAAGTGGAAGGACAAAGATGGACAGAGACTGAGAAAATGGCCAAATAATGACTAGCCCAACTTGAGACCCATGCCATGTGCAAGAATCAATCCCTGATACTATTAATGATACTCTGCTATACTTGCAGACAGAGGCCTAATGTAACTGTCCTTTGAAAGGTTCCCACCCTGAATCTAACAGAAACATATTCAGAGACCCACAGCCAAAAATTAGACAGAGCTTGTGGAGTTATGTGGAAAAGGTAGGGGACGGACTGGGGGACCTGAAGGGGATAGGGATTCTACAAAAAGACCAACAAATCAACTAACTTGGACCCATGGGGGATTCCAGAACCACCAACCAAAGATGTGCAGCTTGGTCTTCATGAGGGTCCCCCAACAAATGGTGTGGAGGCTGTCCCTGACTCTGTTTCCTGACTATGGATCCTGTTCATCTAAATGGGCTGCCTTCTCTGGCCTATGTGGGAGAGGATGCATCTAGTCCTGCAGTAATATGCCAGAGGGAGTTGGTTCACAGGGAAGCCTCCCCCATCATTAGAGAAGAGAAGTAGATGGGGAAGGGGGAAAGTGGTATGTGAGGGAGGACTGGAAGGAGGGGGGTTTGTGATTGGGATGTAAAATGAATAAATAAATTAATTAATGACAAAATTTCAGGCAGAACAGAAAAAGGATTTAAAGAGAAAGAGAAAAATGAGAGACTGACAGTCAGTCCATCTTTCTGTCTCTGTCGCTCTGTCTCTGTCTCTGTCTCTGTCTCTCTTACATACACAAAATTACACATACACACATATACACACACAGAGGGTAGAGAGAATCAAGCAGTGGAAGGGTGTGTGTGAGCAATTTCTGTGTCTTCAGTAATTGGAGACCATCAGCAGTTGTTTATAAGGAAGATGCCAGTTGAAATGTGGAATGTTGTCCTTTGTACAGTTTATGCTGGTTTTGAGCCAGCATTGGTCAATAACAGAGAGTTTACTGCTCAAAGAATTCATTCTTCATGTGCCTGAGACTCTGCTGATCACTCTTAGCTCTGTGATCTCTGGATGGACAGGTTTCTTAAGCTTCCTAACACTGCTCAAATTAGTCACAGTGGGGTAGATAATGTTTTACCCATGAGAGGATAGGTCTCACTTGTACAGAGAGTGTGGAAAGCAGTCATAGCACTGCTGTCTTCACAGGAAGATCTGTCTTCATCATTTTGAAACCTCTAAGTATTAATCCTTTTCCTGGAAGAATGCCGGTATGGATCCCAAGTAGACCTTTGTTTCTTCAAAGTTCTCAGTATCTGAAGTAATGAATGTCAGGAAATCCAGAAGGTAACCCCACCCAGTGACTTCAGGAGCAAGGCTACCAACATCAAGGCTTATTCTCAGTTGATGAGAACTACTCCTTGGGCCTGACCACAAGGTAGGACTATGTATTGTTTGAGGTTTCTCTAGAGGAATAGAAATGATAGAATGAATAGAATAATACAAAGAGGATTTATTAGATTCACTTACATTGTGCATGCTGAGTAGTTTGACAGTGGTCATCAACATGAGGGCAAGAATTCAGTCACTGCTCAGTTCATGGGGCTGGATCTCTCAGTGATCCCAACTTGATGCTAAAAGTCTAAAGGATTCCTGGAGAGTTTCCTGTCTTCTGTCACATCATAAGGCAGAGAAGATGCTTTTTAATACTAGCAAAGAACAGCAGCAATGGAGTAGATACATTCACAAGCAGAGGGAAAACTGGGCAAAAGCAACAATGCTTTCCTTTCAGACCTCTGTAAACTTGAGCTGCCCTCCCTGAAAGCCATTTTTCTTCTAGGAAATAGCCATGCAGACTCACATGAGGCATGCTTCCTAGTGGATTCTAGATTCCATCAAGTTGACAAGCAAGGTTAACCATCACAGACAACACTGACTTGTCCTACTCATCTCTGGAACTTCTACCTCCCAGCTGTGCAATGATGCTCTACCACCTCAGGGCCTGTCCTGGCTTATTTGCTAGTACTTATTGGGTGTCCTGTTTTACCTTTGTGGCTTTTGTTACTTTGGAATGACAATTTTTCCTGATTCTGCTTCATTAGGTGACACAGAGGCAACACTGGTCTGCCATCTCTCCCAGAAGTTTGTCAATTTTCAATTATTTGCTGGAAAGTCTTTTAGCAGGAGGTCTTCTCTAGTTGAAGTTCATAGTAACTGTACAAGTGATTTCATTGTGAAATCTTAGAAATGAAAAAAGGTAAGTCATAGGACAGTTAAAAATGATGTATAATAACTGAAAATACTTTTCAAGAATTGAATAAAGGAAAGTTAACAGTATGCACATATGACAGAATGTGAGTTCAAGGAATAAACTTGTTTGTACAAAATAAACAAGGACATGCTCACCATCATTGGCAAATCTTAAAATCATATCTCTGAATTAAACGTAAAGTAAATGGAAAGGATGAGGACTTACCTTAGTGGTAGAATATTCGTCTGTCATCTGTGGGGTCCTGGTTCAAGTTCCATGAAAAAACAATGCATGGTAGCACAGTCTTATCTGTGCATATTAAAATATTACATTGAGTATGGTATTTAGAGGATCATTATTTAGTTTCTCATTCCAGGGACAGATACCTGAGACTTCATTTTTACTCACACTTTCAGAAAACTTAGCCCATAGTTAGCAAGCTCTATGGCTTTCATGTCTGTGATAGGGTAGCAATATCATCTGGGAAGAGCAGACTAGAGAGAGCTGTCAACTTCATGGAAGCCAGAAAGCAGAGCAGAGACAGGGGTGTATGATACAAAGGTATAGTTTTCTAGAACTTGTTCCTCAGTGACCTACTTCAACCAATAGTAGCCACTCACTCATAGTTTATATCATATTCCCAAAATAGTATTATGTTACAAATCCATAGAGAAATTAATTTACACATTACATTAGCATCTTCATAATTGTTTCTTCCCCTGGATGTATCTACTAGCTGGAAACCAGGCTTAAAACTCATGAATCACTCTGGGGAACACTTCATATACAAACTATGGCAGTTTATATTTGCTTATGTCTGTGTGCACATGAGTATATGTGTTTCTATAGGTATGTTTGTATGTGCACAATACACACACACACACATATCAAATTCACACTTAATATGTAAGACCTTTTATATGAAAAGAGAAAGGAAAAATGTTTGACTAAACACACAAAGATATTAATAAAATTAAAAAAATTAGATAGATGAAACTAGATTACTTCAAGTATTTGCTTAAATGCCACCTTTCTCAAAGAGGTATATACCCTTCTTCAGCTTCTGGTTTTTCTATATTAATTCTTCCTCTTCACATTTATATAACATGAAGATGTATTAGAATCTCATTGAAAACTAAATTCCTCAATTGACAGAAAGAGAATACAAGTAATGCTCTCATGAAGTGA
This sequence comes from Uromys caudimaculatus, assembly GCA_028551405.1. Taxonomy (NCBI): domain Eukaryota; kingdom Metazoa; phylum Chordata; class Mammalia; order Rodentia; family Muridae; genus Uromys; species Uromys caudimaculatus. The sequence goes on along the minus strand of CM052704.1, from coordinate 42,399,963 downwards.
CTAACGTTATGATTTGATACTTACATGTTCCCTAATTGTTTGTGTTGATGCTTACTCTCCAGCCAATATTCTAAAGCCCAACATTTGTGAGGAGGTTGGATAAAGAAGGCTCTGGTCACATCAATAGATCCATTTATAGATTCAAAATTCAATAGACTAATAGGAGTTATGGAAACTTTAGTGCATAGAGCTTGATGTATAAAGGTCACTGTTATATGCATTTGAAGGCTACCTTAAGCCCCTTTCTCTGCACATTACTGTAAGGCTTTCTCATGCACTTTGCTTCCTGGCCAGCATGAGATAAGCAACTCTTCTCCAACATATGTTTCCTGTGATGATGTTTTCCAAAGTCACAAAGCAGTAAGATCAATCAACCATAGACCCCTGACAATGTGAACCAAAATAAACATTTAGAAAGGTGGATGCACATAAGGTATCTTTTTACAGATGTGGAAAACTGACTAATGCAGGTAATTGCAGAGCTTTGGTTAAGGTTACGGGAATCTTTATCTGGCAATTAGTATTGTGAAGAAGGAGCAAAAGGAAAGAGTGGTGTTAATGAAATCCAGAGAGAGCACTAGTACTAGAAAAATCAGACATCCAAAAGGTGGTGCTGCTGGGCAAGAGACTAGGCTCTGCTAGACATGCACTCCCAAACAGGAGGGAGATAGACAGGAAAATGCCACTTCTACTTACATTAGCCCATTTTGATAAAAAAAATAATTGATCAGGGAGGCTGGATGCTTTTCACAGACCCTACAGAAAAGGACATGGAGTGAGTTTGAGTGCAGGGGACTGAATGATCAATTCTGATTGAGATCAGGGTTACCCAAACAGTTGATAAAACATTATTGGTGTGTATTTCTGAGAATGTACCTAGAAAAGATTAACAGTTGAATCAGTAGATTCTGTAAAGAATACTGCACTTATATGTGTGGGTAGATAACGTCCAGTTCATCTTAGGTCCTAGGGACACCAGAAAAACTGAAGCATCATGAGTTTTCTCTTCTAGAGCTGGTACCTTCGGCCCTTGGTATCAGAGCTGCAATATTATGGCTTCAGACTCTGGGACACTCATCAGTGTTCCAACTCACCCAATTCTAAGGCCTCTAGCTACAGACAGAAAGTGATTATCTAACTTCTCTGGTTTTGGGGGACTTTTGGACCTTCAAACTCAAGCTAAGTTATTTCATGTCTTCCTGGCTCTACAGCGTTCAGATAACAAATAATAGGACTTCTTGGTTTCCATAATATCATCAACAAAATCTCATAAGATTCCTCCAGTCTATCTGTCTATATATCATTGCTTCTGCTTCTTCCGAGTCCTTCTAATAATGCTATGAATAAAGAATAGTATGTTATGTATAAACACATTTAAGGGCTTAAATTAACATATAATTAAAATACTTGTTATGTGTCCTCACATGAAAGAAAATAATTTCCAAAAGGATAGAATATAAATTTTACTCATGTTTCTCTTCACATGTTAAAAGGGTGCCTGGCATAATTTAGGTAATAAATATTTATTACTTAGGGTATGATATGTCATTATTTAATGTTTAGAGCCAATACTTTTCTTTGATACTAGGATGCAAGAAAGAAAGATAGCTAGGTTAGGGTCAATGATAGCATGAGACTAATAGTCCCTTTCATGAATCTGAGGAGTATTTTCTATGTTGAATGAAATAATCTTTCTAGTCAGATATAATACAAACAAAATTAGATTAAGATTCTAGAGTAATGTCTCTGTATCTAATCTTACAGTTTTATAAATGGCTGAACTTCCCACACATGTAACTGTGCTTCAAAGACCTCATCAGACTGCTGATGACAGCAGGCAAAGTCTTGTGGAAGCACAGGAGGGCTACAGCTACAAAGATGTGCTCTACAGATACTGATCCACATCGAGCTGCCTCTTCTCTTCCTTTCTTAGAAATCTACACAATGGAACACTATTCAGCTATTAAAAACCAAGACATCACGAATTTTGTAAGCAAATGGATGAAATTTGAGAATATCATTTTGAGTGAGGTAATTCAGACCTAAGACATGCATGGTATAAACTCACTTATAAGTGGATATAAGCCCTAAAAGATACATACCATGTTATACTCCACAGACCCAAAGAAGCTAAACAAGAAGGAAGGTCTAAGCAAGGAAGCTTGAATCTCACTTAGTAGGGGGGACCAAAGAGTCATAAGAGGCAGTTAGAGGGAGGGAACTGGGAAGGTGGGGGATGGGGAGGGAAATGAGGGGCTCAGGATCAGGTGTGGTGAAGGACAGAAAAGAAGGCTAGATGACTATGAAAATGAATGAAAATCTGCAACTTATGGGGGTGAGGAGGTGAGGGTGTCTCCAGGAGAAGACAGAGACCTGGGATAATGGAGGTGCCTAAGAATCAATTGGGGGCGGGGGGTAATCTTAGTTATGACTCATTTCATTAGGGATATGGAACCTGATGAGGCCACCTCCTTTAGCTAAGCAGGAATCCCAGTAGAGTTATGAAGGCACCAACTCACTCACAAAACTTTCAACCCATAATTTATCCTGTCAACAAGAAATGCAGGCTTGGGGGATGGAGCAGAGACAAAGGGAATGGCCAACTAATAACTGGCCAAACTTGAGACCCATCCCACAAACACGTTCCATCCCTAACATTATTAAAGATACTCTTTTATGCCTGCAGACAGGAGCATGTTGTCCTCTGAGAGGCTCTACCCAGCAGCTGACTTAGACAGATACAGGCACCCACAGCCAAATAGTGGATGAAACTTGGGGACTCTTATGGAAGGATAAAAGGAAGGATTGCAAGCTTGAGGGGGATTGGAACTTCACAGGAAGATCAACAGAGTCAACTAACCTGGATCCTTGGGGCTTGCAGAGTGTGAACCACTAACGAAAGCACATACATGGCTGGACCTAGGCTTCCCTGCTCATATGTAGCAGATGTGCAGCTGGGCCTTCAGGTGGATCCCGAGCGACTGGAATGGGGGCTATCCCAAAATCTGTTGCCTGTTAGTGGAATATATTCTGTTGGCTGGGCTGCCTTGTCTGGCTTCAGTAGGAGAGGAAGCACCTAGCCTCACAGAGACTTGAAGTGCCAGGTGAGGGGAATACCCAGGGGGCCCCACCCACTTAGAAGAGAAGGAGAGGGGAGATGGAGGATGAATTGTGGGAGGGGGTGACCTGGAATGGGGTCAGTGGGCAGGATGTAAAGGAAATAACTAAAATAAATAAATAAATAAATAAATAAATAAATAAATAAATAAATAAATAAATAAAAATATAAGTAAAAATAAAACTTTCCAACTAAATAAAAAGAAATCTCTAGAAATTCCCCCAATTCTGAGGCTCTCAAATATGTATTTTGCTGTAAAATTTCTTTAAAATGTCTTTAGTATGAATTTTCATCTTAAGTATAAAAATCAGGCAAATTTTATAATCTGGTTTGGTTATATTATTCAGGTGGGTAGATATGAAGGACATTTACTTAATCATTCAACGTGTTATAGTATTTCTATGTGGTTTGTGAATTTTTATTTTTTTAAGAAAATATAAATTTCATGATGACTGAACAATCATTTTGCTTTTTAAAGATGGCTATATCACAGGTTACATAAAACATTCTCATTCTAATGTCTTAAACTCATTTCACAAGACATTATTATTTGTAGTAGTATTTTACAAATTTTGCTTTGCAAATTTTTTTTATTTTTTCTTTTATTAGATATTTTCTTTATTTACATTTCAAATATAGTCCCTTTTCCTGTTTTCCCTTCTGGAAAGTCCCTATCCCATGACCCTCCCCCTGCTTCTATGAGGGTGTTCCCACACACACCCACCCACTCCCAACACACTGCCCTGGCATTTCCCTACACTGGGGCATCAAGCCTTCACAGGACAAGAGCCTCTCCTCCTATTGATGCCAGAAAATGTCATCCCCTGCTACATATGCTGCTGGACCATGGACCCCTCCATGTGTACTCTGTGGTTGGTGGTTTAGTCCCTGGGAACTCTGGGGAGGTCTCATCAATTGATATTTTTGTTCCTCCTATGTGGTTGCAAACCCCTTCAGCTCCTTCAGTCCTTTCTCTAACTCCTCCACTGGGGACACCGTACTTAGTCCAAGTTGGCTGTGAGCATCCTCTTCTGTATTTGTCAGGCTCTAGCAGAGCCTCTCAGGAGACAGCTATATCAGCCTTCTGCCAGCAAGCAGAACTTGGCATCTGCAATACTGTGTGGGTTTGGCAGGCTGTATATGGGATGTATCCCCAGGTGGGGCAGTCTCTGGATAGCCTTTCCTCAGTCTCTGCTCCACACTTTTTCTCTGTATTTCCTCCCATGAGTATTTTGTTCCCCTTTCTAAGAAGGAACAGAGTACTCACACTTTGGTCTTCCTTCTTGAGCTTCATGTGATCTGTGAATTGTATCTTGGGTTTTCTGAGCTTTTGGGCTAATATCCACTTATCAGTGAGTGCATACCATGTGTGTTCTTTTGTAATTGAGTTACCTCACTCAGGATGATATTTTCAAGTTCCATTGATTTGCCTAAGAATTTCATGAAGCCATTATTTTTAATAGCTGTGTAGTATTCCTTTGTGTAAATGTATTACATTTTCTATATCCATTCCTCTGTTGAGGGACATCTGGGTTCTTTCCAGCTTCCAGCTATTATAAATATGGCTGCTATGAAAATATTTGAGCATGTGCCCTTGTTATATGTTGGAGCATCTTTTGGGTATCTGCCCAGGAGTGAGATAGTTGGGTCCTCAGGTAATACTATGTCTAATTTTCTGAGAAATTACCAGACTGGTTTCTAGAGTGGTTGTACCAGCTTGCAATCCCAATGTACCAACAATGGAGGAGTGTTCCTATTTCTCCACATCCTCACCAGCATCTGCTGTAACCTGAGTTTTTGATATTAGTCATTCTGACTGGTGTGAGGTGGAATCTCAGGGTTGATTTGATTTGCATTTCCCTAATGACTAAGGATGCTAAACATTTCTTTAGGTGCTTCTTGGCCATCCAAGTTTCTTCAGTTGAGAATTCTCTATTTAGCTCTGTTCCCCATTTTTAATAGGATTATTTGGTTCTCTGGAGTCTAACTTCTTGAGTTCTTTGTATATATTGGATATTAGCCCTCTATCGGATGTAGGATTGGTAAAGATCTGTTCCCAATCTGTTGGTTGCCATTTTGTCCTATTGACAGTGTCCTTTGCCTTACAGAACCATTGCAATTGTATGAGGTTCCATTTGTCTATTGTTGATCTTAGACCATAAGCCATTGGTGTTCTGTTCAGGAAAATTTCCCCTGTGTTCAAGACTCTTCCCCACTTTCTCTTGTATTAGTTTCAGTGTATCTCCTTTTATGTGGAGGTCCTTGATCCTCTTGGACTTGAGCTTTCTACCAGGAGATAAAAATAGATCCATTTGCATTCTTCTACATGCTGACTGTCAGTTGAACCAACACCATTTGTGGAAAATGCTGTCTTTTATCCACTGGATGGTTTTAGCTCCTTTGTCAAAAATCAAGTGACTATAGGTGTGTGGGTTTATTTCTGGGTATTCAATTCTATTCCATTGATCTACCTGCCTGTCTCTGTACTAATACCATGCAGTTTTTAATCACTATTGCTCTGTAATTCATCTTGTGGTCAGGGATGGTGCCAAATACTAACATTTTTACTTCTTATTTGCGATCTGGGGTAGTTTTCAAATAATAGTGTTGGAATTATTAGATACTCATCTTGAGAGATAATATCCTTTGATCCTAGGCTCCAAGATGGGTTGATTTATAAATTCTGTGACAGCTTCTGGCTCTAAGCCTTAAAAGTGAGGCAGCTTCTACTGTTGAGAGTTACTGGTGCCTCTTAGAAGAGAGGGTTGTCATGTCTAGCAACCACAGGGCAAGGAAGCCAGTTATCACAAAGTTGGTTCACAGGTAGTCTTTGGCTGACAAGCCAACTGTTCTGAAGCTCTCCCCTCAGCAGCCACTATCCCCTTCCCAAAATGTTGACTAATGAAGAAGTTGATCATTTCTAACCTTTACCACCAATCAACCTTCCTGTCATGACAGCTTGTTCTTGTCCAAATTGTAGATTCATGGGCAACTAAAGGGCTTTTTTCAAGCACCAGAATAGTACCTACACTACTTGCTGCTAATGAAATAGACACAGTATATCCTCTGTTTGTGGATATTGAGTTTCTCTGAATGAGAGAATCTTTGGTCTGTCTTGAAAAGTACAAGAGATGTTAGAAGTTCCTTTCTAAGAATATAAAAGTTTAGATTTGTTTAATTCAACTATTTTTGTTAATTAACATGTTTAATCTAAAAACAGAAAATTAATCTTAATTATTTTTTGGAATATGGAGTAGGTCTAAGGAGAACATGAGAGACTGTTAGCCAGCATATCCCATTCTCAGAGAGAAGCTGTGTTGCTTACTTTTCTGTTTTTGTGATAGAATATTCCTGTAAAAGAAACTGAAGGAAGAGGAGGTTTGTTTTGGCTTGTGGTTCCAGAGAGTCTACCATGGCAAGGAGGGCATGACAATAGACAGGGAAGGCATGATGGCAGGGGACAGGAAAATGGCCATTCACATTTTTACGTACACACCAAGCAGACACAGAACAGGAATCACATGATGCTATATTGATATACTTCCTTTTGCAAAGTTCCACCTCCCAAAGGTTTGAGTACTTTCCTAAATAGCACTGTCATCTAGGGACCAAGTGTTATGAGCCTATGGGAGACATTTTTCATACAAGCCACCAAAGAAAACCTATAGGTGCACTCATTGGCTTTTCTCAACCCAGCTTGTTCAGATGTGCTAGATAGACTGCCACTTTCATAAGAACCCTGCTGCCTTCTGCTAGTTCACCATGTTTCCCTTCTGGAATCACATCTCTGAGCATCATGTTTTGCTTTAATGATTTCATGCTTGCCAGCTATGACAATAACCACATAGTACTCATTTCTGGCTGTCCGCCAAGGTTGATAGGTTAAAATTGTGAATTTGGTAAAGACTGCACATTACAAGCAGGATTTTGAATTTTACTACATACCTGAATCACAAACACTGGAATATAAAGTATATGTAGGGAAAATTATTTACAACTGTTGTGTTTTTCTTATTTTATAGTCTTCTGTATTATAATCTTCCAGGATTATATAGTTACCAGGGAAATTAAGGTAATTAATAATGAATGGAAGCAAATTAAGTCCTCCAGGTACATCATTTATAAAGATATGTTGTGCACAAACCCCTACAACATAGAGAAAACTCTCCAGTGTACATGGATTAGCTGTCTAAATACTGATTGCACTGTAAGAAAATGTTGAACATGTGTTCCATGATGAATTACTCCATTGCAATAGTTTCAAAATGTTTTTATAACATTGCTTTAAAACATTTATTTAAGTAAATTGTGTACATAATTTGTATGCTATGTTCTTTAAATTAAAAAAAAAATATTCTTTCATATAGTACAACCCTACCACAGCCTCCTTCTGTCGCTTCCTCCCAGTTCCCTCCACTTTCTCTCTTACTTAGATTCACTCCTCCTCCATTTCCCTTCAGAAAAAAAAGCAGGCTTCCCAGCGATATCAACCAAACACTGCATAACAAGATGCAATGAGACTAGGCATAAACTCTCATATCAAGGCTGGATGAGGCAACCCAATAGGAAGAAAAGGGTCCCATGAGATGGCACAAGAGCCAGAGACACTTCTACACTCACTAGTAGGAGTTAAACAAAATCCCCAACCTAAAGAACAGTAGCAAGTATACAGAGAGCCATGTGCAGATCCATGCAGCATCCATGGTTGCCACTTCAGTCTCTGGGAGACCCTGTGACCCTGATTAGTTGATTCTGTGGACTGTGTTCTACTGGTGTTCTAAACCCTTCTGATCCCTAAGCCTCCCCATCTCAGGCATTCCCTGAGATCTACCTAATGTTTGGCTGTGGGTCTCTGCATCTATTTCCATCAGCTACTGGAGTAAGTCTCTCTGATGATGATTGGGTTAGGCACTGATCCTATGAGTACAGCAGAATATCATTAAGAATCATTTCAGACTTGTCTTTTTGTCATTCATGCTTGGTTTTACCCTAGATCTCTGAGCCATCCAGCTTTCAGTTCCTGACCACCCAGGCAATGTCCATTATGTATTCCTTCTTGTGGCATGAACCATGGACCTCAAGTTAGACCAATCATTGGCTGGCCATTTCTACAAGCTCTGAGCCACTGTGAATCTTGCAGGCAGAACAGGTTGTGAGTCATACATTTTGTTGCTGGTTTGGTGTTCCATTCTCACTACCAGGAGCACAGCCTAATTACAGAAGATAGCTGGTGTAGGCTCCATATCTTCCATTAGTAGGAGTTCCCTGGAGGGTCAGTCTCATAGGTTCCAAGAAGTTTCTATTGCACTAGGTTTCCATATGACTCCTTAAATGCCCACCTGCTCCAGTTATCTCTCCCAGTACTCTCTCCCTCTGTCCCTCCCTCCCTTCTCTGATTTCTCCATTCCCATCTACAATCTGCCCCCAGTCCACCTACAAAATCTATGCTATTTCTTCTTTCCAGAGAGATCTGAGCATTCCCCATAGACATCTTCTCTTTATCTAACTTCTCTGGGTCTGAGGATTGTGTTGTGATTATCCTTTATTTAATAGCTACCATCCACTTATAAGTGAGTGAATATAATTTTTGTCTTTCTGGGTCTGGGTTGCCTCACTTAGGATGATTTCTTCTTATTCTTTGAAGTTTTGTTTTTAATGAAAGATTATATAAGCATAAGGCCTTGAAGTCAGTTCTTCAGAACCTAAGCCAAAAATAATTAAATAAATATTTTAAAAATGAAAGAAGAAAAGTAAGAAAGTGTCTGAGGGTTTCTATTTATGTGATAAAGTACATAAACAAAGCACTTGGGAAGAAAAGGAATTGTTTCATATTACACTTCTAAGTAAAAATCTACCACTGAGTAAAATAAAGGTGGAGAGCTCGAGGCAGGAGCTGTTGCAGAAGTCATAGAGAAGTGCTACTTACTGGTTTGCTCCTCATGGCTTGCTCAGTCTGCTTTTTTTATAGAACCCTGGGTCACCTGCCTGGGCATAGCACCAGCCACAATGGGCTAGACCTTGCCACGTGAAGCACTATTTAAGAAAATGTGTCAAACATGCCTACAGGCCAGTCTGATAGAGGCATTTTCTCAACTGATGTTCTTTCCTCCCAGATGACCCTGGCTTGTGTCAAGTTGACAAAAATCTAGTTGGAACAGAAAATAAGCAAACAAAGTTGGAATGATGGAGTGATGATACGTACTTGTAAGCCTGGTTGGCAGGTTGGGGATCTAGAAATAGGCAAATCATGTGAACATGTATACACATGTATTTCATATATACTCATAAAAGGAAAACTTCAAATGCAGATTGTATAAACAGCAAGTAATAAATAAAAATAGAGTTTTACCAGAAGAATGTTCGGATCCACTACTCATCACCCGTCCATCCATGGCATATTTGTTATTCATATTCCTACAGGCTGCCTGGGAAGCCAACTGCAAAATTAGAGCTTCACTATTGGAAAATTCGTAATTTTTTGAGTCGTTATGTATACCCCTTTGACATAAATTAACTCAAACAAATATTTAGCACTGTTTTTAAAAATTATTTTTTATAGTCTGTCCAATTATCTGTCATTTCTGCAACTGCAATTTTGTCTTATCTCTTTTCAAGTGTAAATGTTAATCAATATACTGTTCTTATTTTCTGTGCAGTGGGAGAATATTTAAAAACATTGGCTCTACATTTATTATTTTAAATTACTGAAGTCATCCATTTCAAAGAAATTGTCCTATAACTACACTCAAGACAAACCGAAACCTTCAAACTGTGAGTATATCTCCCACATCTATGTAGAAATCCCAGCAGCAGCAGGATGTTGAGATCTGTTCTCCTGGGTTGATTGGCCAGCAGCCAGCAATTAAGTGGGAAGCACCACTGAAGAATTCAGGTAACATCAGTGTAAATGACTTTGCTCCCATTCTGTCTGCTGTAATTAAATGCTGCTTGTTATTCACAGAATAAAACTTGTCTCCTATTCAGTTCTTTTCACTAAGCTAGGAGATACATCGAAGGAAAGACTACATTTACACACTGCCACATACCACTTTGGGTAGATTTAGCTAACCCCTTGGGCTTCTATTTCAAGAACTCCTATAGGCAATTTAAAGAATACAAAACCAATTAAATATCTAACACCAAATGGTCACTGTAGTGGCTATTCCTGATTGTCAACTTGACTATATCTGGAGTGAACTACAATCCAGAAATAGAAGGCTCACCTATAATCTAGATCTTGAGTCTGGAAGACACAAGTTTCAGGTGTGGTGGTACAACACCTTCAATCTGGGCCACACCTTCTGCTGGAGACCTACATAAGGACATTGGAAGAAGGAAGATTCACTCTTCTTTGCCTGTGTGCCTTGTGGGACTAAGCTACTGCTAGATCCTCGGATTTTCATTCACAGCTACTGCTGACCATAGTTGGGGAGTTGGACTACAGACCGTAAGTCATCACCAAGTTCTTTTATTATATAGAGACTACCTATAAGCTCTGTGACTCTAGAGAACCCTGACTAATATAGAAGTTGGTACTGGGAGTGGGGTAAACCATTGAGAATCTGAAGATTCAAAATTCTTAGCTTCAACAGGGTCTTCCCACACATCCCCATCCCAAGTTATAGGATCCCATTCTTTGCCAGTTAATGCCCTTACTTTAACTGATGACACCCTCTGAGGCTGAGACTTGAATTTTTGCTGTAATTCAGCCAACTTTATAATGAGAGTTTCAGTTTGATTTTCTGCAACTTGAGCTCTATGGCTGCTGGAGAGAAGATTCTCTTCAAGGACACACTTAGCAACTTTTAGGTTGGTTACTTGCATCTGAATCCGTTCAATTTTATTATACAACTCCTTCTTTTCCTTCATCATCTTTTCCAGAGATGCTAAGAGCAACCAGCCAGCAAAGTCATTTTCAATTTTTTTCCCCATCTTGTAGAAAGTTTTGTACGCACAGTCACCTAATTCATCAAGATACTCAATGGCATTAGCTTCTTTAAGTTTGAAATATATTTTCAACCATGGGTCTTCAATATTCTCCAAGCTCCCAGGAGAAAGCGTATCTGGAGAGGTTTCAGCAGTTGAAGGTGCTGATGAATTACTAAACCAACTCCAGATTCTAGCTGATACAACCACTCTGGAAATCAGCTTGGCGGACCCTCAGAAAAATGGACATAATACTACCTGAGAACCCAGCTATACCACTCCTGGGCATATACCCAGAAGATGCTCCAACAGGTAATAAAGACACATGCTCCACTATGTTCATAGCAGCCATATTTATAATAGCCAGAAACTGGAAACAACCCAGATGTCTCTCATCAGAGGAATGGATACAGAAAATGTGGTACATTTACACAATGGAGTACTACTCAGCTATTAAAAACAATGATTTAATGAAATTTGCAGGCAAATGGATGGAACTTGAAAATATCATCCTGAGCGAGGTAACTCAGTCACAAAAGAATGAACATGGTATGTACTCACTGATAAGTGGATATTAGCCCAAACGTTTGGAAT
>CM052704.1:42344926-42387825 GCA_028551405.1 Uromys caudimaculatus | reverse complement strand
CAGTTTCACTTTACAGTAACTGCTGGACTGAGAGTGAGGTACCAGATGGAGGAGTTGGAGAAGGGACTGAAGGAGCTGAGGGGGTCTGCAGCCCTATGGAGGGAGCAACAGTGTTAACTGGCCTGACTCCCCCAGTCTTCCTGGAGGCTGGACCACCAACCAAAGAATACACATGGAGGGACCCATGGTTCGGACCACATATGTGGCAGAGGAGGGCCTTATTGGCCATCATGGGGAGGAGAGGTCCCAGTAAAGGGGAATGTAAAGGTAGGAATATGGGAGTGGGTGGGCGGGTGGGTGGGAGGTGGAATTCCCTCATAGAGATGGGGGAGGAGGAAGGGATAAGTGGTCTCCAAAGAGGAGACCTAGAAAGGGAGAAACATTGGAAATGTAAATAAAGTATCAAAAAATAAAAAAAAAACCAAAAATAAAAATAAAAACATTCATCCTTATACTGCTTTCTGCTCCTCTAGAGCCACTCCCAGTACCAACTTCTGTATTAGTCAGGGCTCTCTAGAGTCACAGAACATATAGGCAGTCTCTATATAGTAAGGGAATTTGGTGATGACTTACAGTCTGTAGTCCAACTCCCCAACAATGGTCAGCAGCAGCTGTGAATGAAAATCCAAGGATCTAGCAGTTGCTTAGTCCCACAAGACACACAGGCAAAGAAGAAGGAATCTTCCTTCTTCCAATGTCCTTATGTAGGTCTCCAACAGCAGGTGTGGCCCGGATTAAAGGTGTGTATACCACTAAACCTGAAACTTGTGTCTTCCAGACTCAAGATCTAGATCACAGGTGAGACTTCTAATTCTGGATTGTAGTTCATTCCAGATATAATCAACTATAGCCACTACAGTCATCCTAGGGGAAATGTGTCTGTATATGTATATATATATATACATATTCACACACATAACTAAAAACATATGGCATGGATTTGCAAACAGCAAGATTGAGGGTACATGGGAGGGATGGGAAGGAGGAAATTATATAATTGTATTATAATCTCAAAACTACTTAAAAAATAGAAAACCATTAATAGAATGACAATTTATCAGAACTTGTGATGTGCCAAATCACATCAGACTTTGGGACTGATACCTGGGGTTATGATCTTGCTCCTAATGAGTAGTGTGTCTCACTGGGGAAGTTATGTGACCATGCTGTCCAGTACTCATTTACACAGGTATCTTAACGTGCACCCTTCACATATTACACACTGTTCTAGGTACTGGGGCACAGAAGAAAATGCAATTCATCTTCTCAGCCCAGAAATAGCACCCAGTGAAGAGAAGCTAACAAAACAGTGAACAAAATCTGCAGACATGGCCAATATACATCACAAGACAATTACAGGTAAAAATGAATGTGAGTAGGCAATAAGTAGAGTGCTGATACAGGGAGGGGCACTTGATGTACATAAAAATCCTCCACAGGTTGATTTCAAAGTGCCCTAGAGGAAAGGAAAACCCCAGGTCTGAAGATATCAGGGAGGGAGCTGAACACCCAGAATGTCTGTCTGTCATCTGGGTTGTGTGCTCCAGTCACGGTGGCATTCAGGCTCCTAGATGATGTTGTTGTTGTTTTTCTGTTTCCCACAAGGCTGGTTTTCTCTACCTGCTAACTCATTTCTGTCCATGCTCCTATGACTCATATATGGTGGGTAGAAGCAGATAATCAACAAGGCAAGAGCATTTCAATTGCTCTCTCTTTGCTCAAGAATAAATTTGGTTACTGATCATAAAGTTCCATTAGTGAAAAAATTCAGATAAAAGCTGTAAGAAGAACTAGTAGCACACAAAGGCTGCACAGAGTGGGATTCCAAGGAAAATACAAATCAGAGAGAGCGAGAGAGCAATGAATTCACAATCAGTCAAAGACATGGACTAAAAGGCTTCAGAGTAACTTTCCAGCCATGAGCCACGTTATAACACAATCATTCAACCTATGTCTGTTTATATTTATATGCATCATGAGAGGTCAATATTTTAAATCAGTACACAAACAAAATTGTCCACTGATAAGTTTGCATGTATTTCATACAACACACTGATTTAGTTATTTTTCATAACTAATCCATCCCTAGAGTTAAAAAATTAGCTTCATGTTTTCCAGGAAAACATTATAACACAATGTTGGGCTGAGCTCTGCATAGACCTCTTTCTAACCACTTAATAACCAGGCTGTAAGCATTTCAAAGACAAGCCAAAGCTTTGTCATTCATAATGTATGTGGCATTTTGATATCCTGGGAGTGTTCAGTGTGCACAGCAGTAAACAGAGATGCATTACTCAAGGACTGATGCTGCCACTGTTTGTAGCTTCAGATATAATTTTTTTCTATTGTAGTTGCCTAGAAGGAACACAAGAAGCATTCTTTATTACTATTATTAATTATTATTATTATTATTATTATTATTATTGTTATTGGACATTTGCTTTATTTACATTTCAAATGTTTTCCCCTTTCCAAGTCTCCCCTTTGGAAACCTCCTATCCCATCCCCCCTTCCCCTGCCTCTATGAGGGTGCTCCCCCACCCACCTATCCACTTCCATCTTCCCTCCCTGGCATTCCCCTACAATGGGGCATCAAATATCCTCAGGCCCAAGGGGCTCTCCTCCCACTGATGTCCAACAAGGCCCTACTTTGCCACATATGTGGCCAGCACCATGGGTCCCTCTATGTGTATTCTTTGGTTGGTGGTCCAGTCTCCAGGAGGATGGGGGGGTCAGGCCAGTTGACACTGTTGCTCCCTCCATGGGGCTGAAAACCCCCTCAGCTCCTTCAGAACCTTTTCCAACTCTTCTATCCTGGACCCCATGCTCAGTCCAATGGTTGGCTGCAAGCATCCATCTCTGTATTTGTCAGGTTCTGCCTGAGCCTCTCAGGAGACAGCTTATCATGCTTCCATTAGCAAGCACTTCCCAACCTCCACAATAATGTTCAGGTTTGGCGGCTGTATATGGGATGGATCCCCAGGTGGGGCAGTCTCTGGATGGCCTTTCCTTCAGTCTCTGCTCCACACTTTGTCTCAAAATTTCCTCCTGTGAGTATTTTGTTCACCCTTCTAAGAAACACTGAAGCATCTACATTTTGGTTTTCCTTCTTCTTAGGCTTTATATGGTCTGTGAATTGAATCTTGGGTACTCTGAACTTTTGGGCTAATATCCACTTATCAGTTAGTACATACTGTGTTTGTTCACAAGAAGCATTCTTAAAGCCCTAGATATGAAAGGGATAATTATTGTTTAGAACTGAGAAGTCACTGAAGGTAAGATGTTGAATTTAACAATTATGCATATATCTGTGTATATTTTTTGCAATAATAACTTCTAAACAAAGACAAAATCACATATTGAAGAGCCTGGAGAAATATTTTTGATGTCCCTGACAAAATGACTAATTTCTATAGTTTATGAAGCAGCCCTATATCAGAGAAAGACTAACAAATACAATAGAAAAGAGTCAAGATGCACTGACAGATAATTAACAAAACATGAAATACTAATGATTCTTTATCTATGCAAAATGTTCAAGAACTATCTCTTGTAAAGAAATTTAAACTTCACTGAGAATTCTATTTTTGTGCATCAAGTTGTGAAAATCCTGAGTTAGAAAACATGCCTTTTAAAATTAAATTTGTAGAAAAGACATTCTCTTAGACTCCTTGGGATAGATACACAAAATATTTAATTCTCCACAGAAAGGAGATTGGCAGTATCAGCTACATTTTTAGTTGCATTTACCTGAAACCTAATCATCTTCATATCAACAAATGTAGAACTTTTTAGAAATTATAGATGTATAGGATGACTTATTCCAAAAGCTTTAATAGCAAACTTTCAGAGCAAAAGCCAAATAATATTTGTCAAATCAATCACAGTACATCCACGCAATAGAATATTATGCAACTATAAGAATATAATGTGAATAATAAGAATAATATAAGAAGATAATGTGTCAAGATGTATGAGGGTTTCCTAGATACACAAATGAAAATATTAGATACACAAATGAAAATATTAGATACACAAATGAAAATAAAATAAAATATATGCATATATATTGTGCAAAACTTGGAAGGGACATATATTTACATTTTTAGTGTTAAAAATTAATAGAACAAATAATACTTTACTAGCATGATTATCTGCAATGGAAGATTTAATATCATGTAAAAAAGGAGAACATGAGATAAGAATTCTGTGTGTACTTTACTTCTTTGACTTGTCAATCATATAAATGTACCCACTGAAGCTGGACAAGATGATAAAATAAAATTTCAGTTCTCAAAATCCCAAGGCAGTGGCAGGAGGATCAGAATTTCAAGGCAAACATGGACTACAGTGAGAAACACTGACTCAAATATTTATGTATATAAGCATGCACATAATTTGTATATACACATAATGTATCATATATCTATCTATCTGTCTATCTATCTATCTATCTTCTATGAATCTATAAACATAGAGCATATATATATATACACATATACATATATATCCTTTTGAAACTAGAATAGGATTGTGAATGTTAGCTATGTATACTTTTACAATTATTTCCATTCATATAAATCAAAGTTATATGTACATAAATAAATGCCATCATATCTTAATGTGAAAAAAAGAAAGCTTAATACAGTGGGAAACCCTGAGAAGTCTGTTTTGCCATAAATCTTTGTAGTTTGAAATTTGACTTTGGTTTCATTCATTCTTTATTTTCCTCATCTATAAAATGCAGTGAAGGACAGCTCTCTAAGGCCATTACAGTGCTCAGCTAAGGGAAAGGATTTAAAGTTCCTGTTCCATCTGCTGGTGGTTGACTCACAGTCAGAATTAAAATTTGACTTAGTCCACTGACTTTCTAGAAGCCCTCTGCTTATAACCCCAGCTCTGTAGGAGAACACCTACTGTAGACTCTGCTTTCTTTAACCCCCATTTTTCAGTGCATACAGAGACTTACTCTTCCAACCTTCCTCACACTCATCTTCTTATTGCTGTCCCCAACTCCATCAAGTTTCTCTGGGAACCTGCCAGTCAGGCCTAACAGAGAAGCAAGTGGGCCAGCAAAGCAAGTATGCAAGCTTGAGATCTTCAGTCTCCCTCCTCTGCTCCATATCTAATCCCTCCATCTCATCCCCAGCCCTATAGCATACTACCTATTTTGACCTCTGCTCAGTTTCTTCCCCCATTCCCAAGGAGCTTAGTAGACCCTGGTAGAACACCCTACTTTCCTCCCTCATGTAGACCCCTCAGCCCTTTCTTCCTAGCCCATCCCCTTCCTAAATGTTAAGATGTTAGGTCCCAATACCTAGGAACATATCTTACAAAGAAATCCTAGTGACCACACTAACCATGTCCAAAAAGAATGTCCTACCAGACAACAGAGATGCCAACAGTAGCCAAGGAACAAAATATTCATCCAACAAAACAAGACCGGTTATAAGACCAGACAACAGAGATGCCAACAGTAGCCAAGGAACAAAATATTCACCCAACAAAACAAGACCAGTTATAAGCACCTAGAATTACAATCTTCCAACCTCAGATGCCTAGACACCAGTATAAAATCACAAATAACAGGAAAGGCAACATGTCTCCACTAGAGCCTAGAAAACCTACAGTAGCAGCGCTTAACATTCTAACATAGATGAATAATGGGACAAAGACCTTCGAATATTCTTTTTTTTTTTATTTATTTTTGATACTTTATTTACATTTCCAATGTTTCCCCTTTTCTGGGTCTCCTCTTTGGAAACCTTATGAAGATAATAGATGTGCTTAAAGAGGAATTGGATAAATTCCTTGAAAAATCTATGAAAACACAAACAGTGAAAGAAAATGAATAAAACAGTTTGAGACTTGAATGTGGAAATAGAATCAATAAAATAAACTCAAACTTTGGGAAATCTGGAAATGAAAACTTGAACAGAAACTTCAGAGACAACCTTCACCAACAGACAATAAGAAATGAAACAGAGAATCTCAATCATTGAAGAAAAAAATAGAAAAAAATTACACCCCAGTCAAAGAAAATGTTAAATATAAAAACATCTTGGCACAAAAAGTTCAGGAAATTTAGCACACCATGAAAAGACCAAATGTAAGAATAATAGAAATAGAGGAAGGCAAAGAAACCCAGGTCAAAGGCACAGAAAATATTTTCAACAAAATCCAGAAAAGATTTCGAACCTAAATAATGAGATACCTGTCAAGGTACAAAAAGAATACAGAAAAATAAATAGACTGAACCAGAACAGAAATTTCACTTAACACATAACAATCAAAACACTTAATGTACAGAACAAAGAAAGAATATTAGCATATATTATAAAGCAAATGGATATAACACAATTAAGGAACATTTTACTCAAACACAAAAGAATATACCTTCTTCTCATCATCTTATGAAATTTCTTCTAAAATTGACTATCATACTCAGACAACAAAGTAAGTCTCAAAAGATATCAGAAAACTTAAATAACTTGCTTTATCTTTCTAAAAATCACAGGTTAAAGCTGCATATCAACAACAGAAACAGAAAGTTTACAGACTCAGGAAAATATAACAGATCACAATTGAATATAAAGGAGTCAAAACAGAAATTAAGAAATTAAAGACTTCCTATAGTTGAGTAAAACTGGATACACAACATTATCAAATAAGGGACACACTGAAGATGATTCAAGAGGCAAGTTTATAGCACTAAGTACTTATATAGAATAATTCAAGAAATCTTACCACAAAGTACTAGATGTCAAGAAATAATCAAACTCAGAGATGCATGTATTAGAATAGAAACTACATCACAATCCAAAATAATATAAAGAATCACTGAAACAAAGAGTTGGTTCTTAGAGAAAATCAATAAGATTGACAAATTCTTTAAAAAAAAAGACAAAGAGAGAATATCCAAATTAACAAAATTGAAAATGGAAAAAGATTATAACAATAAACACTGAAGAAATTCAAAGAATCCTAAGCATTTGATTTAAATAGCTATACTCCACAAAATTGGAAAAATTTAAAGAAAGAAATGGATAATTTTCTCAATGCATACTACTCACCAAAGTTAAATCAAGACCAGACAAGCAATTTAAACAGACTTTTAATTCCTGATGTAATGTAAGCAGTCATTAAAATTCTCCCAACCAATAAAAGTCCATGGCCAAATGGTTTATCACAGAACTCTACAAGATTTTCAAATAAGAGTTAACTTAATACTCCTCAAACTATTGCATAAAACAGAAACTGAAGGACGATTATCCAATTCATTTTATGAGGTTATAGTCACCATTACACCCAAGCCACATAAAGACCCAACTAAGAAAGAGAATTAGAGATCAATTTCCTTTATAAACATAGATGTAAAAATTCTTAATAAAATATTTGCAAACTAAACTAAGTCTAGGAACACATCAATATGATCTCCACCATGATCAAGTAGACTTCATCTTAGAGAGAATAAATATATAAATATAGTACACTAAATACACAAACTGAAGGACAAAACCCCAAATGATCATCACTCGATGAAGAAAGAGACCTCTGACAAAACCCAACAACATTAGGCATACCACTGACATACCTTAATATAATAAAAGCAGCTTAGAGTAATCTCTTTGCTAACATCAACTTAAATGGAGAGAAACACAAAGCAATTCCTCTAAAATAAGGAACAAGTCGAGGTTGCCCCCTCTCTCCATACCTATTCAATATAGTACTTGAAGTCTTAGGCAGAGAAATAAGGCAATTGAAGAATGTCAAGGGGATACAAACTAGAAACCACATATCTGATAGAGGGATAATATCCAAAATAGACAAGGAATTAAAAAGTACCTAGATATCCAGAAAGCAAACAACCCAATTAAAAATAGGGTATGTATCTAAACAGAATGTTTTTCAAAAGAAGAACCCCAAATGGCTAAGAAATACTTAAAGAAATGTTCATCATCCTTAGATATCGGGGAAATGCAAGCCAAAACTACTTTGAGATTCAGTCTTACACCTATCAAAATAGTTAAGATTAATTAACAAGTGTCAGTTCATGCTGGAGAAGATGTGGAATAAGGAGAACACTTGGACATTCCTGATAAGAGAAGTGCTTGCTGAAAGGAGCCTGATATAGCTGTCTCCTGAGAGACTCTGTCAGAGCCTTATAAATATAGAGGCAGATGCTCACAGCCAACCATTGGACTAAGCACTGGGTCCCCAATGGAGTAGTTAGAGAAAAGACTGAAGGAGCTGAAGGGGTTTGCAAGCTCATAGGAAGAACAACAATATCAAACAACCAGACCCCCCAGAGCTCCCAGGAACTAAACCACCAACCAAGGAGTACACAAGGAGAGACCATGGCTTCAGCCACATATGTAGCAGAGGATGGCCTTGTCAGGCATCAGTGGGATGAGAGGTCTTTGGCCCTATGAAGGCTAAATAGATGTCCCCCAGTATAGGGGAATTCTATGGCAGGGACATGGGAGTGGGTGGGTGGGTGGGTGGAGGAGCACCCTCATAGAAGCAGGGGAGGGGGAATGGGATAATGCGTTTCTGGGAGGGGAAACAGGAAAAGGGGATAACATTTGAAATGTAAATAAAGAAAATATCCAATAAATAAAAGAGTGCCTATAGGTACAGCCACTATGAAAATCTATGCGTTACCTCAGGAAGTGTTACCTCAGGAAGATGAGAATTTATGTATTTCAAGATCCAACATCACCACTCTTAGGCATCTATCCCAAGCTTGTCTCATCCTACCACAGAGACACTCGCTTAACCACATTCATTGTGGCTTTACTCACAATCACCAGAATTTGAAAACAACTTAGATGTTCCTCATCTGAAGAATGAATAAACATAACATTGTACATTTACACAACGGAGTATTGCCTAACAATTAAAAAAAATGGCATCATGAACTTTGCAGGAAAATGAATAGAACTAGAGAAAAAAACATCCTGAGTGAGGTTTCCCAGACTCAAGAAGACAAATATTGTATGTATTCATTATGTGTGAAAATTAGCTATTAAATCAGTGATAACCAAGCTACAATCGATAGGAACACAAGTGATTAGGTATAGAGTAAGAGAATAGGGGTGGGCAGATGAATCTTCACTCCTGGGCATATACCCCAAAGATGCTCCAACATATAACAAGGACACAGAAAATGTGGTACATAATTTACACAATGGAGTACTACTCAGCTATTAAAAACAATGAATTCATGAAATTCTTAGGCAAATGGATGGAACTAGAAGATATCATCCTGAGTGAGGTAACTCAGTCACAAAAGAACACACATGGTATGTACTCACTAGTAAGTGGATATTAGCCCAAATCCTCGGGATATTCATGATACAATTCACAGACCACATCAAGCTCAAGAAGAAGGAAGACCAAAGTGTGGGTGCTTTAGTCCTTCTTAGAAGGGGGAACAAACTACTCTCAGGAGCAAATACAGAGACAAAGTATGGAGCAGAGACTAAACGAAAGGCCATCCAGAGACTGCCCTACCTGGGGATCCATCCCATATACAGTCACCAAACCCAGACACTATCATGGATGCCAAGAAGTGCTTGCTGACAGGAGCCTCATATAGCTGTCTCCCGAGAGGTTCTGTCAGAGCCTGACATGCAGAAGCAGATGCTCATAGCCAACCATTGGACTGAGCACGGGGTCCCCAAAGGAGGAGTAGGGAAAGGGCTAAAGGTGCTGAAGGGGTTTTCAACCCCATAGGAAGAATAGCAATATCAACCAACCAGAGCTCCCAGGTTCTAAACCACCAACTAAGGAGTACACATGGAGGGACCCATGGCTCCAGTAGCATATGTAGCAGAGGATGGCCTGGTTGGGCATTAATGGGAGAAGAGGCTCTTGGTCCCGTGAAGTCTTGATGCCCCAGGATAAGGAAATGCTAGGGCAGGGAGGCAGGAGTGGGTGGATGGGTGGAGGCACACCCTCATAGAAGCAGGGGGAGGGGGAATGGAATAGTGGGCTTCTGGGGGGGGGAATCGGGTAAGGGGATAATATTTGAAAGGTAAATAAAGAAAATATTCAATAAAAAAGAAAAGGAATTATAGTTAATAATAATTGGTTGAGGGTTTTGAAACTGGAGGATTAACTGGGAAGGGGTTGAGAAGAGGAGGGAAACAGAAAGAATACAGGAAATGATTGCTAAAATTAAGGGCTATTTGAAGCTTAGTCTGGAAACCTAATAAAGGAGAAGCCTCCTACGATATATACATATTTGACAGCCATCTAAATACTATGCCCCAATGAGAGAGGATACTGTGCTCAATTGCTGAAGACAACACTTACATAACTCACTGAACATGAAGAAGCTGAGCTGATGCCTATGTAGAACCTTCCCTCCTGTATGGTAGCATATTTAGTAGAGGGAGGTACCCTGCATGCTACCAACATTCTAGTGGAGTGGTGGCACAAAATTTGTGGGAGTAATTAACCAATATAAGATTGACTTAAGGCCCTCTCCAATAAATGGAACCCATACCCAATAAGATTTGGGTGACCAAAACATGAGACTAGACAGCCCAGGGATCCAGTGTAAAAACCAAATATTATCACTGAAAAAAAAGTAGCAATAAAACGATTCCTAATGATATTCTGCTATACCCATTGATGGGTGCTTTGCTCTGCCATCATCAGAGAAGCTTCTTCCTGTGACAGATGGGAACAATTTCAGAGTCCTGTGGCCTGACATTATTCAGAGAATGAGAGACCTTGGAACACTCAGCCCTAAATGGGATGTCTTCACCAAATCCCTTCCCTAGAGCTCAATGGGCCCCATGGAAGACAAGGCTGAAGGGAAGTGGCAGCCAGAGGGCATAGGGGACATCAGGAGTATAAGGTCCTCTAAAGCAACTTGCTGTTAATACCATTCAGCACTCCCTCTGGGAAGAGAGAAACAGGGATTGAAGGAAATGGGATTTGGCTGTGATGTGCTACTAAACATGTATGACCAACAGCAGCCCCCAAAATATCTATGACCCACATTTGCCCCACAGAAGCATCAGACAAATCAGGAAGAATGAGTAATGGTTTGGCTATCTAGAAATGTCTCCAGCTGGTCATATATTTATAAGCACAAGCACAGACTCTCCAACCATTCAGTCTTGTACCAGTTCACTAATTCCTTAAGTAAATACTCATAGATGGGCTACCCTGGTATAAGTATTTCCTTTTGACCAATGTGGCATGCAGGTGCCTTCTGTCTTCAGTTAGTTGGCTGTTTCTACTTGAGAGTTGAGTCTGAAATAAATTAAGACAGTGGATTCTGTATTCTAATGGTTCCTGTCCTCCCCAAATGGTGATGTAAATTGTTTTTATTAGTTCTTCAATATCAACTGAACTATTATTCAGTGTCCACCACATCCTTACAGCTCTGAGCTATAACAACCATAGGCCTTAGGCCCTATAAAATGTTCAGTCCATGTCCTGTACCTACAGTGTCATGGAAGCCAGGTCACTGACCTATGATTCCAGATGCTAGTGATAAAAGCCCTGGTTTTACTTGTACTTGACCCTTGGCACCTGATGAAGACCTCATAGAAATTTCGTGGTTACTGGACTGCAGCTGCCAGAGCTATGAGCCACAACACACTACACTTATTTCATGGGGCATCCTTAGCTTTGTCTTTAGAAATGACATAAATGTTAGAATTGTTTCTATTACTACAGCGGTACCTGCAAAAGTTCACCTGGTTTCCAGTTCTGCATTTTGGCTGCAAGGAGCACAGAGTAAGGCATCAAACAATAATGCGCTTGAGTCTTCTAGGGAAGATATCCTATCCACGACTATGACTATTAGTGGTGTGACTCTTAAATGTTATAAATGCTTGCCTTGAAGGAGCTAGGGGCAGATTTTTCAATACCCTGCATCACAGACTACAACTGTTACCACCACAAGGCCTGTTGCCCTTGGTACTAGACTATGGAGCACAAGCACATGCCCAGTGCAAACTATGACCATCTTTATGAGTCTCTGCATCTGCAATATTAAGCCATTAACAAACTCTCCTGACATTGAGAGAAACAAAGGAATCCACACAGAGAGCATGAACTCCCCAGAGTCCTAAGCTAAAGCGGCTACTGAACTGATACCATACAAAAGATCTAAAGACATATTTCTACAAAACTACTCCATATAGTTGACATAGACAGCTATTTCCTAGCTGCACAGAAACATAAGAACTGAATAAGATATGATGCTTCAGTTTCCAAAAATTTTATTTCTTAGCCTATCATTGACTCCATTGACATTATCATACATTTACTTTGAGTCAGTCTCATATATCCTAGGTTGGCCTCAAACTCCTAATATAGCCAAAGATGGTCTTAAACTTGTGACCCTCCAACCTTCCCTTCCCTAGTGCTGGAATTAAAGACACGTTCATCATATCAGGTTTGCTTGCTACTGAAAATCAAATTCTAGGCTTTGTACAAGGCAAGCAAGCAGTACCAACTTAGCTACAAAATCAGCTATTCTTTGTAAATACACTTTTATGGAAATGGTCAATATCTGTCATTGGTAAGCCAGACCTCTGGTTGCTATATTTTATAATTGAAGTGTAGACATTTAAATATAACATTCAAAGATGAATTATATATACATACTAAATAGCTATATATCAGACATTTCTGTCCAAGACTCATCCATTATGAAATAGAAGCCAATTTGGTCAAAGAATTTCTGTACTGATTCAAAAATTGGTGAAAGCAACCCTGCTTAGTGTTTCATTATTTCATAAGTTAGCTTTATTTTATTGAATCTTGAAATAGAAAATTGTCTCTTGCTGTCAATCTTGCCACAGTGGAAAATTGGAAATTGGAAATTTAGGCTAAAATATGGGCACCAGTAGAACTGATTGCCAGGTCAAGCAAAGTAAATGAGATCCACCCCTGAAATGCTATGAATAGGAACCTCCTCAGAACCCTGAGGTTGGAGACCTAAGTGACAAAGAGAATAAAGAGCTGAACTGGTCAAATCATTTTCAATTTGATGACCAAGAAATGAAAATACTTGGGGGAGTCTATTCACTAATCTATTCAGGATATTTCAAGTTCTCTTTGTGTGTCAGTTCTTCAGGGTAAACTTTAGGCTTTACAAGCCAAAAGTGATAGCAAGTCATCCCACAGTGTGCAGAAATGGAAGCATGAGGAAGCCAGGGAGCCCAGCTTTCTCTTTAGCCTTCTGGGTGGAAAAGATAAAGAGAACAGTCTTTTCTTCTCTTTTTCTTTTTTTCCGCTTAAGGCAGTACCCATTTCCCAGCAGCCATGGGGACCTTTGCTTCTTGCTCTATAAATAAATACTACCAGAAGACATTTGTTCAAGTAGAGAAAATGGTTATACTTTGTGACTTTTATTGGAAGTTAGCAATGTAGGCATTGTGTTTTGCAAGAGACTTTTCATACTAAAATGAGTCCACAAAAAGAAGGATATCAGTGTATTGTTTTACAACTTTCAAACATTCTTTTTCATATGCAACTGAAATGTTAGCTGGTGATGGAGTTAATAATGTGTCCATTTTGTAGGTAAAGATTTGAAAGAAAGAATGAAAGAAAGAGAGAAGGAAGGAAAGAAATAAAGGAAAAGAAAAATCAACTTATGCTTAATAACAAAACTAGAGAATTCTAGATCCTGGTCAGAAGATGAATTCTTCTCATCATGAAGGCATCATAAAGAAAGGATAGTTTGAGATTTCATTGTCAAAGACAAAACATTTCTGTAAAATCATGAGCTACTTCTACAGCTTTGAGAGGAAATAAATGTCACATTGTCAGTATAAAATCCCCATCTCTAGCCTGAATAACTGCCTAACACAGTCATGATTAAGTACAGGGTCCCAGCACTGTAGTTCTGATGAGCCCAAGAAGATTTTCTTCACAGACATACTGTTTGAATATTAGTATGGTTAGATTGAAATTTATAGAAAGATTTGAAAATTTTGCATAAGTTCTTACCAGGCTGATGCTATTCATTTGCTTTAAGATCATGAAATTGTCAAATGTAATTTTTTCTTAAGGGAGAAATGATTTTCAATATGATTATCTGAAATTTTGAAGTCAACATGTGTGTATATTGGTTTTTATCTTATAGGTTATTTCATATTGATTAATATATCAGTGACCTCCAAGAGTTTTAACATGTGATGGGTCTGCTTTTACCTAGAGATGCATGTACACATGTGTTCAGTTTTTAAGGCAGTCTATAAAGAGACACTGCTTGCTAATGTGTCAGTGGTGATGATAACAGCTCCTAGTGGTCAATGAGTGCTTAACATCAATCACTTCATTTCATCCTCAAAGCAGTTAGACCACAGCTGTTACTTCTTCAGGTTTTACTTGGAAGACTGTGTCTGAGCAGAAAGAAAGTTTTCAAGTAGTTTGGAAGCAGTTCCTAGAAAAATACTAAAGCAGGAAGCCTCAATATCTTCATTTATAGTCTTGATCAGTTGCCTTAACCAGGAGACAGGCTATAAAATAAAGCACAGTATTTGTCTGGTGAGAGGACTGGACTTCTAGGAGTCATTTTGTATTTGAGATAACACAAACCAATGTACTTATAGTCTACACTCTGTGATACTGCAATGAAGTAATGGCATACTTGCTCATTATAGGTCCACACATCCCTTCTAAACCCGCCACTCAGGTAGGAGGTCTAAAGCAAAGACACAGGCCACTGTTGTACAAAACACATGCAGCAATTCAAATCATTGCCAACACCCCCAATTTTATCAAATAATGTACAAAACATATTTTAAAGATCATGAAGTACTTTGTGATTTCAAACTATTAATTAACATTGTTAAGAGATTGGGTCCTAAGAAGATATTGTAAAATAATGTGCCTGAAAGAAGAAGAGAATTGCCTTACAAATATTTGTTTCTGGAGATTTCAACTTCCCTCTGACAATGTTATTTTCTCACTGTCAGTAAGATTTACAAGAGTTATTTACAGTATAAATGGTGTTCACTGGGTCATTTGTTATCCTTGCCCTGAAGATAGCTAAAAAATAAAAAAAGACAGTTGGGGATGATATTTCTGTACATGGTGCACAGACATACATGCAGACAAAACACCCATACAAATAAAATAGTAATTTAAAGTTTAAAATATTCAAGTTGCCAAGATACCTCAAGGAAAGGGTAATTTTGAGCTGTAACCATTTTGAGGAATGTTGAAAAACAAATGTGCCCTTTGGTCTATAATGAGAAAAACATCAACATTTAGTAATATTCTTTCCCATGTAAACACGTTGTGATGTTCCTAGGCTCCAAATTCTAAAAAAAATAAATGGCTGATAAAATACTGGGATTATATTTACTTTTGTTCACAGCATATGGTATCAATTATAGATTTTCCAATGAATTTCATTGTAAACTAAAATGTTATGAGAGTTACTGTTCTTACAAATTTGAAGGATACAAAAGCTCAGTTAAATGTAGATACAAATGAAAAACTAACTTTTATAAAGTAATATTGAAATGTCACTAATGTCAGTTCAGTGCTTGTAAGAGATATTAAAAGCTTCTTAAAACTGACATTTTTAATCAAAGTAATATTTTTAATAATAGTTCCTCTGTGATCCTGGCAATCACTCATGTTATTTAAAATCTATTTTTGATACATGTACATAGTCTCAGCTCCAAATGCAAGTGGTGAAGTCAGCACATAGAGAGTGAACTTTGAAAGTCACCAAAGTCTGTGGTTACTAAAGCCATCCTTAGAGTCTAGGATTGGGGAGAACTCTGTAAACTTGCATACAATATTCTCTTAGTTTCATCTCCACTGTACCAAACAAAGCTAGCCACAGAAACCTGAAGAATTTGCTTTGCTTCCCCAAGACCATAAAATTCACAGAAAATGGAGTCTGAATCATCTCAAAATCTCTCATAATCTTTTCTCTGTAACAAAGTTATCTGTAGTCCCTGATCCTTCTGTGCTACAGACTTTCCTTCAAGGTGGGGCAATAGAGTTTCCAGATAGTCCCTGTTAAAATGTTTTTGTTTGAATTATATGATACATTAAGCCAATAATATGCAGTGACTCTTGCAAAGACAGATCAAACTTTAATACGATAACACTCCAAAGAGGTTACTTTGAAGGGCAGGATAGTCCATGGTCAGAGCTCTTTGTTTTTGAAGATCTTCGCATGGCCCCGCAGAAGCCCTTGCCCACTGCCACTTAAGCTCAGAAAGCACAAATTATTGAGGTTAATCATGGGAAGCTGGAGGAATGGGATGGAGTAGGGCTTGGTTCTGAGGAAGAACAGCAACCCTAGGATCACAACTTGTTTTTAATTAGAACCCACTCATCTCAACTTTTGCAAACATTTTAATTGTATACATTTAGGGAATGTGGTAATTCATGTGTAAAGTATATGAACAGATCAAGATAATTAGCATCTATATTTTCCTTAATACTTACCAAAGTTACAACTTATTCATATCACCCACTGTGTTTGGGTTGTTTGGGTACCTCTTACCTATTCTTCAAACTTTCCGCATTTTGAAAAATGTTTTGTGTGCCGCTTTTTCTTGGGTGATATCATAATTAGGGTGTAAAACACTCTCAGGTCATGATGCAGTTTTGCAAAGTGGTGGGACTTTCTTTCTGATTATACATGCATGCTGTGTGTTGCTGTGGTTCATAGGCGTTGCAAGTGGACTGCACTGTTGATTGCTTTGTCAGTATCTTGCGCACCTCCTCTTCTGCAAAGATCTGTAAGCTTTGACGAGAGGAATTAGATGAAAACATGCTCTTTAGAAATGAGTGCTTCAAAGTCTCTTATTCTGCACACTGTCCAGTTGTGAGTCTGTTTTATTCCCATCTGCTGCAAGAAGCTTCTCTAATGTGGGGTTAGAAAGCACTGATCTATGGGTAAGCAGTATGTAATTAGGAGTCATTTTATTGCTAACACACACACACACACACACACACACACACACACACACACACACACACACACACACACACAGTTGATGTGCTCTTCCCTGAGAAACACTCTTTCTCCTGCTCTGGGAATTCATTAGTTGCTTGTAGTTATTTGAGTATGGGTGAATCTTCCTTGTCTTTCTACCATGCCCTTTGGCATGTCTATTATTGTCATCTTTTTACATTTTATGTTTAGGCATTTATTTTGATGAGGCTTTATTGTTGTCGTTTCTGGCATTACTAGGAAACCCAATGTCACAGTGAATTCACTGCTCCTCTGACTCGTACAATCTTTTTTCTCCCTCAGTCATACTTTCCCCTGAGCCTTGAGCCCAGACTTGTATTTTAGATATATCCACTAGGACCAGGCTCCACAACTCTGCATTTGATTGTGGTTTTCTCTAATTATGTTCATCTTTTGCAATGAGAAGTTTCCTTTTTATAGGGTGAGGAGTATACTTATCTATGGATTAAATGATACATATTTTTAAAGTAATTATATATTATGCTGGTTTAATAAAACAGAATAAAGAAAGAATTTTTTTCCAAGATCCATGACGTTTTTAGCCCAGAGTATTTGGGTTTGCACTACAGCCATAGTTTCCCTCTTATTGGGCATGTCATGAAGCCAATAAGAAAGTTGTTCATTACCACTGAAGTATGAGTACCACTACTATACTTTAGTGTTATCAGGCCATGGTGGTGGCCGTAGGTGTCATAGCTGGGTAGGACTATTGGTTGCTTAGTGTTTTCTGGTACCATAAAAGCTAGTCTTTATGGAGGAGACTTTCAGGTCAGTTCCAGTTCAAGGGTCTCTGGTACCTATGTCTGAGGTGCATGGTACCTTTATCAATAAGGACTTATCTTCAACCTCTGAGGGTCAACTAAGGGCAAAAGCAATATCCCACATATTTTGGAGTCCCTTAGGCAATCCTGAATGAGAGGGTTTACAAATAAGTATGGATCATTTGCCACACTCAAAAGAGGACTTCTCATGTTTGGTGTTGGAGCTTTATTAGGTTGCCTTTTACTCTTAGAGAAAGTGTTGTCTGCCGAGACAGGAAGTTTTTATTTAAACTATATGTGTATATTTAAACCCTAATTCACATGATTTATAGATATTTTAGGTAGTTAATAGTATGATTCCTTTGACTTTCCCAGATTTCTTACTGTCATTTCGTCCTGTTTCTATTATTTTTTCACAATCTCCTTCTCCATGGCTAAATAAAGCACCCCACTTTTGCATTTACCCCAACAGATCACTTTGCACTCTGCTGGTCCCCTCCTTATTGCTCCGGTAACTCTTCCAATCTGGCAATGGTCTCTTTGTACTTTTCTTGTTTCTGCAGTGATTCTTGGATATGTTCTCACATCTGTAGATTTGGAGCTAAAAGTCCCAGATGAGAGAGAACATGTGCGATTTGTCTTTCAAGATCTGGGTTACCTTACTCAATATGATCTTTTTCATACATCAATTTACCTGCCAGTTCATTATTTCATCTTCTTTACAGCTGAATAATATTCCTTAGCATAGATATAGCCTGAGTTTTTATTATCCATTTATCTGTTGAAGGACAGTTAGGCTGTTTACATCTATTGTGAGTACAACAGCAGTGAACATGGCCAAGCAGGTGTTGTGGATTAGGATGTCAAGTCCCTTGGGCATATGCCAAGGAATGAGACAGCTGGGTCATATGGTATGTTTATTTTTAGATTTTGAGAATTCTCCACACTTATTTCTATAGTGGCTGCACAAGTTTGCAGTTCCACTAACGGTAAATTAGCATCCCCTTCCCCCTGCATCTTCTCCAGAACTTGCTGCCAATTATTTTGTTAATCCATGCCAGTCTTACTGGGGTAAGAGGAAATCTTAAAAACCATTCCCTGATTGCTAGAGAGGATGAACATTTTTGAGACATTTATTAGCCACTTTTTTCTTCTCTTAATAACTGTCCGTTGATATCTCAGGTCTGAATTTTTTAAAATGTGTTGTTAGGTTTTGTTTTCTTTTGTTTTTGAGTTCTTTATACATTTTGGATATTAATCATCTGGCATATGAATAGTTGGCAAAGATTCTCTTCAATTCTGTATAGTTTTTCTTCGCCTGAATCTTTCTTTCAACAGTATAGAAGCCTTTTAGTTTTACAAAGTTCCACTTGTCAATCATTGGACTTTACTACTGGGCAAAGGGTATCCTATTCAGAAAATCCTTTCCAACACCTATGCCATGGGGGACATTATAAAGGCCTTCACCTTCTTAATTAGGCTTATTCTTAAATATTTTATTTCCTTGGAGACTATTGTGAACACGAATATAATGGTCATCTTTTTCTCTATATTTGTTGTTAACGTATAGAAAAGCTATTGATTTACAGGAGTTGATTTTGGATCCTGTTGCAATGCTGAATTTGTTTATTGTTTGTTTGTTTCTAGACATTTCTAGGAAAACCTTTGTAATCTCTAATGCCACCTGCATGTGCTGATAGTTTGACCACCCCCATTCATATCTATTTAATTTTTTTCTCTTGTCTCAACGTCCCAGCTAATACATTCAGCACAATATTGAAAAGAATGGGGACATTGGACTTCCTTGTCTCTTCTCTGGCTTCAGTTATATTATTTCAATCTTTTCTCCATCTAGGGAAGTGTTAGCTTTAAGTTTCTCATATGTAGATTCACTTAGCAAGTATTTACAGAATATCTGTTGAGAGGTGTGATACACCAGTGAAACAAATATATAAACCATATATCTCACAGGCAAATTACATGGGATGCTAGACTATGGTTCATAACCACAGAAAGTAAGTTTTCATGACAGTAAGAGTGCAAGTAGACTGTAGTGATGAGCAGGACTGTAGGGAGAGACATGAGAAAAGGGAGACGTTGAGCAAAGATTTCAAAGAGAATATTCTAGATAGTCATATAATGAGATATGTATTCAAAGACAGGACATAGCAAGTATGAAGAAGCAAGGGAAGAGAATACCTGACAGTTCTAAGAACAGTAAGGTAAAATGTTTGGGTAAAATGGGCCCAACTTAAGTGTAGGAGGAAGATGAAGAGATGTTCCTGACCACACTTAAAGATTATTACAAGAATTGTACAGAGAGTGAAATGTAGAACCACTGTGTCCATGGAAGCAGAAATAAGGTCTAGCATGGGGTTTTATCACTCCATTGTATTGAAAAAAAAAAAAAGAAAGAAAATAGACTATATGGGGCAAAAGGAGAAGAGTGACTAACGAAAAAGTCTATGCAGTGCTGAAGGAGAAAAATGTACCTGGTTTATAATCATAAAATTCAGATTGTAGAGACAACTTGAATAGAGAAGCAGAAGACCTACCTTGCACAACACACACACACACACACACACACACACACACACACACACACACGCACACGCACACGCACACGCACACATGCATGAAAGAACAATACAAAATGGCCAACTGATTTAACCTGAGCATCTGGAAGGATACAGTTATAATTTATTTAAATGGAGATGACTTTTTTTGCTAAATAAACTCCAAGAGATCAGTTTGGTGATGTATAGGTAAGGTGCCTATAGGATACCCCAGAACAGATGTCAAGCAGTAAGATGCTGCAGGAGCCTGCAGTTCTGGGAGCATATCTTTACAGAGGTTATACCTGAAAAGTTTGGATTATGAGAAAGTATCAGAGTGATTTAGTTGGATAAAAACACAGAAATTCAGGAATAGAGAAGATGCAGGACCAAGTTTTAAGCCTTGGTACTCTCTGCTATCGTGAAGTTGAAGCATTAACAGAAACCATGACTTTGATCTCAGAATACCCAATGATGGAGGGATATCAAAAGATACACTCTCCCAGAGTGAAGGGATAAAGTGATGAAGGAGGAAAACATGCTCAGAGCTTGGCTTTCAGGTTGGTAGAAGGGGGCTTGACCTGTGAGTTTGGCAACATTAGTTATCTTTTGCATTAGGCTCAGATTTTGTTTCTTTTGGCTTCTGCTCAGTGCTTTGGAAGCAAGTCTCACTTTCTGAAGCCAACTCTGAGTCATTCTGGAAATAGATGCTTGCAGCTTAGTGTCAGGTGATACTTGTGGCATAGTGTCAGGTCACATGTCATCTTTCACCACCTCTTCAAATTCTAATGCAGCCATCCTCTGAAAGGGGTTGTCCAGACTCCTCCTGTGTCTGTTGGGTATTGTCTGAGAAGGGGCCAAGGAGTTCCATTCTTCTAGAACATTCCCACTGTGGCATATTTAGCATTAAGACTATCAAGGAACCTGGCTCATTTTGCTTTAAGAGCAGGAACCTGGGTGGCCTCTTGGCTATTTTTTAAAGGAATATAAAAATTGAAAAAGATACACAAATGTTACAAACTTGGAATTTAAACCTTAACTTTGCTTATCATTTATTATGATATAGATGGTTCAGCTTCCACTCTAATATTCTAGTTCTTAATAAGATGTTGCCATAGTTTCACACAGGACAATAAAAAAATCTGTAAACTTGTGGATAAGCAATTTAAAGCTATGAAGCAGTGTAGCTATTAATTAAGTATGGAAGTCTCTCAAGAGAATAAAGAGCTGTTCCCATAATAGCACAAGCCTCAGTTAACATGGATTTAATTAATAGCTTATAGCTATGTTTAGGAAGGAGTTTTAATATATTTTGACTAAACGGCACATTAGGGAGATACATTTCACAAATCATTATATTTTTATTTAATTTATTATTTGTTTCCTAATTAAATGCTCATTTTGAATATATCTATGTTTTCTAAAGTATAATTGAATTTTAAAAATTCACAGTAAAGATCCAGTGGTAGGCAGCGGGGTTCTAAGAACCTGTCCGTGTGAGTTTGAAAAGGTAAAAAAAGCAATTTTTGCTGAATTATTTTCCTCACAATCACCCTCAAGTTTAGCATTTATTTAATGTTTCTTTAGAACAGTGGTTCTCAACCTGTGGTACCCAACCCCTTTAGGGGTTGCATAACTGATATCCTGCGATCAGATATCTACATTACAATTCATAACAGTAGGAAAATTACAGTTTTAAAGTAGCAACAAAATAATCTTGCCTTTGGGGGTCATCACACATGATGAACTATATTAAAGGACCACAGTATTAGAAAGATTGAGAACCACTGACTTAAACCCGTCTTGGTTTGTATATTAGGAAAGACTATGAATTTGTGTAGATATGCGTACGTGTTTGTGTACACAGAGGTACATGAACACATGTGTACACAAGTCCGTGGAGGCCAGAGGTCAACCTTTGTTTTCATCCTGGTTAATGGTTACCTTGACACAATCTAGGGCAATATGAGAGGAGAGCCTCGATTGATGCATTTTTTTTAGATCAGACTGTCCTGTAAGCATGTCTGTTGGGGATTGTGTTGATTACTAATTGATGCAGGAGGGCTCTGCCCACTGTTAGTGACATCACTCCCTCAGCACATAGTCTTGGATTCTATAAAAAATCTAGCTGAGTGAAATAAGTCTGTAAAGCAGCTAGCAAAGAGTAGCTTTCAGGGTTTGTTCTGTAGTTCTTTGAATACAAAGTGAGTTTCTTAGTTGTGTGGAATAGCAAATGGGCCTTCAAGTCCCTGTCTTGAGTTCCTGCCTTGCTTTACTTCAGTGATGGACTGTGACCTGAAACTAAATTGAATGAATCATTTCCAGTTCTACGTTGTGTTTGGCCGGTGTTTTATCACAACAAAAACAAAAATTTCGTTCCTCGGAAATCATCTTTCTTATTTTTGAGACATGGCTTTTACTGCAACCCCGGGCTTGCTGATTAGGTTAGGCTGTCTGTCTATGAAGCCCCGAAATATGCTTCCTCCCAGCTCTAGGATGACAGGCAGGCATAAATACTCTTGGCTTTTTACATGGTGCTAGGATTAGAAATCAGTTCCTCAAGTTTGTGCACTGAGCACTCTACCCCTCAACTACCTTCCCAGACCCAGGCGTGGCATGTGTCTAATAGTGGGAAAATATCCTTAAAGGCCACCTTCCACCATTTGTCTTCTGGCTTTAACAGTATATGGTCCTAGGCAAAGAAACTTAGCCTCCCATTTTAAATCACAAATCGTCATCCCATTATGATAGAACTCAAAATATATTGTCATTTAAATCAGGCTCATGAGTATATGGGGATCCTCAGGTGCATTTCCACAAAGCAAGGGAGCAGTCATCATTCATGCAACTTATTCACCCTGTTACTTAGGACAACACGATGGCAGTGAATCCATGAGGCAGATCAGAGAAGCCACTGGTGGCATCTCAGTTCTTAAAAGCAGTTACAAATATTTCCATTTCCTCCAGCTCTAGGAGTGAGAGATATTGCTGGATATAGAAAGTTACATTCCCACTGAGTGGACTCTATCATTACGGGAAACACCTAGTCCTTGGATTCCACAGTTTTCTTGCTTAATCATTTTTTCTTGAAGAAATGATCCACAACAGTGGTCCCTGACTTCAGTCAATTGGTTGGGTGTAAATATCTGAGTCTGTCTCAGTCAGCTGCTTGATAGGCCTGTGGTTGAATTAGGGAAAGCCTGGAAGAAGCTGAGGAAGAGGGCAACCCCATAGGAAGACCAGCAGTCTCAATTAACCTGGACCCTCGAGATCTCTCAGACACTGAGCCACCAACCAGGCAGCATACACTAGCTGATACGAGGACCCCAACACATATACAGCAAAGGACTGCCTGGTCTGGCCTCAGTGAGAGAAGATGTGCAGAATCCTAGAGAGTATTGAGGCCCCAGAGAGTGGGGAGGCATGGCAGGGTGGGGTGGGGCATTCTCTTAGAGTTGGGGGTTGGGGGAAGGAAGAATGGGATGAGAAACTGTCAGAGGGTGGACTGGAAAGGGGATAATGACTGGACTGTAAAAAAATGATTAAAAATAAATATGGGGGGGAGGGAGAGAGGGAAGGAGGGAGGGAGGGAGGGAGAGAGAGAGAGAGGGAGAGGATCCACAAACAATCAAGCAGCTTTCTCATCTTGCCTCTCAGTTACGGAGGCTTGGGGGTCAGGGCATCTTTTGGTTTGCAACACTTGTTCTGAGAGTGTTTACAGTATTCTTTCATAACTATTGTGGCATAGATAGATGGCCAATTTTACTCCAATTTGTGATGATTAATATTGATCATCACAAACTTGACAGTACCTAGAATCAACTAAGAGGCAGGTCTCTGGATGGTTTCGTAAGAACATTTATAGAACAGATTAATGAATAGAAAAAGACCATCCCTCCATAGTAGGTAGCATTTTACCAGGCATCCCAGACATGAAGAAGCAGACAGGGAAAAAGATCTACATAGCTGCCTTT
This sequence comes from Uromys caudimaculatus, assembly GCA_028551405.1. NCBI lineage: Eukaryota > Metazoa > Chordata > Mammalia > Rodentia > Muridae > Uromys > Uromys caudimaculatus. Next base: position 42,363,554 of record CM052704.1, on the reverse strand, counting down.
ACTTCTTCCTGCTGAGTATGTCTACTGATGTTACCACTACCACTGCTTTTGTCTCTCCTCTAGGACATCAAGATCAATTTTCTTTGGCATCTTAACATGGAGCAAAGACCAGAGACTCCTCAGGAATCTTCTATGTCTTCAGTATCAGATAAGGTCTGTGGAGTAATTTAGTTTTGTGTACTAATCAATGGCCATGTTCTCAGTTTATCCAGCCCTTGTATAAGCCAACATAGTAAATCCTCTTTTTAAAATGTATCTACTGTCAATTGTGTTCCCCTAAAGAGAACACTTCCTAATATACATAGCAAAGAAGCTGAAGGTGCAGGGAACAGAGCCCGGTCAACACTATGGAGAGGTCTATAGCCTTTCTTCTACTATAAGTTTGGATAAATCCTTCCTCCACTTAAGTTGTTACTTAGCAGGTGTTTAGTCACAGCAAAGGAAAGGAAACAGTGATAAACTCCAATAGACACACAAAGCCTTATGTCAGGCAGGCTTTGTTCTATAACGAAATGTAGGACACCTGCCTTAAAATTCTGGTATAAAGGGTACAGAAATTGTTCCTCTGTGATTCTGGAAGATTTGGTTATTTAACTGATAGGATCTACCAGGCTTGACATAGAAGTTCTGTCACCTGGAGGATGGAGTCTGAAATGATTTGTTTCATTGTCCAGATTTTCTAAGAGCTAGTCTTGAACCCACAACCCTGTACTACCTGTGAGGTTGCATGGTGGCCTCCAGGTCCTGATTTGCTTTAAATGTGTTTTAGGAATAGCAAGTTTGGGAATGACTGAGGTTTTTTTTAAATTTAATTTATTTCTTTTTATCTACTTTTAGCTATTACAGAAAAGTTTGCAAACACATCAACTCTGCTTTGAAACTATCTAATTAGAAATATTGACAGAACCATAGATTGAGACCTCACCCTCTAAGACTGTGGACTCCATGTTTTAAGATTTGTTTTGGTTTCTAGTAGTTGTTTTGTTTTCTTTTATTCTCTCAAGTATTACACCCTGACAGTAGTTTCCACTCCTGCCTCTCCTCCCAGTTCCACTTCCACATCTCCTCTCCTCCTCCATTTCCCTTCAGAAAAGCACAGACTTCAGGGATATCAAACAAACATGGCATACCAGTTGCAGGTAACACAACACATATTCAGGCGGATGAAGCAGCCCAGTGGGAGGATATGGGTCCCAAAAGCGAGGAAAAGTGTCAGCAATAGCCCCCACTCTCATGTTAGGAGTTCCACAAGAAGACCAAGCCACACAATCATAACACACATGCAAAGGAAGTATGTGAGATTCATACAGGCTCCATGATTGAAGGTCAGAGCTTTATTTCCTAGTTTTACTTCTGGAGTTGGAAGTGTTTTCTATTTTCTATGTGAAAACTCAAGTCATTCTTTCTCTTAGTTCATATGTGTTTATCTTGCCACATTTAATAAAATTGGCTTTTTTCAGAAATATTGCTTGGTTATGTATTTGCACTGTACCTAAAATGTCATGAGCTCTAGTTCTTATCTTCCACATTGCTTCAGGAGAGGACACGGTCATTGTCTTTACCACTGATAACCTATCTAGTCATTAGTCATCAAGGACAGTGTTCTTGATATACAGTCTGTGGAGACCCTTGTGCTTTATGTAGCCACTTGCTCTAAATCGGTGACTGTTGGTCAGTTTTTATAACTTGACACAAATCAGAGGCACCTGAGAGTAAGGAACCTCTCCTGGATTGACCAGTGGGCATGCATTTGGGATGATGGATGTAGGAAGACCTGGCCCATTGTGGATGGTCCCATCTTTGGGCAGGTGGTACTAAGTTTTACAAGAAAGCTAGCTGAGCCAAGCACGGGGAATGAGATAGTATGCAGCAGCATTCTTCTCTGACTCAGTTCCTGCCTCCAGATGCTTGCTCAAGTTTCTGCCCTGAATTTCCTCAGTGATAGACTGTGACAGGGAAGTGTAAGCCAAATAAACTCTTTCTTTCCCCAGTTGGATTTGGTCAGTGTTTTATCAGAGCAACATAAGTATATAAGTGAACTAGGACAGTGACACAAATTTTATGATTTGTTTTTAAAATAAACCTACTTCTAAGAATAACTTATGATATTAGATATTATAATACAATCAGTAAAAAAATAAGACATCTAAGAAAACAGTTATCCTTTAAAATAATAATACTTGAGAACAAAATGGTCACAGGTTATGGCAGTGGTTGCTTATGGCTATCTACGTCTGAATTATTATTTGTGCAATAACATAACCATAAGCTATCTAGTAGAAATGGGAATATTTCTATGGGTGCCACTCACAGTGCAGCACATGAAAGATCTAAGCCAGTGCATTGGGAGATTTACATTTTGACACATTTCTAATACCTTCAAAAAGTCATTGCATTCTTCTCTGCATTGCCTCGTGGATGCTCAATCTTGATTTAAATTTTGCTTTTTGTCTTCTACCTAGTCAGCATGAGGTTCTATAAGGTGAGCCTTTGCATGGTATCCAGACTTGCATGCACTATACCATGACCAGCCATAGACAAACATGAAGAGGGTCCAAATTTGGCCCTCTTTCTTGAGAAAGACAAGAATGTCCTTAGGACAATCTCATATAAAGGCAGCTGAAATCATTTTATTTACATTGAAATGGAAGCATTTTCTCAATTGAGACTCCTTTCTCTTTGATGGCTCTAACTTGTGTCAAGTTGACATAAAGCCAAACCAATGCAAATGTTGCTATAAATATGGTGGTGTAGATGCCTCTTTGCTGCCTAGATTTCATTTTCTTTGTTTATGTTCTCTGTAATATAATTGCTGGGATCATATGAGTAGTCAGTCATATTTTTATTTCTTTGAAGAATCTCCACATTGGTTTCCATAATGGCTTCATGAAATTTTATTCCCACTACTAGTAGGCTCCTATTCCCTGATTTCTTTTCCCCTGATACACGTTTTCTAGTGTCTTCATGAAATGATACTAGGCATCAGTATAATTTGGTTTGAATTTGTTCGATAATAGTTGACACTGAGAGTTTTGTTTTTGATTTTAATAATTGTTGATCTTTTCTGTTTTAAATGTCTCCTTAGTTCTTTGGCATACTTAAAATTAAGTTTTTTGGCTTTTATTATTATTAAGTTACCTTTATATTAACCTCATATAATATACAGTTTTCCATGTCTTCTGCATTTTGTAAGTCACATATTCACAATCTTGATTGTTCCCTTTGTCAGACATAACTGTTTAGTTCAAAATAATATCATTTGTCTATTCTTTTATTTCTTGTGCCTTTGTGGTTTATATACAAAAATTCATTCCCATTTTAATATTGAAGCACTCTCTTATATTTTCTTCCAGTTGCTTGGTAATTTCTGGTTTTGCTTATTCCTCTGTAAATGGATGTTGATCTATTTGTTGAAGTGACTGTCCTTCCCATGTGTTCTCATTCCTTCATTGGAAACCACTCTGCTTGAAACCACAGATTTACTTCTGGTCTCTGCACTTTCCCTGGTCTGAGTGACTGTATGCATGCCAGTGTTGAACTGTTTAGGACATTATCATTCTGTGGTGCATTTTGAAGTCAAGTACTATAATATTACATGCTCAGGCTTGTTTTGGCCATTTGGGTTTCTTATTCTTTCATATAAATTTTAGAATTTCTTTTGTTTCTTTGAAGAATGTCATACATATCTTGTTGAAGGTTGCCTGTAGTATATAGATTATGGGGTATGATCATAAAATGTTTTTTAAAACTGAACTTTAAACAATTGATATGAAGATTGGAATATGAACAGGAACACAAAAATTGAAACGTTGAGAAATTAGGTTAAAGCAGAAGATACCAGTAAAGACAGAGATAGGCCTAGAAAGCCACTGGGTGCAGGGCTATTAAAAGAGTGGCCTACTTAATGAAAGCAAGGATTGAATTTCTCATTTCTATTCATTCAGACTCTGGACATCAACTTTAGGCCAAACTGTATTTCTAGGTTCCCAAAAGAAAACTGGAAGTGGGTTGCATCATCCAGTGCACTCGCTATGGCTGCTTTGTTGCTGTGGTTAACACCCTTGTTTCTTTTGCATTCTGGACTTTAAACCTTGTGGCTCTTGCCTAAAGAGCCACCTCATTCCTGGAGCAGCTCTTCTTAGAGAAGATTCCCAGTGGGAGCATGGGCTCCATTGGTGAAGGCTTCAATGTTCAGCAGCTGAGATCTATAAAACCAAACCAACCAAACAAACAAACAAATAAACAAACAAAAAACCCACTAAAATACAGAAGCACAAATGTTTTGCCCAGTTTAAAACTCACAGAGATGATGGTTCTTGTAACTGGGATTAAACTGGGACCTAACATTGAGATAGGCTGATTTGTGGAGTACACAGTGCAGAATGTTTGATAGTTGTATAGAGGCTAGTGTAAGAACAGAAATTCCAAGCTGGAAACAAAATGCAAACTACCTGTTAGGAGCAGCAAGTGGATGATCTTGTTAGAACATACATGGTATGTTTAGGTATACTAGAAATAAGCAGGGATAGGACTACAGTGAAATCACTGAGTCAACTCTTATCTGACGATGATTTACTACTTCTTATGTTATGAAAGTGAATGGACAGATGCCTATGTACTAAGACCTGTACTTCTCAAACAGTTTGAGTTTGGCAATTTGGTTTATAATTGTAGATTAGGCATTCTATTGAATAAACTATGTTTAGATAGATAGATAAATAGATAGATAGATAGATAGATAGATAGATAGATAGATAGATAGATAGATAGATAGATAGAAAGTAGTATAACCTTGGAATTTGTATATAGCACCACTAGGCAGCCCAGATAAGATGGCTCCATGGACTAGATAATTAGATGCAGGTTGGAAATGTAACATTTCAGAATTCTAATCTCATATGTGCATAGATAATTAACTATATCCAAGACCCAGACTCATGAAAAATTTAAACAGAACAGTACTATCTCTGTCTACAAAAGCAATACAGATTTCTTGCTTAACAAATATTTTGTTCCTATAATCATCACATGTGCATATATACACTCTAATTTAATTGGGGTCGTAGAGCATTACTTTTCAACATACCATTTCAAGCAAATTAAAAAATGTAGCATGTTTGTCTAGAAATCTTGTTGAAGATTGGGGCTGGAGAGTAGCTCATGATTAAGAGGGACTAACGGGAGGTCCAAATTCAAATTATTCTCAAAGAGTGGATAAGATTTAATAAACTTTAGACTGTATGCAAATTCAAATCCCAGGCATTGCCATAATGTTTTTCCTCTTACAGTTCACTGAAATCTTCCAACAGCTCTATAAATTAAAAGACATTTTCCATTGTAGTAGGAGCAGAATCAGAGTTTAAGTAATCATCTAATTCGTTTGTACAAGTGAGAAACATATGGAATGGGGGGGTTCATGTCCATCAATCTTTGCTCATGCTCCAATTTAGTGCTCATTGAAATTTAGTATTTTCTTGAGTCATATCTCAAGGTTAAAAATCAATCAAATACACTTTACAAAAGCCCCAACTGTTACATATACATGGAAAATTATATATACACAAGACTACATCCAGATATAACCAGACGTCTGTAGCTATGAATGCTATATCCTCAAAAATATTCCAAAATTGAATATGGACAAAAATTGTATTAATATTTTAGTTTAAATTAATTTCTTTTATTGAAAAGAGGTTTTATTCTCACATAATAGAGCCTGGTTATAGTTGCTCCCTCTCTACTCCTCCCAGTTTTTTTCAACCCTCTATGTGTAGACTATTTACCTCTAACATTATTCCCTAAACAATAGAGCATAACTATACACCTAGTTCTATAAGTTAAGTTGTATTGGGTATTATAAATTATCTAGATATTCTTTAAAATATACTAGAGGATGTATATGTACCTCTTACCAAGATAATGCTATAAATACTAGTACCATATGGGAAGACTTCTATAGACCATTTACATTCAACAGTCATTCAAAGATAAGGACTGTTCTGATGTCTAATATTTTGGTATATTTTGATACAACTTTTAAATTATATGAATTATATAATACATACTTTTTGTACCAAAATTATTTTGCTCAAGTTTATACATGAATAATTCAACAACTATTTATTCATCAGAGATAGATGCTGGGAAGAGGTTGAAGCTGAAATGTAATTCGCATTCCACAGAACTTCAAGTAAATATTGCCTGTTGTGTCTGCATTTAAATGTTGGGCATCTAGACCTAGTCCTCCTCCTCCTCTAGAATGAACTACTCTGTGTAGAGTAGGCCACCAGCAAGCAGCTTACATTAAGGTCAACTGTGCACAGGTGAAAACTGCTGACTACATTGTTTTGAACTGGTCTTTAAGTACCAGAGTGGATTGCAAAAAGAAACAAGAAATGGAATGGACTTAAAAATAGACTACATAAAAGTAGCATTAATATCCCACCAGTGAGATAAGTGAGTGTTTCCATTTAAAGTCTTTCTTCATAAAGGAGTCTAATTTTGGAGTCTGGAGCTTTCAGTTTCTCTTGGTGACCCATCACATGTTTTTGCGCTATAATATTACAATGTGTAAATATAACTGTACAATACCCTTGATTTCTGATAGTTTTAATACTACAGTTTTATATTTTCTCCAAGATTGCCTGGATATTTAAAATTTTATGTCTCTACACATAATTTAGAACTGGTATATTAATTTGTATACGCACAATAGACCGGTAGCAGAAGCTATTACATAGAAGAGACTAAGAACTCATGGAAGCTGCTGACGGTGATGGAGACAGTGAGCTGGAGAAAAGATCCAGTGTGTCTGTAGTGTAATTTAACGTCTCTTGCTGCATGCCGGATATATCACAATTTTACTAACTTTCATTAAAGGATTTGTTACAAAGATTTGGCTTCCATAATAAATATGGCAGTTGCTGTTTTATGTAAAGTTCCAATGAATAGGAACATTCAGGTAGTAAGAATTTTTATGTTACAGGAAGGCTGTATTTTGTATGATCTCTCTCTCTCTCTCTCTCTCTCTCTCTCTCTCTTTCTCTTTCTCTCTATGTATGTGTCTGTGTTAGACACACACACACACACACATACACACACACACAGAGACTAACACATCTGACCTAATGTGTTTTGTGCACTACTTGTATTGAGAATTTAACATTGTTTTTAACAACACATTTTGTTTGTGAAGTGTAGCTTTGGTGGGAATTATGGGTAGAATGTTTACAGGATCCAAAACAATGATGAATGTATCCTGCTATTTCATACTCTATTGATGACAGCCGTGCCAGTAGTAAGGGATACATACAAGTGACGGTGTTGACTTCCCAGTTGGGCATTCTAAATTTTGTTTAATTGAATTGAAGCACATTATTGTACAGATGTATACCTCTTGCTTTTCATGTAACAAGTCTGTAATACCTTAGAACACTAGAAAAATATTTCTGTTCAAGATAAAAAAAAAATTCATATTACCATCAAGATATATTTGGTTCTAACTACATACAATGAGGCTAAATCTTTTGCTTTGTTGAAGGCTGATTGTGACCATTGATTAAGATATAGACCAATTACATATAGAAGGCATGGAGAGCACACAGAATCTATGTGGACAAGCGCTATGAGGAGAAATGAGGACAAGTGTATAAAGCGTCAGAGATATTGAAAAGTGCATTGCACATCCAAATCAGTGCCTCTAGTTACATTGTAGAAAAGAACCCAGTTGTTTCATTATTTAGATAGCTTACTGTTTGGTAGTTCGACATGGACATGTTTATCTATACTCCCTTCCCATCTTCTATTTTCAATTAATGTTAAAGCGTTGAGTTAATCTTTGGCTCTAATTCTAATTGAGGAACTGAATGACTGTCAAGCTGTGATGAAATGTAATGGATAAGCCATATTTACTTCAAGCATAGGAATAACACATGGCAACCATGGCCACAAGTAGCCATCCCTGCTGCTTTTGTGCAAGGAAACCACAGTGGATATAGCAACTTTTTGAGAAGGCCAGTTTAATAATACGAGAAAAAGGAAAAGAAACCATTCTCTTTCATTGGTTACTTTTTACCTTACATGACTGGTGATCATTACTTTTCTCCCATTAAGCTCAAGTAGGACATCAGTCTACACCAGTCGGTAGCACTGTGCAGAACTGTCTCCTACCCGGGGGAGTCTTAAGTGTTAACTTAGCCACATGAGTTCTTAGGGAACAGTTTCAGCCTGATGAAAGTCAGACAATCTACTTTCTTCTTTGTAGGGTTTCTGACCCAAGAGTCTTATTCATTTCTATATAGGAAAAAGCCAAGCCAAAACACAAAGCCACAAAACCTTAAATAGCTCTACTCTTTCTTTAATGCCTCTCTAAGCACCAATTGCTCTGTTAAAAGCAGAGTTTCTAAAACAGCCAAGAACTAAAGAGCTAGCATCCTCACTTCTCAAGTAAAGGATTTAATTTCATTAGGTTTAGCAAGTATGTTTATGTTGTAAGGCACAAACAAAATATATATTTAAAAATATTCTTTCCTTAACTCAAGAGATGTTTTCCTTGTTAATAACTGAAGTATTATACACTAATGATGAGTATTTCTTTAAAGATGAAGGTTGGAATAAAGGACTAATGAGGCATGTAAGCATGCAATCAACTCACAATGACAATGGAAATCAAATATGAATTCCAACAGCGTGTGATATCTGCAAACATACTCTGAGTCCAGTATATGATACTCTCAAGACACTTGGTTTCATGGGACATGTACAATGTGTATTTTAAGCAAGTAGCAAACATTTAAAGATTGACAAGCCGATATGCAAGAATAAATATAGCACATAGTTGATACTGTACATAGAAATTGAAGTTTCCACAGGATATATAAATAACTTGTAAATAATGATGAGTTAAAAATCTAATGAATTTTTGAGAGATATACTAATGAAGACTCAGCCACTGATGTGATGATTTAGCATTGTAGAGAAGTTAGCAGGACATATATAGAACGCAATGTCCATATTCAAGGTATGCTTCCCCTGACAGGACACCTTAGCCTGATTATCCAACCCCCATCTCTGCCTCTTTTCTTATAGAGTGGAAATCATGATGGTATGCAATATTCTAGAGTTTTATGTGTGGCAAATGAGATATTTACTGCAACTCATATACTCTTGTCCTCTGTGTATAATACATGACTCCAAGAGCTTGTGAAGCAATAACAGGGAACAAATAGGCGGATGTTTTCTCCTCACAGAGAGAATAGAAAATACTCTGCTGTGGGTTTTATTAAAAACCATTCATTTACGAAATATTACAGGTGTACCATGTTTCAAAAACTTTCTCTCTGCTTTTGCCAAATAACTGTTTCATTCTCTAGTTTCATCACCAGCAGGAGGGTTGTCAGGATGGTTACCTTCTAACATGCTATAAGGATAAATAAGGTAAGCCAAGTATTTAGGCAGACCCAAAACATCTATCAAGTACATATTATTATTTTTACTTTGCATACAATTTTAAGATCCTTATAAGAATGTGGTATTACCTCATGATGAAAGAGGTCCTTACTGAAACACTGGATTGGAAAACCACCTGGAGTTTGTGTTAGTCAGCATGCTCCAGACAAACGGAACGAACAGGGCTTGTCATGCTAGCAAGTTTGGAACATTTATGTGACTTTAATCATAGATGCTGTATCGAGACAGAATGTGAATAACAGTACGCTCAAAGATTTCGTTCTTGTAAATAGTTGGATGAGACATGTTTTCCTAGACTGGATCCTGGTAAACAACAGCCAGTAAGAAAATGCAGCTTGTTGCTATGGACTGTGAAGCTAAGACTGGCTGGTAGGCATTTAATTATTTTTTTATTATTTTATTTTGTTTTGTTTTATTTGAGACAGAGTTTCTGTGTAGACCCGGCTGTCCAAGAACTAACTTTGTAGACCAGGGTAGCCTTTAACTCAGAGAACTGCCTATTCTGTCATAGTCTCTATCTCCCTGGTGCTGGGATTAAAAGCCTGAGCTACACAGTCTGGCACTGGCCTTCAGGATTTTAATTGATGATGAAGCAAACAAAATATCAAAGATCAAAAACCAGAGAATGATTGTAATAGGCAATCTGATAAAATTGCTTACTTGTCCCTTGGAGAAGCAGTTTTCACTCCCTATATCATATAGCACAATCATTTAATCTTATTCTTAAAATATATTTAAACTCACCTAATTTAAAAAATAGCACATGGTTTAAGAATGTACGTTCTGTATGACTTTTTAAAAAAATCTTAGTGGAGTTACAAATTTTCTTTGTTTACACATGAAAGACTCAACACACATCTCTTTAAAGAACCTTTGTCAACTTCTGAGAAGCATTTATCTCACTTGACAATAGACCTCATCTATGGCTCAAGCTATGCATTTCACCTAATCACTATAGGATTTGGAAGGCTAAATCATGGCTGCTAAACCATTTAAATATTATGCAAATAGGTGTGTCTGGGTGAAGTTAGCAGAATGATCCTCTTCTTATCATTAGCTATGGAACCAGATTTTGAGATTTTCAAAACCTATCAAGTCTCCACAAAGCAAAATTTAAATGCACATAAAAATAAGTGACATAGGCAGGAAAGGAATGGTGGCTGCTAGCATTGTTCTCATATTGTCCAGGCACAGTTACTGAGAACTTGTTCAGTCTCTCAGGGGTTTGGTTTTGACTTAAGAAAGAACCACAGAACACAGTTTGTTCAAATTTCAGAGGACTTGCTAAAAATTTTCCTGGCAAGCAATGAATCCCAAACTTTCTAAGACACTTCTCATATTTCAATGATAGGTAGGTGTACAGATACTTGTATCCATGTTGGAAATTATCTGTATTTCGCTTTCAGGCTGATGTATATGAGGCCATTCTGTCAGTGGAGATAGACACGATTCATTTCCTAATAGGTTGCCTATTAGTAAGTATCTGTAAATATAAGAACAATGACCTGTAAAGGAGCTTGTAATTGCATTTTAATTATGTGGGTTGCTTGCCGCATTCCAAACATCCCAATAATTGCTTATAAAAATCACCATAGAAACACTCCTGTGTGTGTCTGTGATGGTATTTCCAGAAAAGTTTAACTAAAGAAGGAAGATACACTCTGAATGTGGGCATCTCAAGTGCTGGAGTCTCACACTGAGCATAAAGGAGAAAGCATTTTGAAGACCAGCTTTCATCTTTTGCTCCCTGACAGAAGATCCCATGTGATAGTTGCCTCATTCTCCTGTCACTATACTTCTCCACTATGAAAGATTGTCTCCCTTTGTAAGTTGTTAATCAAATGAGGCATTCTTCTCTTAAACTTGTTGGATATTTTGTTATTCTAACAAAATAAGTAAAATACAAAAACATATTATAAAACTGATAGCAAGACTATTAAAAAATACTACTTATTCATCCTTGGAAATTGCCTGTAAGTTGGAAATGCTGTTTTATTTCAATATTTCATATATATATATTTCTACTTTACAAACATCTACACATAATCTCGTATATATACATGTGCATAATAATTAGAAGCTAGGCTCTGTATCAGAGAAAGAACACACACACACACACACACACACACACACACACACACACATATGAGAGAGAGAGAGAGTGACAGAGAGAGACAGAGAGAAACAGAGAGACAGAGAAACAAAATGGAAGAAAGGTGTTATCCAAGAAGAAAAACTTTTGTCTAAAATGGAAGCTACAGTCACCTGCTATGACTATTCTCCAAATGTAACTGGTAGCATTCAGGAACTAACATTTTAACATTTTAATATTATTGAACTTTGTTAAGACTTATTTTCATTTTTTGTGTTTGAGTGTTTTTCCATCATGTGTATCTGTGTACCAGATGCCTGTGATACCTGTGAAGGCTGAGGAAGGACAGCAGATTCCCTGGATTGGAGTTACATATGGTTTTGAGCCATTATGTAGTTACTGGGAACTGAATCTATGTCCTGTGTAAGAGGAAAAATGGTCATAACAGCTGAGCTACCTCCTTAGCCCCATGTTATCAAATTTTAATTAATTTATACCTGAGTGAATATTCAATTAAATTTTAGAAATTATGTCTATTTGGAAAAGCAGTTATAGTAATATACTTTTTTTCCAATGAAAATTTTATAAAATTGAAATTATGGTTTTTCCATCTGTGGCTGCGGACCTCAGCTTGAGTCACAGGGCTCCATAGCCAATTAGTGCTGGGAGAAAGCTAACCTCCCAGGAGCATGGAAAAGCAGTAAATAAGGTTAAAATGAGCACCACTGCTTACCGAGACTTGCCTGGAACCTGTGGGACACAGGGCCTGAAGGAGTCCAGCATAGGAACCTTCCGGTTCCTGTCTGTGGCAGGAGACCTCTGCCTGGGCCACCAGGGTTCCATAGCCAAGCAGCGCCAGGAGAAAGCTACTCTCCCAGGAGCATGGTGATAAGACAAGCACCACTGATCACCAGGACCTGCCCAGAACCCGCGGGCCACAGAGACTGAGGGACAGGAAACTTCCAGTTTCCATCTGTGGCTGGGGACCTCAGCTTGGGCCACAGGGCTCCATAGCTAATTAGCGCCTGGAGAAAGCTCCCCCCCCAGGAGCACGGAAAAGCAGTAAGTGGGGTTAAGACAAGCACCTCTGCTCACCGGGACCTGGGGACCTCAGCATAGACCACAGGGCTCCAGGAGAAAGCTGGGATCCCAGGAGTGCTGACACATCTGCCAGCATAGGCAAAACCACCACTTCTGTTCAAACTCACTGGATCAAGAAGGACCCCTGTAGAGCCATCAGGACACAGGAACCAAGGGACACCTGGGGACTAGAACCTTCTGGTTTCGGTCTGCACCCCAGAGCTGACCCTGTACCATAGCACTCCAAACCCAAACACTTCTCACAGAGAGCTGGTCTTTAAGGAGTATTGATACAGAGGCCTGCAGGAGGGACAAGCCACAGCCAGAAAGAGTAAGATCAGCTAACATCAGAGTTAACAAGATGGCAAAAGGCAAGGGCAAGAACCTAAGGAACAGAAACCAAGGCCACTTGGGAACATCAGAGCCCAGCCCTCCCACCACAGCAAGCCCTGGATTCCTCAACACACCAGAAAAGCAAGACTCAGATTTAAAATCATTTCTCATGATGATGATAGAAGACTTTAAGAAATTAACACCCTTAAAGAAACACAAGAGAACAGAAGTAAAGAACTAGAAGCCCTTAAAGAGGAAACACAGAAATCCATTAAAGAATTATAGGAAAACACAATCAAACAGACAAAGGAAGTGAACAAAACTATCCAGGAGCTAAAAATAGAAATGGAAACAAAAAGGAAATCACGAAAAGAGGCAACCCTGGAGTTAGAAAACCTAGGAAAGAGATCAGGAGTCACTGATGCAAGCATAACCAACAGAATACAAGAGATAGAAGAGAGAATCTCAGGAGCAGATGATACCATAGACAACATTGACACAACAGTAAAAGAACATACAAAATGCAAAAAACTCCTAACCCAAAACATCCATGAAATCCAGGAAACAATGAGAAGTCAGAACCTAAGGATAATAGGTATCGAAGAGAGTGAAGATTCCCAACTTAAAGGACCAGTAAATATCTTCAAAAAAATCATAGAAGAAAACTTCCTTAACTTAAAGAAAGAGATGAACATAAATAAACAAGAAGCTTACAGAACTCCAAATATATTGGACCAGAAAAGAAATTCCTCCCATCACATTATAGTGAAAATACCAAATACACAAAGCAAGGAAAGAATACTAAAAGCAGTAAGGGAAAAAAGGTCAAGTAACATATAAAGGCAGACCTATCAGAATAACACCAAACTTCTCACCAGAGACTATGAAAGCTAGAAGATCCTGGGCAGAACTCATACAGACCCTAAGAGAACACAACTGCCAGCCCAGGCTGCGATACCCAGCAAAACTCTCAATTACCATAGATGGTGAAAACAAAATATTCTATGAAAAAACCAAATTTGCACAGTATATTTCCATAAACCCAGCCTTACAAAGAATAATAGATGTAAAACACCAACTCAAGGGGGGGAACTACACCTTAGAAAAAGTAAGAAAGCAATCTTTCAACAAACTCAAAAGAAGATAGTCACACAAACATAAAAATAACATTGAAAATAACAGGAAGCAACAATCACTATTTCTTAATATCTCTAAACATCAATGGACTCAATTCCTGAATAAAAAGACATAGACTGGGGCTGGAGAGATGGCTCAGCGGTTAAGAGCTCCGACTGCTCTTCCGAAGGTCACGAGTTCAAATCCCAGCAACCACATGGTGGCTCACAACCATCCGTAATGAAATCTGATGCCCTCTTCTGGGGTGTCTGAAGACAGCTACAGTGTACTTACATATAATAAATAAATAAAATTTAAAAAAAAAAAAAAAAAGACATAGACTGACAGTCTGGATCCATAAACAGGATCCAACATTATGCTGCATCCAAGAAACGCGCCTCCCTGTTAATAACAAACACTACCTCAGAGTAAAGGGCTAGAAAACAATTTTCCAGGCAAATGGTCCCAAGAACCAGACTGGAGTAGCCATTCTAATAACAGATGAAATCAACTTTCAACCAAAAGTCCTTAAAAAAGATAAGAAAAAACACTTCATACACATCAAAAGAAAAATCTACCAAGAAGAACTCTCAATTCTGAACATCTATGCCCCAAATGCAAGGGCACCCACATTTATAAAAGAAACTTTACTAAAGCTCAAAGCACACATTGTATCTCACATAATAATAGTGGGAAACTTCAACACCCCACTATCATCAATGAAAAAATCTTAGAAACACAAACTAAAAAAAGACACAGTGAGACTAACAGATGTTATGAACCAAATGGATTTAACAGATATCTATAGAACATTTCATCCTAAATCAATAGAGTTTACCTTCTTCTCAGCACTTCATGGTATCTTCTCCAAAACTGATCATATAATTGGTTACAAAACAAACCTCCACAGATATAAGAAGATTGAAATAATCTCATGCCTCCTATCAGATCACTACGGATTAAGGCTGGTCTTCAATGGCAACAAAAACAACAGAAAGCCCACATACATATGGAAGCTGAACAATGCTCTACTCAATAACAACTTGGTCAAGGAAGAAATAAAGAAAGTAATTAAAGACTTCCTAGAATTTAATGAAAATGAAAGTACAACATACCCAAACTTATGGGACACAATGAAAGCAGTGTTAAGAGGAAAATTCATAGCTTTGGCCCTCCAAAAAGAAACTGGAGAGACCATACACTAGCAGCTTAACAACACAACTGAAAGCTCTAGAGCAAAAAGAAGCTAATGCACACAAGAGGAGTAGAAGGTAGGAAATAATTAAACTCAGGGTTGAAATCAACCAAGTAGAAATAAAACGAACTATACAAAGAATCAACAAAACCAAGAGTTGGTTCTTTGAGAAAATCAACAAGATAGATAAACCCTTAGCCAGACTAACCAGAGGGCACAGAGACAGAATCCAAATTAACAAAATCAGAACTGAAAAGGGAGACATAACAACAGATCCTGAGGAAATTTAAAAAATCCTCAGATCCTACTACAAAAGCCTATACTCAACAAAACTGCAAAATCTGAATGAAATGGACAATTTTCTAGACAGGTATCAAATACCAAAGTTAAGTCAGGATCAGATAAACCATCTAA
The DNA here is from genome assembly GCA_028551405.1 of Uromys caudimaculatus. NCBI lineage: Eukaryota > Metazoa > Chordata > Mammalia > Rodentia > Muridae > Uromys > Uromys caudimaculatus. The sequence continues at coordinate 42,347,856 of CM052704.1, read as the reverse complement.
ACAGTCCCATAATGCCTAAAGAAATAGGAGCAGTCATTAAAAGTCTCCTGACCAAAAAAAGCACAGGACCAGATGGGATTCACTGCAGAATTCTATCAGACCTTCAAAGAAGACCTAATACCAATACTTTTCAATCTATTCCACAAAATAGAAACAGAAGAAACACTACCCAATTCCTTCTATGAGGCCAAAATTACACTGATACCAAATCCTCACAAAGACTCAACAAAGAAAGAAAACTTCAGACCAATTTTCCTTATGAATATTGATGCAAAAATACTCAATAAAATTCTCACAAACTGAATCCAAAAACACATCAAAACGATCATTCATCATGATCAAGTAGGCTTCATCCCAGGGATGCAGGGATGGTTCAATACCTGGAAATCCATCAATGTAATCCACCACATAAACAAACTCAAAGAAAAAAATCACATGGTCATTTCATTAGATGCTGAAAAAGCATTTGACAAAATGCAACATCCCTTCATGATAAAAGTCTTGGAAAGATCAGGAATTCAAGGCCCATACTTAAACTTTGTAAAAGCAATATACAGCAAACAAGTAGCTAACATCAAACTAAATGGAGAGAAACTTCAAGCAAATCCCACTAAAATCAGGGACTAGACAAGGTTGCTCTCTCTCTCCCTATCTATTCAATATAGAAACTGAAGTTCTAGCTAGGGCAATTAGACAACAAAAGGAGGTCAAAGGGATACAAATGTGTAAAGAAGAAATCAAAATATCACTATTTGCAGATGATACGATTGTATACCTAAGTGACCCGAAAACCTCCAGCAGAGAACTGCTGCAGCTGACAAACAACTTCAGCAAAGTGGCCAGATATAAAATTAACTCAAACAAATCAGCAGCCTTCCTATACTCGAAGGATAAACAGGCTGAGAAGGAAATTAGGGAAATCATACCCTTCACAATAGTCACAAACAATATAAAGTATCTTGGTGTGACTCTAACCAAGCACGTGAAAGATCTGTATGACAAGAAATCAAAGAAGACCTCAGAAGGTGGAAAGAACTCCCATGCTCATGGATTGGCAGGATTAATATAGTAAAAATGGCCATCCTGCCAAAAGCAATCTACAGATTCAATGCAATTCCCATCAAAATTCCAACTCAATTCTTCATAGACTTAGAAAGAGCAATTCTCAAACTCATTTGGAACAGCAAAAAACCAGGATAGCAAAAGCTATTCTCAATAATAAAAGAACTTCTGGGGGATTCAGCATCCCTGACCTCAAGCTATACTACAGAGCAGTAGTGATAAAAACTACATGGTATTGGTACAGTGACAGGCAGGCAGATCAATGGAATAGAATTGAAGACCCAGAAATGAACCCACACACTTAAGGTCACTTGATTTTCGACAAAGGAGATAAAACCACTCAGTGGTAAAAAGACAGCATTTTCAACAAATGGTGCTGGTTCAACTGGCAGTCTACATGTAGAAGAATGAGAATTGATCCATTCCTATCTCCCTGTACAAAGCTCAAATCCAAGTGGATCAAGGACCTCCACATAAAACCAGATACACTGAATCTAATAGAAGAGAAAGTGGTGAAAAGTCTTGAACACCTGGGTACAAGGGAAAAGTTCCTGAACAGAACACCAATGGCTTATGCTATAAGATCAAGAATTGACAAATGGGACCTCATGAAATTGCAAAGCTTCTGTAAGGCAAAGGACACTGTCAATAGGACAAAACGGCAACCAACAGATTAGGAAAAGTTCTTAACCAATCCTATGTCCGAGAGAGGGCTAATATCCAATATATACAAAGAACTCAAGAAGTTAGACTCCAGAAAACCAAATAAACCTATCAAAAAGTGGGGAACAGAGCTATACAGAGAATTCTCAACTGAGGAAATCCTCAGGGCTGAGAAGCACCTAAAGAAATGTTCAACATCCTTAGTCATCAGGGAAATGGAAATCAAAACAAGTCTGAGATTCCACCTCACACCAGTCAGAATGGCTAAGAACAAAAACTCAGGTGACAGCAGATGCTGGCGAGGATTTGGAGAAAGAGGAACACTCCTCCATTGTTGGTGGGATTGCAAGCTGGTACAATCACTCTGGAAATCAGTTTGGAAGACCCTCAGAAAAATGGACATAATACTACCTGAGGACCCAGCTATACCACTCCTGGGCATATACCCAGAAGATGCTCCAACAGGTAATAAAGACACAGGCTCCACTATGTTCATAGCAGCCATATTTATAATAGCCAGAAGCTGGAAACAACCCAGATGTCCCTCAACAGAGGAATGGAAACAGAAAATGTGGTACATTTACACAATGGAGTACTACTCAGCTATTAAAAACAATGACTTAATGAAATTTGCAGGCAAAGGGATGGAACTTGAAAATATCATCCTAACCCCCCTGGATCCCCAAAGCGGGCGGGCGTGGCAGGAAACTTCTGCCTGGGACACTAGGATTCCATAGACAAGCAGCTCCGGGAGGAACGCAGAAAAGCCCATAGCAGGAGCAACACAACACGTCCCCAGAGCTCACTGACTCTGCCCGCTTTCTGTGGGCCACAGAGACTGACGGCCAGCAGCTTCCGGCGATGGCCGGAAACCTCAGCTGGGGCCACAGGGCCCCACAGCTAATCAGCTCCGGGACAAAGATCCCTCTCAAGACATCGCACGACCCAGCAGAGGGCCAAAGACACGCCCCACAGCTCACCAGGTACTGCCCCGAACCCGCGAGACACAGGGACCGAGGTAGGCGGGCCTAGAAACCCACCTGGATCCCAAAAGCGGGCGGCCGTGGCAGGAAACTTCTGCCTGGGACACTAGGATTCCATAGACAAGCAGCTCCGGGAGGAACGCAGAAAAGCCCATAGCAGGAGCAACACAACACGTCCCCAGAGCTCACTGACTCTGCCCGCTTTCTGCGGGCCACAGAGAC
>CM052704.1:42303140-42344426 GCA_028551405.1 Uromys caudimaculatus | reverse complement strand
CCCTGCTGTCCACAGGTCTCTATCTTACCCTCATCTCCTCCCTCACCCCTGCTGTCCACAGGTCTCTGTCTTACCCTGATCCCCACTCATACCCATCCACATCATGACTCCCCTTTCCACTTTGCATTGCATCGATCCTACTGTCTTTACCAACGGCCTCCATTAAAACCTCTTTTTTTCTTTTTCTTATGGGTGCCTTTCTATTTTTACAGGCCTCTCTCTATATATATATGCATAATAAGTAAAAGCTAGGCTCTGTATCTGAGAAAGAACATGCACTTCTCACCATTTTAAGACTGTGTCACTTCAGTTACACCCAATACTTGAACAGTTTCATCCATTTTTCCATAAGTTTCTTCCTTCTGCTATGTATCGATTATCTCCTGTATGTGTCATGCACTTTGTTAGGTATAGGTGCCTAACATCACAATGAAAATACAGATTAATTTAATATAACAAATACTATAGTGGGTATGTTTATATGTATTTTATTCAAGACCAGAATTTTTCCTTAGAAGGTGTTATTTCAATCATACTCATTGACTCAGTAGGAGTTTAGCAGGATAGGAAAAGAAAATTCTACAGAGAAAAGATAAGGTGAAATGGTAGAAGCTTAGAATGTCTGTGGAGCTGCACTCCGAGGGTTTTTATTTACAATGCTAAAGGCAAAAAATGAAGCCAAAGAGAGAAATGTACCATGAGTTATTTTTACACCTGTTTAAATGTTTCCATGCATTTTACTATGTGTGTTAATGTATGTGCACACATGCATGTGCATGCCACAGTATATGTCTGTGTATCATAGGATAACTTGGAGGCATGGGTTCTTTTATTGCAGTGTATAGGTCCTGAGGAAGAGATTGAACTCAGCTTGTTAGGCTAGGTAGCAAGCACCCTTACCCACCTAGACACTGAGCCATCTGCTCAGCTCATTTACACATCTTTACAGGATTTGGTGTTTTACTTTGGAAGCAATGAAGAATTGCAGAAAACCACAACTGACCAAATTTCAGAGTTGTGTAGCCCAGTTCCAACAGATACATCTACAAAACACTGCTGCATCTAAAGCTCAGGAAGCATTGTAGAAGAAAGAGTAGAAAGCTTTTAAGAGCCAGAGGTGTTTGCTGTGAGGTTGCTTCCTAGTAATATCAGAAGTTACCCCCATAGAGTCTCACCACCATGACTGCCCAAAAGTGGACCTAACAGTAATGACACCAGTTAACATGCAAAAGTCAAAGGAGAAATCCAAGAGGCCTTAGCCTACACAAAGAACTATAAGCAAGTGAGGAGGGCTGGGAATGGGAAAGGAGGCCTTCCCCAGCAAAGAGCATGGCAATTAGTTGCCCAGTGTTAAAAGTCAGTACTGTAGACATATATACAAGGAGCATTGTGTAAACTGAGCAGGTTGTGTGCATGCAGTAACAATTACAAGAACAGGCTATGAATTTGCAGGAGGGTGAGATGGCTTGGAAGGAGGAGAGGAAAGAAAGAATTATTTAATTATTGAAAATTTTTAAAAAGAAAAGAAAGAACACAGACATTTCTAAACATAATAATTTGATAATGAGAATTGTTCCAGAAAGAACATTTTGTCAGTTCTGAGAACCATGAACAGGAAACATTTCACATTGGTCATAGGAAACTAGTTAGCTATTTCAGAGGTCCTGGCAGGTAAAGCCAGTGTCCGGGAACGGAGAACAGGGGAGGGCAGATGCTCGGTAAGACAATATGGATGTACTAGGCTAGACCAGTGGCCTATCTGGGGAAGTGAGACATGAATGCACACTTCCCATCACACAGGAGACAGCCAGGAATCTGCTGGAAAGCCAGTTCAGCTCAGGGCTTTTGAGACTGAAATTCTATGGTTCAGCAAGGTAAAGGAGCCTGCTCAGCTAATATGCATAATTCTCTGCATATTAGCAAACACACCAGGCAAAATTTCAGGACACTGTGAAGAATTCTTAAATTTTAAGCAAGAATAGAGTAAGAAACAGAAATAAGTTTATCTAAAACTGAATGGTTTTTAAAAGTGTATCCTGTATCATGTCTTATTTTGCAATAAAGGAAAATTAGGCAAAATTTTTTTAATGTAATTAATGTTCTGTATGAGCCAGAGAAGAGTTTAATTATATAATAGGAAAAGTTGCTAGGAGAAGCCTAAATGTGCAATATTAAGACAGTGGTTACATAAACAGCTGCAGACATCTCCTTTGGAACATTAGGAGTAGGCAGCTGCTGAAACTTCGACATTAAAAACAGTTCATCAGTAAAGATAGAGGGTTAAAACAGCAGGAAACAGGCTCAGAGAAGCAACACCACCACCTCTGTCTCATAGTTACTTTATGAACAAAAAGACCTAGCTATCTTATATATAAGACATGATTACAAGTAGTATCAATTTTTCATTAATCTATAATTAGTAAATTTTCGACTAAACGTTTATCAAAGATGCCCCGTACACAAATGTAGCAGATGGGCAGCTTGTTCTCCATGTGGATCCCCTAACAACTGGAGTAGAGGCTGTCTCTGACTCTCTTACCTCCCTTTAGATTCCTTTCCCCTAGCTGGACTGCCTTGTTTGGCCTCAGTGGGAGAGGATACACATAGTCCTGATGCAACTCGATGTGCCAGGGCAGGATGGTACCCGGGGGGGGGGCTCCCCTTCACCCTATAAATGGGAACAGGGAAATGGTGGTAGAAGGGTGGGACCATGGGACTGGGCAGAGAGGAAGGAGGGGGCTAAGGTTGGGATATAAAGTGAATAAATAAATTAAGGAAAAAATAAAATTAAAAAAGAAGTTTCCAATTTCACTGAATTTAAAAAAATGATATGATTGATTTACTTACAAAGTAAAAATAAAGGTAAGTTTTTTTCAACAACATCATTTGGATGTGAAAATGGCATGCATTTTCCGTGACATTATCTTCTCATGTTTATATGGTATAATATAAGTAGCCATTGGGCTCATTATAAAATATTAGAGTGACTAATAAATTTATCATTCAAATTCAGACACTGATGGACTGCTGTGATAACTAGTTGGAATACTGGTACAAATCTGGGTGAGTGGTCAGTTCTCCATAAATAGCAGATGGATTACGATTGTGGCCTTGGTTTTACCCTAGAAAACAAGCTCATTACAATTGCTCTTGAATCTTAGAACAAGGTTTTGGGATGCTGAGGTTAATTTATGGAGAACACTTATTATTTAGGCATCTTTCTATGCTGTGCTACTAGCAAAAATATTTCCCTTAAAATTCAAAAAGCCCCAAGAATTGCAGTATTTAAAAAATTAAAGGCTAATATTGTGATGATTTTTATGGCCTAGAGAGTGGCACTATTTGGAGGTATGGTCTTGTTGGAGTAGGTATGACCTAGGTGTGTCACTGTGGGCATGGGCTTTAGGACCCTACTCCTAACTCCCTGGAATCCATTATTCTGCTAGCAGCCTTCAGATGAAGATGTAGAACTCTCATCTCCTCCTGCACCATGCCAGCCTGGATTCTGCCATGCTCCTGCCTTGATGATAATGAACTGAACCGCTGAACCTGTAAGCCAGCCCCAATTAAATGTTGTGGTTATAAGAGTTGTCTTGGTCATGGTGTCTGTTCACAGCAGTAAAATACTAACTAAGACAAATATTAAGCACTTTAAACATAGGCATGCACATTCTTAACAGTATATATTATATATCTGCCATTGTATAATTGATAATGTTAAAATAGGACATTATTAATTTGTAAGATAAATTTAACTCACCTTTTTATTTATAAAATAAAAGCACTCAATGTATTTTGATCATGTTGATCATGTTGTATACTCCCCCAGTCCCTCCCAGATCTTCCTCACCTCCCTACCCACCCAACTTTATGCTCATTTTTATTTTCTCTCTTTCAAAAGAACCAACCAAACCAAACCAAACAAACTGAGCAAAAAACCTAACAAACACACACAAAACAAAAACTCAGAATAATCGAAACAAATGATTATCAGAGCAATAAGACAAAAATGGCAAACACCCCCCCCAAAAAAAATCAAAAAGCAAAGAGAAACAAAAAATCACATTTCAACATGGTATTCTACTTGATAATTAACGTTCCAAGCTGAATGTCCTGAATTGAATTGGATTGAAAAACATGTGCAGAGAATTAAGTAGTTTAAAGACCACATCAAAGCACAAGGTCCTGTTCTGTGCTTAAAGATTAAAATTTACAGCCCAGTTTAACATTTAAAGGTTCACAGGGATGTTAGCAGAAGACACACGCACTTTGTTTTAAGTGGTTTCTGACTTAGAATAAAAGCTGAGACTATGGTTTCATCCCTCCCTGTAGAAGCATCTCCCTTCTTACCTGTATCCAAGTAAGTTTCCAGAGAAGAAATTTAGAGATTAAAATGATAGCTAAATACACTCAGAAGTTCCTTAAGGAGACAATGACAACAACAGTGGCATTACCATGATTTCTAATGTTCACCTGAGCTTCGAAACTGTATTATTATGTGGGTTTTGTTAGGGGATTTGCTATGGGAAGATGACTATTTTCTTATTATCTGGTCCTTAAGTCTACCCACTAGAGGACAGTAGTACATATTATAAACAAAAGTCAAAGCGGTTTTCTGAAATAAAAGGAAGATGAAATAAAAAATAACCATAGATAAATTACACATAAATTAAGGGCAAATGCCCTAAGCATTAGAGAACAGTGAAACTTCTGTAATGTAAATATTTAGATGCAGTGGTGATTAAGTTCATGAAACTTTCAATAAAGTCAGCTGTGTGAAGACCTGTAGAGCCCAGGTCTCTTCAGATGTGTAGCTCTACTGCACCAGCAGCAGGGAGAGTCGTGAATAGCATGGTGCTGGATCTCTGGGATGTGACTCACACATCACTGAGCCTAGCACCCTGCATGCAGGATGTGCCTAAACAGAGCCTGGGTACCAACCCTAGGCCCTTAGCCTTGCTTCTCTCTCTACTTCTCAGAATTCTGACTTCTAAAAAGCTCTTAACTCTTTTTCTGATGTCATGATGATATCGATTCATGCCTTTGTGAGGCAGAGGTAGGAAGGTGGCTGTGAATTTCACACCATTCTGATCCACATAGCAAGATGTACACCAGTCAGAGATATACAGTGAGACTCTGTATTGAGATAAATAAACAAAGGTTAAAAAAAAGATGGGGAGAATTCTGAGCTTTTCTTCAACTCATAAAATATTTAGCAAGGCACTGTTGTTTTATTTGTATCCCTACTGCCCTTAACCCTGAAAAGTCAGGCCTTAATTCAGAATCTATGCATGTATATATGTATGCATGTGTATATGTGTGTAGATGTATGTATGTATGTATGTATGTATGTATTTTAGCAGTTTCTTTGAATATCATGTATTCCATCACGGCAGGCATATTGCCTATCACGATGTACTTGATTAAGTACATTTCTCAACCTCTGTAAGCTTCATATTCTTGACTAGCAAGTGGGGATGCTGTCAGTCTTACAGTTTTGCCCCAAATGAAATGATATTAAATATGTAAAATGCCCAGCACCAGAAAACACACTTGGTTGGCTTCTGCTAAGTAGACAAATTGACTTCCGTACTTTTCTGCTTGGCAGGTCCAACATTCTGTGGTTGCAGTATCTTCCTTTCAGGAAATTACAAGGGACTCTGTTAAAGCAGACTATTTTTAGTTCATGGAGGTCGCATTATTTCCTCTATAATATAACCACCAACTATAGCAACAGCTTACTATTTCATGATGTACTAGAAGCAAGCATGCCCTGTTTTAAAGCAACAAAATAATTACAGGAGAATTCTAAACTTTCCAAACCAATTAGGATAAATCAATATGTACCCTGTCTGGTGGCCAAAACTGATAAAATTGTTTTGTATTGATGAATCTGTAAAAAAAAAAAAAAAGGAAAGAGCAATGCTCTGAGTTTTTATTAACCTTGGTAGGAATAAAGTCTTTTACAAAGTGCTGGCATCCTGTAATTTCTTGCTCATTTAAATATTCATTGTGTTAGAATTAACATGTAGTGTCATCCTTATCCTACTGTGATAAGATGAAAACAATCGCAGTGTCTGAATCATTTATCTATTAGTGACAGTGAAATAAACCCAGAGCTGAAATAGAATTAAGAAGTTGTTTCAATTCGCACAAAGGCAAAGTGACAGATTGGTTTTGGAATAGCTCTTGACAAGGCGTAGACATAATGTCTGTGACCAATACAGACATGACATTTTATGTTTTTTCCTGGTGTTAGCAGTAAATGGCATGTGGGTAAAATCAAATTTTTCCTTCCTTGCATGGAGAAGGACAAAATGGCCAGGCTTTGGGGGTAATCCTTGTAATCCCTGCTAATCAGGAGGTAGACACTGGAGGATGACAAGTTCAAAGCCTGGCCTGTACTACAGAATGAGTTCAGGACCTGTTGGAGAAATGTAGCAATTAATGACACTAATAAATTCATTTTAAAAAGAAGAGGAATCACTGGACAACTGGGACTCTGTCCTTTATAAAGCCCCTACTTCCACTGGAAGACTCAAAGTACTGAGAGCCTTAGAAGACCCATTGCAAAATAGATTCACGCAAAGTGTCGAAAGACTGAGAATTTGTCCATTATTTAAGTTACCTGCACTTCTAGATTTTATCTCCTCACTTTTATAAAAATGAGATTGCATAAAACTTGAGTTAAGAAAGTTATTCTTCTCAGACACAAATACAATAACCACTTTTCAAGGGAATCTCTTTAGGTAATGTAGTCATATCACATTGTTAGAAATAGGCTGTATCTGACTGGAGCCATAGCAATGAACTACTCTTGGTCCTTTTATATGAGAAACATGGACAAACAGAAGAAACCACAGACAACCTATAAGTTTCCAGGGGCTTACTATTCCAAACTGGATGGAGCAACATCATGACGTAAGGATAAATTATTGACAAATGTCATTCTTATTAACTAAGGTTTGTTGTAGCAACATCTAAAAACAGAAGTCTTGGCTCTATCTCTTTTATTATTTATATTTATTTAAATATTTACACCCCAAATGCTGCCCCCTCTCAGTCTCTTTCTCATAGAAGCCCTACCCCATCCCCTTCTCCTCTGAGAGGGTGTGATCCCCACCCCACGCCAGGTATCTCCTGACCCTGATACATCAAGTCTCTGCCAGATATGAGGCATCCTCTCCCACTGAGGCCAGACAAGGTAGTCCTTTCAGGAAATAGATACCACTCTCAGACTACACAGGGAGATCTTCTGCTTCATTTGTTGGGGGTCCACATAGAGACTGAGCTACATGTCTGCTATTTATCTGCTGCAGGCCTCATTCCCATCCCTTTGTAGTTTTTTGGTTGATGGTTCAGGTTAGTTGACTCTGTTGGTCCGCCTGTCACGTCCCCATCCCTTCAGGGCATTTAATCCTCCCCCCAACTCTTCCATAAGAGTTGCCCACCCCATTCAATATTTGGCTGTGGAGGTAACTGTGTCTGTCTCAGTCAGCTGCTGGGTAGAACCTCTCAGAGGACAGTTATGCTGTCTGCAAGCATAATAGAGTATCATTAAAAATGTCAGGGATTGGGGCTTGTTCATGGGATGGATTTCTGGTTGGGCTTGTTATTGGTTGGCTGTTCCTTCAGTCTCTGCCACATCTTTGTCCCTGCATTTCTTTTAGACAGGACAAATTTTGGGTCAGATTTTTGTAAGTGGGTTTGTGTCTTTATCCCTCTACTGGGGGTTCTACATAACTAAAGGAGGTGAAATCTTCAGGTTCCATGTCCCCACTTGCATTGACTCCTGAGAGCCTCCCACATCTCAGGTCTCTGGGACTTCTTAAAGATTCCCTCTCCCACACACCTGCTCACTTATTCCCCTCCCCCCTGCCCTCTCCCAACCACTTCCCTTCCTCCTTCTGCCTCCTGTGACTATTTTGTTCCCTCTTCTAAGTGTTATTAAAGGATTCTTGCTTGGGCCTTCCTTCTTGTTTAACGTTCTGGGTCTATGGTATGAGTTCATACCATGCATGTCCTATGAAAAACAAGTATATCATGAATTGTGCAGGCAATTCCCTCATAGAGGCAGGGATGGGGAGGGGATAGGGGGCTTCCAAAGAGGAGACCCAGAAAAGGGGAAACATTGGAAATGTAAGTAAAGTATCAAAAATTAAATAAAAAAAAAGTATAAAGAAATTAAATCCAAAAAAAAAACTGGATGGAACTAGAAAATATCATCCTGAGTGAGGTAACTCAGACCCAAAAGGACATTGATTTCGTCTCTTGATGATGTCCAGAACTAAATGCTCTAGAACCTGGTAACCAACCCTTCACAGTTCTTCCCTACAGCCTTAACAATTCTATCCCTAGCCCTATCAGTGCCCACATTCCATCCCTACAAATTTCTTCCTGTTCCCAACGCTTTCTCCCTGTGCCTTTTTTTGGCTATGTTCTGGGCCTGGGATTATTCCCACCTACTTTGCTTCTGGTGAGCTGTGATTCAACTCTTAAAGACTGCTTGGACTGTCAGTACTGTAATAAGTAGCTTTCTGGAAATCTCTCTTCCCAATAGTAGAGCAAGTTTGGCCTCTCTGAATTTCTATAATGCTTACACTTGCCTGTCTATGATTCTTGGCATGCTGTTTATATAAACAAACATGGTACTTCTGGGCTAGTGTATATTTCACTCTTTTGCTAGCTAGTTGAGTGCTTGAAATATAGTAAGAATCAAGGGGAATTATGTATAGTTAAACATTCTAACATATTTATAAAATATGATTCCATCCGAAGGCTCCAAAGTCTAAAGCCTTCACAGGCAAATGGCAGGCTTCCTGCCAGTTTGTGGGAGAATGGGTGGCAGAGAGGGAGGACACAGACTTTGTTTCCTTTGCAGATACTTGTTCTCTGTTTACTGATAAATGATTAAGGTGCCTTAGGCATATCAGAAGTGAGTTTATTGAACTTGGCAAATTGATAAATTCTCTTATTTCCTTCTATTTTCCAAGCTAAATGCTGTGTTTGTTTTATTTTTAAGCACATGACTGGAGGATTAGGCATTCAAATAGATACATAGTTTGTTGACCACGAAAATTTTTTTTTTTTTTTAAATTTAGGTTCAGATGCCCAGCTGTAAGGAATTCCTATAAATATTTAGGCACAGGTGCACCTGCCTCAATAAAAGCACATAGAATTAGATTTAATGTAGCTCCAAAATCTGCCTTTCATTGATAGATCGTGAATTTCTATGGTTTAGGAAGTGATATAACTTAATATTGGGGAATTCATATAATTTTAATCTCCATAATTAGAACTACTTGGGTGTAGAATTGGTTGGGAATAGGAAAAAGAAATGAGGAATATGAAATTTTTAAGAAAAAAAGGTCAGATTAGCTGGATGGCTCTTTGTGAGAATCAGATCCAGAAAGAAGAAAATCTAACACATGTGGATATCAGCAATGGAACCAGGAAATAATTGAGTATGTAAGAGAGTAAATAATAGTAAAAAGATGGGGAGAGGAAGCAGTTCTCAGAGAGTGCCTTAGAGAGAGGAAGCAGTTCACAGAGTGCCTTAGGGAGAGGAAGCAGTTCACAGAGTGCCTTAGGGAGAGGAAGCAGTTCACAGAGTGCCTTAGGGAGAGGAAGCAGTTCACAGAGTGCCTTAGGGAGAGGAAGCAGTTCACAGAGTGCCTTAGGGAGAGGAAGCAGTTCTCAGAGAGTGTTCCTCATTATATAGGAGTGGTGGAGCTCTTGGCTCTCTAAGAACAGGCCCAGAGCTGACTTAAAAAGGTCCCCTCCCATAGGAGAAAGAGTCCCTTCCAGTCATTGATTATGTTACCAGCAGGAGTTTCCCCTGAGGACTGAACTGAAGCTGTAGGGAGTGGATATTTCTGCCAGAAGTGACAGCAGAGATAAAGTCATGCTGTGATAACCAGTAGTTCACTGTTGCTGGAGACCAGTGCCAGAAGAAGGGCTTGGTTGAGATGAAGATGGGATGGCACAGAGGGCCACTGGAGTCTATTTCTACCAAAGCAGATTTCAAATAAATACTTTCAGTGACTCAGCTTCCCAGCTGTGAGGAAAGATGAAATAATTCTAGACTTCTACTCTCTCAACAAACAGTCTCATTTTCTTGGTTTCTTAGGTGTCAAAAGTTGATAAAGAGATAGTTCCCTGGGAAAATTTTTCTGCTTTTATAAAATGTCCAATAAAATGCATATAATATTTTTTGTGACTCTCAGGGTGAGAGTGCCACAAGATTTTTCTGACAATTGAGAGATGCTGAGTCACATGCACAAGGAAAGGAGTGGTTTGTAGGAGGCAGAACTATTTTCAAGAAAAAATTCTGACCAACAGGTCTGACACAAAGTCCCAGCTTTGCAAACTGCCCAATAGGCTTGTTTGGAGCAGGTACAAACATGAGCAAGTCTGCTAAGCTCATTCCAAGACAGACTAGGGCGCTCCTCACCAGAAGTGTACACCTTGGCTACTGTAGAATGCTCTTTTTCCCTTATTCTGATGACACCTCTACACCGAGAAAACATGGCTAGTGTTTCTTTTAACAATTTTAGCTCAAGTTTTCTAAAATGATAATTTTCTAATAAACTAAGATAACTTCATTTATACTCCAAAGCCTCCTTTGTAATAAATTCTTATGCATATCCAAGTTGTAAACAGTGCAAAGAGCAAAATATTTCTCCTTTCCAAGTGCTAAGCAGACCTGAACCTGCTTAGTTTCTAAGATCAAACAAGATTGAGCACATTCAGAGTGGCAAGGCCACAGCCAAGGTGCTCCTAAGATACCACTGTAGTTTCCATTGTCTTTTAAATATTTCTTAAAATAGCACTATCTCTCCTGCCTGCCTACTGTGTGTGTGTGTGCGTGCACATGCACACACACACACACACACACACACCTTCTTGCAGATGTACACATAGATACACACAAAGATGCAAGGAAAGGACTTTCATTGACCATTATATACAAGCCATTGCCTTGTAGACAAATATACATTTCCAGATAATAGATTTATATCTCAAAATGTAGTCACTAATTTACCACAGTAGGCAAAATTATTCTTTTCAATATGTAAAATTCATAATTATTTTGGTATTTTAAAAACATTTAATTTCAATATAATTTATTGTTAGAATGAAAGAAATTTCAAGACCTAAGATTAAAGGGAAGCATTAGTCTGCGAGGCAGTGGTGGGTGGCATGCGCTTTCAATCCCAGCATTCGGGAGGCACAGGCAGGTAGATGCTTGAGTTTGAGGCCAGCAAGGTCTACAGAATGGGTTGCAGAATAGTCAGGGCTACACAGAAAAACCATATCTCAAAATCCCCTACCAAACCCCTCCAAAAGATGAGAATCATTGGTCATACCAAAATACACTTTAAAAATACAATTAGTCAGGTATGTTTCATACATTTACACTGTATTTTACACCCATAAAGACAAAAGCTTGAAATGTGCCATTATTAAATCTTAGGTTCATGGACACTTATCTTGATCATATAAAAGTACCTTTATAATCATGGAAATGGCCATAGTTTTCCATCCAAAAGAAAATGTTGCTACTAACTAAAGGAAACATACATGGTGCCTGGAGCTGAGCTTTTGCCACAGTGCTCCATACCCAGATACCTCCCAGAGAGAGCTAGCCTCCCAGATGCAGACAAGCCTGTGAGTGCAGGTAAGTCCACCACTGCTGCTCAGAGGGACCAGCCTGGAACCCTCAGGACATAGGAACCAAGGAGAGGCCTGGGACAGGGGCCCTTCCGATTTCTGTCTGCCTGGAGCTGAACCTGTGCCATAGTGCTACATACCCAAATATCTCCAGGAGAGAGCTGATCTCACAGAAGTACTGACACATTTGTGACCACAGGAAAGACCATCACTTCTGCTCAAATTCCTGGCCCAAGAGGGACCCTCCCAGAGCCATCAGGACATAGGAACCAAGGAACAGCCAGGAACAGGATCCTTCTGGTTTCTGTCTGCACCCCAGAGCTAACCCTGTGCCACAGCTCTCCATATCCCAAATCCTCCCGGAAAGAACTGGTTTCCCAGGAGTGCTGACACACAGGCTTGTAGGAGGGAAAAGCCACAATCAGAGACAGCAAGACCAGCTACCACCAGAGATAACCAGATGGCAAGAGACAAGGACGAGAACATAAGAAACAGAACCAAGGCTACTTGGCATCATCAGAACCCAGTTCTCCTACCACATTGAGCCCCGGATAACCGAACACACCAGAAAAGCAAGACTCAGATTTAAAATCATATCTCATGATGATGTAGAAGACTTTAAGAAGGACATAAATAACTCCCTTAAAGAAACACAAGAGAGGGGGGAGGAGAGGCCCTTGGGCCTGAGGGTGTTAGATGCCCTGGTATAGGGGAATGCAAAGGAGGGAAGACAAGAGTAGGTGGGTGGGTGGGTGGGGGAATACCCTCATAGAGGCAGGGGGAGGGGGAGGGGATAGAGGGTTCCAAAAGGGAGATCTGGAAAGGGGGAGGTATTTGAAATGTAAAAAAGTATCAAAATATAAATAAATAAATAAATAAATAAATAAATAAATAATAAACATTAAAAAAAAGAAAAAGAAAAAGAAACACAAGAGAACACAGGTAAAAAGACTGAAGCCCTTAAAGAGGAAAAATTAAAATCCCTTAAAGAATTATAGGAAAAACACAACCAAACAGGTGAAAGAATTGAACAAAACCATCCAGGATCTAAAACTGGGAATATAAACAATAAAGAAATCACAAAGGGAGACAACCCTGGAGTTAGAAAACCTAGGAAAGAGATCAGGAGTCATAAATGCAAGCATCACCAACCGAATACAAGAGATAGAAGAGAGAATCTCAGGTGCAGAAGATACCATTGAAAACATTGACAAAACAGTGAAAGAAAATGAAAAATGAAAAAAGCACCTAACCTAAAACATCCAGAAAATCCAGGACACAATGAGAAGATCAAACTTAAGTATAATAGATATAGAAGAGAGTGAAGATTCCCAACTTAAAGGGCCAGTAAATATCTTCAACAAAATTATAGAAAATTTACCTAACCTATAGAAAGAGATGCACATAAAATACAAGAAGCCTAAGGAACTCCAAATAGATTGGACCAGAAAAGAAATTCCTCCCATCACATAATAGTCAAAACACCAAATGCACAAAACAAGGGAATAATATTAAGAGCAGCAAGGGATAAAGGTCAAAGAGGCAAACCTATCAGAATTACACCAGACTTCTCACCAGAGACTATGAAAGCTAGAAGATCCTTGGCAGATCTCATATAGACTCTAAGAGAACACAAATGCCAGACCAGGCTACTATACTCAGCAAACCCCTCAATTACCATAGATGGAGAAACTAAGATATTCCATGACAAAATCAAATTTACAAAGTATCTGTCCACAAATCCAGTCCTACAGAGGATAATAGATGGAAAACACCAACACAAGGAGGGAAACTACACCCTAGAAAAAGCAAGAAACTCATCTTCTTTCAACAATCCCCCCAAAAATAGCCACACAAACATAAAAATAACATCAAAAATAACAGGAACCAACAATCACTGTTCTTTAATATCTCTTAACATCAACGGATTCAATTCCCCAATAAAAAGGCATAGACAAACAGACTAGATACGTAAACTGGACCCAGCATTTGGCTGCATACAAGAAACATACCTTAGTGTCAAAGACAAGCCCTACCTCAGAGTAAAGGGCTGAAAAACAATTTTCCAAGCAAATGGTCCCAAGAAACAAGCTGGAGTAGCCAGTCTAATATCGAATAAAATCAACTTTCAACAAAGTTATCAAAAAGGATAAGGAAGGACACTTCATACACATCAAAGGAAAAATCTGCGAAGATGAACTCACAATTCTGACCATCTATGATCCAAATGCAAGGGTACCCACATTCATAAAAGAAATTTTACTAAAGCTCAAAACACACATTGAACCTCACACAATAATAGTGGGAGACTTCAACACCCCACTCGCATCAATGGACAGATCATTGAAACACAAACGACACAGAGACACAGAGGAACTTACAGAAGTTATGGACCAAATGGATTTAACAGATATCTATAGAACATTTCATCCTAAATCAAAAGAATATACCTTCTTCTCACCATCTCATGGTACCTTCTGCAATATTAACAATATAATTGGTCACAAAACAGATCTCAACAGATACAAGAAGATTGAAATAATCCCAGGCATCCTATCAGATCACTACGGTTTAAGGCTGGTCATCAATAGCAACAAAAACAACAGAAAGCCCACATACACATGGAAGCTGAACAATGCTCTACTCAATGATGACTTGGTCATGGAAGAAATGAAGAAAGTAATTAAAAACTTTTTAGAATTTAATGAAAATGAAGGCACAACATAGCCAAACTTATGGGACACAAGGAAAGCAGTACTAAGAGGAAAACTCATAGCTCCAAGTGCCTCCAAAAAGAAACTGGAGAGCACATACAATAGCAGCTTGACAGCATACCTCAAAACGCTAGAACAAAAAGAAGCAAATACATCCAAGAGGAGTAGACAGACAGAGAATAATCAAACTCAGGGCTGAAATCAAGTAAGTAGAAACAAAAAGAACTATACAAAGAATCAACAAAATGAGGAGTTGGTTCTTTGAGATAATCAACAAGATAGATAAACACTTAGCCATACTAACCAGAGGGCACAGAGACAGTATCCAAATTAACAAACTCCGAAAGGAAAAGGGAGACATAACAACAGATTCTGAGGAAATTCAAAAAATCATCAGATCCTACTAAAAAGGACAATACTCAACACAACTGGAAAATCTGGATGAAATGGACAGTTTCCCAGACACCAACATTAAAACAGGATCAGATAAGCCATCTAAACAGTCCCATAATGCCTAAAGAAATAGAAGCAGTCATTAAAAGTCTTCCAACCAAAAAAAGCCCAGGACCATATGGTTTTTGTGCAGAATTCAATCAGAACTTCAGGAAGACCTAATACCAATATTTTTCAAGCTATTCCAGAAAATAGAAACAGAAGGAACACTACCCAATTCATTCTATGAAGCTACAGCTAAACTGATACTAAAACCACACAAAGACCCAACAAAGAAAGAGAACTTCATACAAATTTCCCTTATGAATATCAATGCAAAAGTACTCAATAAAATTCTCGCAAACCGAATCCAAGAACACATCAAAACGATCATTCATCATGATCAAGTAGGCTCCATCCCAGGGATGGAGGGATGGTTCAGTATATGGAAATTCACCGATGTAATCCACTACATAAACAAACTCAAAGAACAAAAAACACATGATCATTTCATTAGATGCTGAAAAAGCATTTGACAAAATTCAACATCCCTTCAGATTAAAAGTCTTGAAAACATTAGAAATTCAAGGCCCATACCTAAACATAGTAAAAGCAATATACAACAAACCATTAGCCAACAGCAAACTAAATAGAGAGAATCTTGAAGCAATCCCACTAATATCAAGGACTAGAAAAGGCTGCCCTCTATCTATTCAAGATAAAACTTCAAGTTTTAACTAGAGAAATTAGACAACAAACGTAGGTCAAAGGAATACAAATTGGAAAGAAACAAGTCAAAATATCACTATTTGCAGATGATATAATAGTATACATAAGTGACCCCAAATATTCCTCCAGAGAACTCCTACAGATGATCAACAACTTCAGCAAAGTGGCTGGATATGAAATTAACTCAAAGAAATCAGTAGCATTCCTATACTCAAAGGATAAACGGGCTGAGAAAGAAATTAGGGAAACAACACCCTTCACAAAAGTCACCAACAATTTAAAATATCTTGGTGTGACTCTAACCAAACAAGCAAAATATCTGTACAACAAGAACTTCAAGCCTCTGAAGAATGAAATCAAAGAACTCCTCAGAAGATGGAAAGATCTCCCATGCTCGTGGATTGGCAGGATTAATATAGTAAAAATGGCCATCTTGCCCAAAGGAATCTACAGACTCAATGTAATCCCCATCAAAATTCTAACTCAATTCTTTATAGAATTAGAAAGAGCAATTCTCAAATTTATATGAAATAACAAAAAAAACAAGGATAGCAAAAACTATTCTCATCAATAAAAGAAGTTCTTGGGGAATCACCATCCCTGACCTCACGCTGTAGTACAGAGCAATCGTGATAAAAACTACATGGTATTGGTACACTGACAGGCAGGTAGATCAGTGAAATAGAATTGAAGACCCTGATATGAACCAACACACCTAAGATCACCTGATATTTGAAAAAGGAGCTAAAACTATCCAGTGGAAAAAAGACAGCATTTTCAACAAACGGTGTTGTTTCAACTTGCAGTCAACATGTAGAAGAATGCAAATCAATCCATTCTTATCTCCTAGTACAAAGCTCACGTCCAAGTGGATCAAGGACCTCCACATAAAATACTGAATCTAATAGAAGAGAAAGTGGGGAAAATTCTTGCACACATGCGCACAGGGGGAAAGTTCCTAAACAGAACACCAATGGCTTATAATCTAAGATCAAGACTTGACAAACAGGACATTATAAAATTGCAAAGCTTCTGTAAGGCAAAGGACACTGTCAATAGGACAAAACGGCAACCAACTGATTGGGAACAGATCTTTACTCATCTCACATCTGATATCCAATATATACAATGAATTCATGAAGTTAGACTCCAGAGAACCAAATAACCCTATTAAAAACTGGGAAACAGAGCTAAACAGAATTCTCAACTGAGGAAACTCAAAGGACTGAGAAGCACCTAAAGAAATGTTCAACATCCTTAGTCATCAGGAAAATGCAAATCAAAAAAACTCTGAGATTCTACCTCACACCAGTCAGAATGGCTAAGATCAAAAACTCAGGTAACAGCCTATGCTGGCGAGGATGTGGAGAAAGAAGAAGACTCCTCCATTGTTGGTGGGATTGCAAGCTCATACAACCACTCTGGAAATCAGTCTGTCAGTTGATCAAAAAATTGGACATAGTACTAACTGAGGACCCAGCTATATACCCAAAAGATTCTCCAACATATAACAAAGACACATGCTCCACTATGTTCATAGAAGCCTTATTTATAATAGCCAAGCTGGAAAGAACCCAGATGTCTCTCAACAGAGAAATGGATACAGAAAATTTGGTACATTTGCACAATGGAATACTACTCAGCTATTAAAAATGATGACTTAATGAAATTCGTAAGCAAATGGATGGAACTTGAAAATATCATCCTGAGTGAGGTAACTCAGTCACAAAAGAACACACATGATATGTACTCATTGATAAGCAGATATTAACCCAAAAGTTCGGAATACCCAAGATTCAATTCACAGACCATAGGAAGCCCAAGAAGAATGAAGACCAAAATATGGATGCCTCTGTGCTTCTTAGCAGAGAGGCAGTTTTTAGGATGAGAGAACCTGCCTCTGTCCTGTCACTGTAGCCTTTGTCTAAAGCTAGCTTCATATTTGGGCTGCTCATTATAGAACTTAGTCATTTGTTTCTATGCTTATAGCCAGTTTTGTTGGGTTACATGTTTCTGCTGTGTCAGGACACCCCATCAAATATAGTAGATATCATTATTCCAGCTTCAGCTTGATGTCTACCTTCATGGTTGTAGGGGAACTCTCATCATATCCCAACACTGTTACTGACATGAATGACTGGCATCTTATTTATGCCCTTGTCTGTGTGTGTGTGTGTGTGTATGTGTGTGTGTGTGTGTGTGTGTGTGTGTGTACAGACTTATATGTATGAATATGTGTATATATATATATATATATATATATATATATATAAATATATATTGTGTGTGTGTGTGTATGTGTTCAAACATATACATGTGTGTGTTTGTGTATGTTTCTTTTTAAGTGGATTACTAAGGATCAAAGATAAATTTGTTTAGATAACAGGAAGTTGTGGTTACTAATTTTTGTTCCCTGAAATGCAGACAGCATAGAAATATACTCATATGCCTTGAATAGGAGAAAGTAAACATACAGTTATCTGGATCTCATGTAGAAATAATTTAGATGTTAGGACAGGAAGATGTTGCTGATTAACAGAGGCTCCTCTGGTGGCCATACACAGGCACACTAAGGAAATAAAAACCATATTTCCTCATCTGAACAGCTTAAATATTTTGCTTCTCTCTATATCCTACAGCTCAAGTTGCCTTGCTGTGTCAAAATAATTTTAAGCATCATTGTAACATTGACGATGAAAAAATCTCAGCCCATAGGCAAAAAGCAGTCTTGAATACTGGCTTATAGTTTGTAAGCTAACAGGCTCAGAGTGCCTCTTAATATACTGGAATAAGGGATGAGATCAGCTGCCCAGTGCACTATATTCAATGGCATTAGGAAAAGTCGGCTAAAAGCAATGTGACACTTTGTTGAGTCCTAGCAGAAGAAGTGAGAAGAGGGTCAGTTATGCAACATGTTGAAGTTCATTCCAAAGGCTCTCAACTCCGATTAATAATGAGAGTTTCATGCAAGCTGCTCAATCGGTATTCTAAATTTTGTAAGTGCAAACACTATGAAAGTATTCCTGCTAAACCCAGACAGTGAAAAGCAATAGTAAAGATAATACAACATGTTGTATTTTAGTGCTTGTCATCGTACACAATTTGTAATATAAAATGCAATGCAGGAAGTCAACTAATAGTAATCTAGATTCCCTGAAATGTGGAAATAATTAATTGCAATAATCTGAATTTTTAAAAGTTAAATGAGATATACTGAAAACCAAAAGAGAGTACTATTATTATGACATAACTATAGTTATGTCAAATGATATTTTACTGGAATACACAGGTAAAATGATGTTTTGCTAAAGCAGATACAGGTGAAAGGATGTTTTGCTATAGCAGACACATGAAAGGATCTATGATGTTTAGAAATAATATAAATATGGCCCACAGGCAGTGGGAGCTTGAGGATTTGTTCACTTTGCTCCATCTCACTAGTCTTTGCTGACAACACCCATGTATTAGTTCACCTTACATTGCATTGCTGAGCTTCACATGTGGTGACTTCATAGAGAGAAACTCACCAAAGAACTTCTTGTGAGGTTACTGTGGCCTCTTGCTGCTTCTGAGGATTCAGGTCAATTGGTGAGCCTCACAGTTCTGAACTGTACTGTTCTTGCTGATTCATGTGTGGTATCTGCTAAATGGACTGGACTGCGCTGCTGATTCATGTTTGGTCTTTGCTCCTGGACTGAACTGAGAACGAGGAAGATTGGAATTTCCCCAAAGAACTATCTCTAAACATGTCCACTTCCCCCATATCCTAACAACTTTTTTCCATTACCCCTGATGTATGGTAGGCAAGAGGGAAGGTTGGACCTTATTAAAGTAGGTTATAGAAAATTTGTGCTTACAAAGGGTAAAGATAATCTGACTTGCTTCAAGTGTTCAGAAAATTAATTTCATGCTTTCCATAACCTACATAATCTACATAATCACAACCTGTATGGACTTTTTACTGATCAGACAAAAATATGATGACAATGTCTCATACACATCCCTCCAAATATTCCCTTCATGGCATCATTTCAAAACCTTCTCATAATAGATGACAAAGATAATTTGATAGTCATGTTAGCTGACTAGTTGTTCAATTTTCTTTGAACTCGGAAATGCTCCAAATCTTTTATTTAACATATTTTTGTATTTTTTGCACATGAGTACTGTATTTACATAATTTCCACCATTCCCTCTACACACACACACACACACACACACACACACACACACACACACACTTATTGTTGTTTATATGTATATGTGTTAGGTGTTTATGGTTGGTGACTTGGTATTGGATAACATGTAAGGAAGCTAATCCCTAGAGAAAACTGATGGTGCCTCTCTTGGCAGTCACTGATTGTATACATGTAGTGCCATCTATGCATGGAACCTTGTAAAATTCTTTTCATTCACACTGGCATGTTAACTCCTGTCATTATGTTGGTCTTGTTTAGGCAACCATGTTGTTGAGATTTCACCAGTACAGCTTCTCCATCATTCCCAGAAAATACTAACTAGAAGTATTTGACATTTTGGTTCTCTCGTGTTACTCTATTTCTGTTCCCTCTTATGTGATTTTCCCTAAGTTTAGGTGTAGGAATTGCATTTTAGACATATCAGTTGGGGTTGGACACCCTCATAGTCACATACTCTCTGCATTTTGTCTTGATCTCTGCAATAGGTTCCATCCATAAGTTATAACAGATAATTCTTTTTGAGGATTAAGAACTACACTTATCTGTGAATATAAAGATATCTATTTAGAATAAAATGAGAAATTTTACTGTTTTAGGACAATAGAAATATTAGGTTCTCCTCCAGCCTCTCTATGATCTCTCTGGCAGTGGGTAACTGGTCATCTTCACTATATTAGGCAGGAATTACCACTGAGTAAGCTTTAAATTCAGTTATACATCTGTTGGTTAATCCCAAGATAACAGTGCCACTATTGCACCTTTCAGAATATCTTCCTGGGCTGGGAATTGTCAGGGCTCACAAGACTTACACCTCGATGTCACTATTGATTTCTTTTCTCTCTTGGCAGCTAACAGCACTTTCTGATGCTATGAGATGTAGTCCTCCATGAGTGGGCTTCCAGGTAAATTCCAGCAAGTCTGCCCCTTACATCTCCCTCCAAGCTTCATATCCTTCTTTTGTAACTATGTGTGTTTGTGGTTTATCCCAGAGTCCAATTAGTGCTTCGTATCTTTTTACCAGACCTACCCATAATAAAAAATATTTTATATCTACCTGTAAAAACTAGTGCAACAGTTTTTCCAGATTAGTTGGAAAAACAGTTTTAAATTTCAAACATCAATAGATTAAGAAAAAATACTAACCCTGATTAATTCTACAAGCAGCTATTGTAAATAAGGATGGTGTCTTAGTCAGGGTTTCTATTGCTGCACAAACATCATGACCAAGAAGCAAGTTGGGGAGGAAAGGGGTTATTCGGCTTGCACCTCCATGTTGCTGTTCATCACGAAAGGAAGCCAGGACTGGAACTAAGCAGATCAGGAAGCAGGAGCTGATGCAGAAGCCATGGAGGGATGTTCCTTACTGGCTTGCTTGCTTCTCCTGGCTTGCTCAGCTGGCTATCTTATAGAGCCCAATACTACCAGTCCACAGATGGCACCACTCACAAGGGGCTCTGCCCCCTTGATCACTAATTGAGAAAATGCCTTACAGCTGGATCTCATGGAGGCATTTTCTCAACTGAAACTCCTTTCTCTGTGATAAGTCCAGCTTGTGACAAGTAGACACAAAACCAGTCAGTACAGATGGCATATTCCAAAAGAATAGAGGTGTTCCCTGGGTGTTCTCGGCAGATAAGAAAAGTGATAATGGTAAAAGTCAGAATAACCTTATATTACAATTGTAGAACAAAACCAACTGTTAAGGTGAAGACTTCATGTTAGCTTCCTCAATTTTGATGCTTAAAAGTGAGGAAATTGAGATGAGCTAAAGGGAGAGGTGGTAGTGAAGCTCACATAGGTACGGGGCACATCATTGAAGCCTTACTGTAGTGGTTTGCCATCTCATATATGGTCCATGAAGGAGTGATGCATATGCTGCAATGTATTCAGTAGACATGTAAGTCAGGAAATCCAATGTAGCATAAAGAAGGGTCTATGACAGTGTGTCTCAACCATGGGTCACGATCTTTCTGGGGGTTGAGGAATCTTTCACAGGGGTCACATATCAGATATCTTGCATATCAGATATTTACATTGTGATTCAGAAAAGTAGTGAAATTACAGTTATGAAGTAGTAATGAAAATAATTTTAGTTTGGAAGGTCACTACAACATCAGATATTAAAGGGTCTCAGCATTAGAAAGGCTGAGAACCACTGGCTTAAGAGGAAAGCTATTGAGTCAAATTTAAAAGTAATTCAGTTTGAAAATTTTGAATTCACAGTGAGAATTTCTATTGCAGAATCATTCTGTTATTTTATAAATCCATACTCTCAATAAAAGACCTTACATTTTGTCATTTCAATTTATGGAGCAGAAATGTATCTATTTGTCACCATATTTTGTTCAGAAGTCATTCAGTCATTCACCTATCCTTTACCTGTGGTCAGTCAGATGTTCTTCCATATTCTGTAGAAACATCAGAGAATCGAATACTAGATTTGGGACTTCACAAAGCTTACATTATGGTTTAAAAAACCAGAAATAAGACACAATTCACCAAGGAACTCTGGTGAATTCCAGATGTGATATGAGCTAGTTTGGTAGTTCTAGTAAGCACATGCAACTACTTGTATGCACCTGACTGAAAAATGGCCCATTGTCAAGAAATATACAGTTTAACCAATTAGACAGCTTCAAGAGGGATACACATGAATCAATGAGAGATGGAGGAAATATCAGCTTATTCATTCACAACAGCCAAATGAACCCTGCTGATCTGTGGAAAGATACATGTCACAGCCAGAAAGCAGAATGGAAGAGACTATAGAAGAGACTATAGAAGAAGAAGAAGAAGAAGAAGAAGAAGAAGAAGGAGGAGGAGGAGGAGGAGGAGGAGGAGGAGGAGGAGGAGGAGGAGGAGGAGGAGGAGGAGGAGGAGAAGAAGAAGGAGAAGGAGGAGGAGGAGAAGGAGAAGGAGAAGGAGAAGGAGAAGGAGAAGGAGAAGGAGAAGGAGAAGGAGAAGGAGAAGGAGAAGGAGAAGGAGAAGGAGAAGGAGAAGGAGAAGGGAAGAAGGAGAGAGAGAAGGCACAGATGAAGTAGTGGAGAGGGTAAAAGAACAAAATATAAAAGTGCATATTTATAAAAATGCCACAGTTATTCTTTATATGCTAACCACATATTATATTTCTTAAGTATATAGTAACATAACCTGAGTGTCTCAACTGTCACTCTGGCTGTCTTGAGAAGAAGTTTCAGGTAGGAATAACAGAACAAGACATTGCTCATTGCAGTAGTTCACATGACGGTTGATTCTATGCGGATCATGGTGCCAATAGTTCAAGGGATGATGAAAGATGTAGTTTTAGATATGTGCAGAAGGCAGTGCTGGCTGAGCTTCCGATGAAATGCATGAGATTACAGGATAGGACACAGCAGAGGCTAGAATGATAACAAGGTTTTGGTCTAAACAGTAGAGGTTCAGAGTTGCCATTTACTGATATTCTAAGGCTATGTGCAGCAGGTTTGATAGTAATTAGATGAGTCTGGAGTTCAGAGAGATCTTGACTGTGATGTTGATTTAGGAGAATCTATTTAAAGCCATGTTCCTGGATACATAATGGCAAATAAACACAATTTGCATGTTAAGCAATGTGGCAGAGTAAATATTCAGAGAAATGCCTCCTGGCAAAAAATACCTAAAATGCTAGATAAAATAATAAACTTGGAAAAATAAGCCCGGGCTCTTCTAACAGATATAAGAGAATGGAGAACAAAGAATGGATGGGTAGTAAGCTAGATGTCAAGTTTGTTTTTTTTCATCTAAAGCCACCTGTTATTTTCTGATGGCTTAGGGCCTAGGGTATAACTGAACTTGGGTTAGAAACAAAGCTTCAAGCCTTAAAAGTGCACTAGTCAGATCAAAATTATGTCAGTAAAGCAGAAATTTAAATTGTTGCTTTCAGAGACTGTACTAGAGCAAATTAACTTGCTACCATTACCAAGGTGATGGCTGTTACAGATGGCCCTGCTTGAAAGCATATGATTTTGTAAGCTAAGGGTTGACAACAGTTCTCAGTCTGGAAAGTACATTTCTGACCTTGTCCTAGGTTGTTAGCGACACAGGGGATAAGTCAGCAACAACCAGCTTCTCTGTAGAGAAAATGGCTATCGTTTAAGTGTACAAGGCTTTCTGGCTCCCCAGACCTGCTTTGATGGGGTCTTCCTTTCCGTTATCTCAAACATCTTGTATCTTTATTCATTGGAAGCCATTTTCTTTAGTGTGCAGGTCTGTTTTGCAGGAGAACCCTAGTGGGTCAGCTTTTCAGAGACACTTTCAATCTGCTATTGGCTCTTGCACTCACCTGCTGCTGCAGTGGGTAAACTCTCCCCAGTGGTTCAACTGCTGTCCCATGTGGTTACCTTACTCTACCAGATACAGGCTTGCTGGCTACTTTACAGTCCTCTTCTTGAGTGGGCCTACATTCCTTCACTCCCTGTGGCACAGCTGCTGCAATTATGTCGTCCTGGGGTTGCAGATGGATCGAACCCAACACATCTGGTTTTTACTTTATGGAAATATCTTGTCTCTTGGCTATGCTACATGTTATCTTTAGTTTTTTGGCTTGTTATTAAGTTTTTCTGTCTGTTTCCACAGGAATATGTAAGCATCAGAAACCTGGCCCAGCACTGCTATCATCTCCCTTTTTACAACATATAAATTTAAAGTATTTGGCAAGTAAAAGGAGCCAGATTGTCTATATGTATGCATATTCTTATTGCTATGTATGCACACAGAAAAATGAGTACATTTCCCTAAAACAATTGTACATGAATACAGAGCAAGCAGAAAGGCTTAGATAGCAAATGTATTATTAGGAATAATTCTATGTGATTATCAGGAACAATTGCCAGTGGCTTTCCCTGCTACTGAACGCTTCCTAGTTCTCTGGTTAATATTCTTCATTTAACTTTGCAAACCTAGCCTGTCTCTCATTTATGAGTTTGTGCCCACCTCTAGTCTATCAGAACTTTTTCTTTGATCTTTGATAACCATTTAACTATACTTCAGGAATAACTGGTATTTGGGAGAAAGAACACTATGCCAAGTGTACTCCTCTTGCCATACCAAAGCTGCTTTAGTGGCCTGGGCCAGCAGATGAGCCTAGAAAGAGTTCTTCTAGTTTATGCCTTCTTCTTAGCTTCTGCACTAAAGACTGATACTTGTGCATGCTCCTGATCAGCAGAAATCCTGTCCTGTCCTTAATTGTCATCTTTCCCCTTTGGGGTACCTCTGCTCAGGTTCCTTTTACTCACTTGTCTAGAAACATATATTCAAGGCTTTTTAGATGTGACACTGAACTATATGCAAACATATATTCTGTACAAACATAGTAATAAAAATATG
Organism: Uromys caudimaculatus; assembly: GCA_028551405.1. Lineage (NCBI taxonomy): Eukaryota > Metazoa > Chordata > Mammalia > Rodentia > Muridae > Uromys > Uromys caudimaculatus. The sequence goes on along the minus strand of CM052704.1, from coordinate 42,319,333 downwards.
GTCTTAAACGGGATTAGAACTTATAATAGGAATGACATTGAATTAAAAAGTTAAAATGCTTTAAAAGTTCATACACAGTAGAAAGTAGATATGTCGGGGAAAATATGCTTCAAAGTCCTTCCCATGTCTGAAAACATTTGGTTCTAGTGCTTCTCACAAGGGCAATGGCATTGCCAGAGAAATCATGCCAAGCAGGTCCATTTATTGAGGTACTTACATTTTATCCTTGATATTGAGGAAGACTGAACAATTAAAAGTGTTTTTCCTAGAAGTTGCTCAGACCCATTACATCCTCCAGAAAATTACTAAGATTGTTTTAAGTTCAGGAACATCAGTAGGCAAGAAAATGGAGATACCCAAACCTATTTTCTAGTATAAAGTACAAGCAACAGGTTCATATGTTACATCATACACAAAAGGCTGATTTCAGCTGCACATTCATTCCAAGTGACCTTATATCATGGGCAGTTTGCACATGTGATTTTCTTTATATGTCATGTTTTTACATACCTACACTTTTCATACTCAAAAAGCATTTTGGCTCTCCTATACAATTTCCATTTGCCCTCTCCCACATTTCACTTCAATATTCCTTTTATAGAATCAATCATTGATCATATTTTCTAATTATTTCATCTTCCCATATACCTCACTTTGTTCAGGAAGGAGAGATGGGTCTGTAATTTTTACTGAGGCATGTATGGTATTTGACATAGTCTTTGGAGCACAGAGGACTCTCATGTCTTTATTGGTCATGAGTTGTATTAATTGGGAATGGTAAGGGAAATGAACAAGACACATAAGCAGAACACTGCGAGGGACTGAGAAAGGAGTTTAAAAGTGAACCAAAGCCAGAAGAAAAGTGTTCCCCAGGAAAAGCAATAATTCTAAATCCAACTTCAGAATAGAAGGAAAGAATAATGCATGTTGGAGCGAGAAGGAAAAATAAAATATATGTTTGGAAGGAATGTAGAAATTGTTAGTAGAGGAAAGTAAATAGATCACAAAAATTACATTGTTAAATCATAAAAGCAATTAGATAAAACTTGCATTATAGTTGAAGTAGGTTTTGTTATTTAAAAGTTAAAAAGCAATATGAACAAAACTAAAGCTAAACAAACAAACAAACAAACAAACAAAAAGCAAGTTACAGCTAAATATCACTGGGATATGAAACAATAAAAACTAATTGAAGACTAAGTATTTTTTACCTTTCTTTCTTTCTTTCTTTCTTTCTTTCTTTCTTTCTTTCTTTCTTTCTTTCTTTCTTTCTTTCTTTCTTCCTTCCTTCCTTCCTTCCTTCCTTCCTTCCTTTCTTTCTATCTTTCTTTCTTTCTTTCTATTTCATATGCAGCCACCCCTCTCAGTCCCCCCCAGCGGAGTTCCTCTCTGTTTACCCTTCCCCTTTACCTACGAGAGAGCAGCCTGCCCCAATCTTCTCACTGTGGTGCAACAAGTCTCTACATGATTAGGCACATCCTCTCCCACCAAGACCAGACAAGGCAGTCCTCTGCTACATATGTGCCTGAAATCTTGGACCAGTTCTTGCATGCTTTTTGATTGGTGGCTAAGTCTCTGGGAGCTCTCAGGGATCCAGGTTAGTTAACAATGTTGGTCTTCCCGTGTGGTTGCCATCCCCTTCAGGGTCTTCAATCCTTCCCCTAACTCTTTCATAGGGGATCCTGGCCGATGTAGGCTGTCTGTTCTCTCCCTATCTATTCAATACAGTACTTGAAGTTCTAGCTACAGCAATAAGACAACAAAAGGAGCTGAAGGGAATAGAAATTGGAAAGAATAAGTCGAGGTTTCACTAATCACAGACGATATGCTAGTATACATAAACGACCCCCAAAGTCTACCAGAGAATTCCTACAGCTGAAAAACAACTTCAGCAAAGTGGCAAGATATAAAATTAACTCAGAGAAATCAGTAGTCCTTCTCTATACAAATTATAAACAGACTGAAAAGGAAACTAGGGAAACATTACCCTTCACAGTAGCCACAAATAATGTAAAATATCCACCATACTCCAAGGACACATGTTCCAGTATGTTCATAGCAGCTTTATTCATAATACTCAGAATCTAAAAGCAGCCTAGATGTTCTTCAACCAAAGAATGGATACAGAAAATATGATACATTTATACAATAAAATACTATTTAGCTATTTAAAAAAAAGAACACCATGAATTTTGCAGACAAATAGATGGAACTAGAAAATACCATCCTGAGTGAGGTAACCCAGACCCAAAAGGGCATGCATGGAATGTGCTCACTGCTAATAAATAGATATTAGCTATAAAGTAGAAATTACCACGATACACCCCACACAGACCCAAAGAAGAAAGGCCCATGTGAGGATGCTTGAATCCCACTTAGAAGGGGAAACAAAATAGTCATGGAAGGCAGAGGGATGGAGAAAACTGGGTGGGAGCGGAGAAGGCAAGGGGGATGGGGGCAGCATCAGGTATGGGGAGAGACAGGAGAGAGGCCCAGAGGACCAGGATAATGAATGGAAATATGCAGCTGCCAGGAGTTGGGGTGTGAGTTATCTCTAAGGAAGTGTCAGGATCTGGGATGAGGGAGGCTCCCCAGAGTCAATGCAGGGGCCCTTGGTTGAAATGCCCAAGAGTGAGGATATGGAACCTGAAAAGACTACCATCATTAGCCAGACAGGTCCCCCAGTGGAGGGACGGGGACACCAACCCAGCTACAAAACTTTTGACCACAAATCCTTCCTATTTAAAAGAAATGCAGGGACAATGATGGAGACTGAGGAAATGGCAGAGTGGCCCAACTTGAGACTCATGCCATGGGCAGGCACCAATCCCTGGCACTATTAGTGATGCTATGTTGTGCTTACAGACAGGACCCACATAGCTGCCCTCTGAGAGGCTCTATCCAACAGCTGACTGAGACGGATGCAGATACCCTCAGCTATGACTGAATATTTTAGATGGAAAGTTAGAGAAGTGCTATGTGGAATGACATCAAAAGTAGCATGGCTGTCTACATTAGAATTATAATGAGCAACAGAAATGTCACCTAAAATAATCTAAGATGTTCTCACATAAGCCAGAAGTTTGAGTTGAAATTAGAGACTAATGATTCCTTACATAAATTCTACTTACAATATCAACAGATCCATTGAAAACAGTTTCACTTCCATAACATCAACATCAGAATATATCCTTAGTGAGATATGTTTTGTTAAGATGTAAAATACATTGTGTAAGCTCATTCAGAACAACTAATAAGCAGGGCGGTATAAGAAACAAGGGAAGTAGAACAGAAGACTGGAATGAGAGATGGACTCTCAGTCACAGAGATGAACAAATTGGTTCATTCTCATTGGAACAGAAATATTCAGAAAGCAAACAGCAAGAACAGCCAAATAATGACCAACAAAATTCTTAAGTATAGGAGTCAGGATTTAACTACCCATTTGATTCATGACTTTTCCGACCTCTAGCAAGGAGGTCTTGTGTCATAGGAAAACAAACTATCATGCAGTCATATCTTACCAGGATGCAAAATGTATGCCTCCTCAAACTCTGGGAGGACGAGTACATGATTACAGAGTTATTAAACTGCACAAGCCATAATAAGTATTTGAAATTGCATAATGAATTAAATATATTCATTTGGGCTGCTGAACTTGCCAGTGTAGTGGATACTGCCTTTCAAAAGTTACTGGTCATCTGAAGAGACAATAGCAAACAATAAAATGTCTTCCTGCTCTGAGCAAAGTCAGTACTAGCTTTTAAACCTGAAAAATACTTGTGGGGGATTCTATTAAAGTTTAACTCAAGAACAAAATCACCCAATTCAAAAAGAGTAAAATTCTGAGAGACTGTGAGATGAGATTCTACCTATGAACCAAGTAGTCTAAGTAGATAACATGAATGCTTTGCCAGGCCTAAGGCATGTGAGCCTTTTACGCAAGAATTGAAATGCAACTTTTACGTCACTGTGGGAAACGGCTTTACCCATTTTTTTTTTTTTTCAGATAAGTGAAGCATGCCATCTGGACAATAGTCTGAAATACATGACACATGGTACTGCTTTCCTATTAGAGAAGAGGCCTAAATCCCCCTTCTGGACTCAGAGGATGACTCATGACTATCTGGAGGCATTGTGCTTGCAAATGGCCAGGGACTCCTCTAAGACACAGCACTCTGAAAACCCTCTCCTTCGCCACCTAGACCATACTCTGCTTCTGTAGTTGTGTCAAACAGTTCAAAGTTGTTAGTTGTGTTCTTTTTTATTGGACATTTTATGTATTTACATTTCAAATGTTATCTCCGTTCCTGGTTTCCCCTCCCGAGTCCCCCTATTCTATCCTCCCTCCCTCTGCTTCTATGAAGGTGCTGCCACTCGCACCCACCCACTCCCACCTAACTGCTCTGGCATTCCCCTACACTGGGGGCATTGGGCCTTCACAGGACCAAGGGCCTCTCCTCCTATTGATGCCAGACAATGTGACTCTCAGCTACATATGAGACTGGAACCACGGGTCCCTCCATGTGTACTCTTTGGTTGGTGGTTTAGTCCCTGGGAGCTGTGGGAGGGGTTCTGGTTGGTTGATATTGTTGTTCTTCCTATGGGGTTGCAAACCCCTTCAGTTCCTTCAGTCCTTTCTCTAACTCCTCCATTGGAGATCCTGTGCTCAGTCCAATGGTTAGCTGTGAACATCTGCCTCTTCATTTTTCAGGCTGCGGCAAAGCCTCTCAGGAGACAGCTATGTAAGACTCCTGTCAGCAAGCACTTCTTGGCATCCACAATAATGTCTGGGTTTGGGGACTGTATATGGGATGGATCCCCAGGTGGGGTAGTCTCTACACTTTGTCCCCATATTTCCTCCCATGAGTCTTATTGACAGTGTCCTTTGCCTTACAGAAGCTTTGTAATTTTATGAGGTCCCATTTGTCGATTCTTGATATTAGAGCATAAGACATTAGTGTTCTGTTCAGGAAATTTACCCCTGTGCCCATGTGTTCCAGGCTCTTCTCCAATTTCTCTTCTATTAGTTTCAGTGTATCTGGTTTTATGTGGAGATCCTTGATCCACTTGGATTTGAGCTTTGTAAAAGGAACTAACAATGGATTGATTTGCATTCTTCTACATGATGACCACAGTTGAACCAGCACCATTTGTTGCTGGATGGTTTTAGCTCTTCTGTCAAAGATCAACTGACTGTAGATAGGTGTGTGGGTTCATTCCACACCTTCGATTCTACTCCATTGAGCTACCTGCCTGTCACTGTACAAATACCATGCAGTTTTTATCACTATTGCTCTGTACTACAGTTTGAGGACAGGGATGGTGATTCCCCCAGTTCTTTTACTGTTGAGAATAGTTTTCGCTATCCTGGGTTTTTTTTTTTGTTATTCCAAATGAATTTGCAAATTACTCTAACTCTATGAAGAATTGAGTGGGAATTTTGATGGGATTGCATTGAATCTGTAGCTTGCTTTTGGCAGGATGGCCATTTTTACTGTATTTATCCTGCCGATCCATGAGCACGGGGGATCTTTCCACCTTCCTAGATCTTCGATTTCCTTCTTCAGGGATTTAAAGTTCTTGTCATACAGATCTTTCACTTGCTTGGTTAGATTCACAACAAGGTATTTTATATTATTTGTAACTATTGTGAAAGGTGTCATTTACCTAATTTTTTTCTCAACCTGTTTATCCTTTGAGTATAGGAAGGCTACTGATGTGTTTGTGTTAATTTTATATCCAGCCACTTTGCTGAAGTTGTTCATCAGCTGAAGGAGTACTCTGGTGGAATTTTTGGGGTCAGTGAAGTATACTATCATATCATCTGCAAAAAGTGATATTTTGACTTCTTCCTTTCCAATTTGTATCCTTTTGACCTCTTCTTGTTGTCTGATTGCTCTAGCTGGAACTTCAAGTACTATATTGAATAGATAGGGAGAGAGAGGACAGCCTTGTCTCTTCCCTGATTTTAGTGGGATTGCTTCAAGTTTCTCTCCATTTAGTTTGATGTTGGCTACTGGTTTGCTATATATTGCTTTTACTATGCTTAGGTATGGGCCTTGAATTCCTGATCTTTCTAAGACCATTAAGGGGTGTTGATTTTTGTTACACGCTTTCTCATGTAGTGGGATAATCATGTGGGGGTTTTTTGTGTTTGTTTATATAGTAGATTATGTTGATGGATTTCCATATATTGAACCATCCCTGCATCCCTGGGATAAAGCTCTTGGATTCTGTTTGTGAGAATTTTATTGAATATTTTTGCATTGATACACATAAGGGAAATTGGTCTGAAGTTCTCTTTCTTTTTTGGGTCTTTGTGTGGTTTTGGTATTAGCTTAACTGTGTCTTCATAGAAAAAATTGGGTAGTGTTCCTTCTGTTTCTATTGTGTGGAATAGTTTGAAGAGTTTTGGTATTAAGTCTTCTTTGAAGGTATGGTAGAATTCAGCACTAAACCCATCTGGTCCTGGGCTTTTCTTCGTTGGGAGACTTTTAATGACTGCTTCTATTTCTTTAGGGGTTATGGGACTGTTTAGATGATTTATCTGATCCGGATTTAACTTTGGTATTTGGTATCTGTCTAGAAAATTGTCCATTTCATCCAGATTTTCCAGTATTTTTTTTTGAATATAAGCTTTTGTAGTAGGATATGATGATTTTTCAAATTTCCTCGGTTCCTGTTTCATTTCTGATTTTGTTAATTTGGATACTGTCTCTGTGCCCTCTGGTTAGTCTGGCTAAGGATTTATCTATCTTGTTGATTTTCTCAAAGAACCACCTCCTGGTTTTGTTGATTCTTTGTATAGTTCTTTTTGTTACTGCTTGGTTGATTTCAGCCCTGAGTTTGTTTATTTCCTGCTTTCTACTCCTCTAGGGTGTATTTGCTTCTTTTCATTCTAGTGCTTTCAGGTGTGTTATTAATCTGCTAGTGTATACTCTCTCCAGTTTCTTTTTGGAGGCACTTATAGCTATGAGTTTTCCTCTTAGCACTGCTTTCATTGTGTCCCATAAGTTTGGGTATATTGTGCCTTCATTTTCATCAAATTAAAAAAGGTCTTTAATTTCTTTATTTCTTCCTTGACCAAGTTGTCACTGAGTAGAGCATTGTTCAGCTTGCATTTGTATGTAGCCTTTCTGTTTTTTGTTTGTTTGTTTTGTTATTGAAAACCAGCCTTCTTCCGTGGTGACCTGATAGGATGCTTGGGATTATTTCAATCTTCTTTTATCTGTTGAGGTCTGTTTTGTGACTGATTATATAATCAGTTTTGGAGAAGGTACCATGATGTGCTGAGAAAAAGTTGCATTCTTTTGTTTTAAGATGAAATGTTCTATAGATATGTGTTAAATCCATTTAGTCCATAACTTCATTGTGTCTCTGTTTAGTTTCTGTTCCATGATCTGTGCATTGATGAAAGTTGGGTGTTGAAATCTCCCACTATTGTTGTGTGAACTTTGAATTTTAGTAAAGTTTCTTTTATGAATGTGGGTACTCTTGCATTTTTGAGCATAGATGTTCAGAATTGAGGGTTCATCTTGGTAGATTTGTTCCTTTGATGAATATAAAGTGTTCTTCCTTATCCTTTTTGATAACTTTTGGTTGAAAGTTAATTTTGTTCAATATTAGAATGGCTCTTCCAGCTTGTTTCTTGGGACTACTTGCTTGGAAAATTGTTTTCCAGCCCTTTATTTTGAGGTAGTATCTGTCTTTGCTACTGAGGTTTGCTTCCTCTATGCAGCAAAATGCTGGGTCCTGTTTATGTATCCAGTCTTTTAATCTATGTCTTTTTATTGAATCCATTGATGTTTAGAGATATTAAGGAAAAGTAATTGTTGATTTCTGTTATTTTTGTTTTTAGAGGTGGAATTATGTTTGTGTGGCTATCTTCTATTGGGTTTGTTGAAAGAAGATTACTGTCTTGCCTTTTCTAGGGTGTAGTTTCCCTCCGTGTCTTGGGGTGTTCCATCTATTATCCTTTGTAGGGCTGGATTTGTGGGAAGATATTGTGTAAATTTGGTTTTGTCATGGAACGTCTTGTTTTCTCCATTTATGTTAATTGAGATTTTGTTCTGTAAAGTAGACTGGGCTGGCATTTGTGTTCTCTTAGGATCTGTATGAGATCTGCCCAGGATCTTCTAGCTTTCATAGTCTCTGGTGGGTAGTCTGGTACAATTCTGATAAGTCTGCCTTTATATGTTACTTGTGAATTTTCTCTTACTGCTTTTAAGATTCTTTCTTTTTTGTGCATTTTGTATTTTGATTTTTCTATGATGAGAGGAATTTCTTTTCTGGTCCAATCTATTTGGAGTTATGTAGGCTTCTTGTATGTTCATGGGCATCTCTTTTTTTAGGTTAGGGAAGTTTTCTTCTATTATTTTGTTGAAGATATTTACTGGCCCTTTTAGTTGGGAATCTTTGTTCTTTTCTGTACTGATTATCCTTAGGTTTGGTCTTCTCATTTTGTCCTGGATTTCCTGAATGTTTTGGGTTAAGAGCTTTTGGCATTTTACATTTTCTTTGACTGTTTTGTCAATGTTTTCTATGGTATCTTCTGCACCTGAGATTCTCTCTTCTATCTCTTTTATTCTGTTGGTGATGCTTGCATCTATGTCTCCCAATTTCTTTCCCAAGTTTTCTATCTCCAGGATTGTCTCCCTTTGTGATTTCTTTACTGTTTCTACTTCCATTTTTAGAACCTGGATAGTTTTGTTCAATTCCTTCACCTGTTTGGTTGTGTTTTCATGTAATTCTTAAGGGATTTTTGTGTTTCCTCTTTAAGGGCTTCAACTTGTTTAACTGTGTTCTCCTGTATTTCTTTAATGAAATTATTTATGTCCTTCTTAAAGTTTTTTTGCCATCATCATGAGATGTGATTTTCCAGTGTGGTGAGGTATCCAGTACTTGCTATGGTGGGAGAACTGAGCTCTGATGATGCCGTGTAGCCTTGGTTTCTGTTGCTTAGGTTTTTGTGCTTGCTTCTCGCCATCTGATTATCTCTGGTGTTAGGGTGGTCTTACTGTCTCTGACTGGAGCTTGTCCCTCCTGTGGGCCTCTGAGCCTGTGCTCTTATGTGTGTCAGCACTCCTGGGAAACTAGGTCACAGGGTTAGCTTCGTGGCACTGATGGAAACTGGAGGGCTCCTCTCCCTGGTAGTTCTGCAGCTCCTGTGTACTGTGTGCTCCTGGCAGGTCTTTCTTTGGCCAGCTGCTGGTACAAAAGTGGTGATCTCACCTGTGAACTTAGGAGCAACAGTGCTCCTGGAATACCAGCTCTCTCTGGGTGGGATGTGGGTATGGATGGCTGTGGAACAGCCTTAGCTCTAGGGCACAGATGGAGGCAAGACACTAATTTCTCTGGCTGGTGTTTCTAGCTCACTGACTTCTAATCTTCCATTTTCCTTTTCAAAAGTTTTCTTTTCTTGATCTTGTGGAAACTTTGCTTCACATGACCACTTAACACTCAGGGCCATTTGTTATTGTTAGATGAAGAAACATGTGTGATATCTCATACCTAAACTATCCACAAATCAATATAGCATTATACAACATATAATTGGTAAAAATAAAATAAGCCAATAGGGAGTTCAGCACATATAAATTAAAGACTGGGAATTAAAAACATGGAGAATTCATGAAAGATAATGGGTTAGACTATTCTACCTACAAAAAACATAATTACATATTTTCAGGATTGGCATAGTGTGTCTTTAGGAGTTAATACTTCATTCACCTTTCTCCACCTATAACTGTTGTCCCTCCATATGTTTGCTATACTTGGATGTATGAATTCTATGATGTTACAAGAATCTAAAAAGAGCAAACAGCAAATTTAAGAAAAGAAAGCATAATTCCAGTTTTATATTTAATCTTTCCAAATAGTTTTTGAATCTTATTTTTCTCACTCTTTTTTTTTTTTTTTTTTTTTTTTTTTTTTTTTACTATGGAGTCTGTTCTTTCAAAGAATACATGAAGAAAAGAGACAGCATTCAGAATCCCAATGTTTGAGACTCCATACTGTCTTCATAGAAAAAAGTCTCAGTTAGGAGACATACCAACTATGAGGGGAAAACAGATTTAATTCTGTCCTCTGGATGCAGAACAGCTGTTGAGTAGGCTTGGAGCACCAGCAGAAGACACCACAGTCCCACAGCTCCAGTTGATACTCTCATAAGAAACCATTTCTCTTCAGTCCTCTGTGCACTGCTCATTTATACCTTCCATGTGCATTGCCCATTCATCCTTTTCTACTTCTTCCCAGTCCTGTGTGCACTGTCCATTCATCCCTTCTGTGTGCATTGCCCATTCATCCCTTCCTACTTCTTCCCAGTCCTGTGTACACTGACCATTCATCCCTTCTGTGTGAATTGCCTATTCATCTCTTCTATTTTGATTCTCCTTTTTTGTGGGTATTATGCCATCAATTCTGATGACACACTTTTCTCAAATATTCAGTTCTTTCTTCAAGAACAGATACCTTGGAAAGATTTTGATGAGAGAAAAGGCTTTTCATAACTATCACTAAAGTTTTAAAAATTATCTGAGGACCAAATAGTAGCCAGGAGGGACGAAAACAACAAAAAAAAAAGAACATCGTTTTTTGTCTTCTCATCTCCTGTTACTGATGTACATCCATGTCCAAAGAAGAAAATATTACACATCATTAATGCTTTTATGCTTTGCAAAGATACCCAGTAGACATTTTACCATAGATGAAAACAATAAAACCCAAAAGTAATGACATATCCATAACTGCTTTAACACTATTCTTGTCTTAAAATCAGACATCTGGCAAAGGAAAAAAAAGAACCCACCCCCAAAACAAACAAACAACAACAACAAAAACCACGAACAAAACAAAATAAAACAAAAACAACTAGGGAAATATGATCAAACACTTATCATTATTAAAAAATGTTTTAAATGAACTTTTAATTAAAGTTGATATATTTAATTAGAGAGCATTAAAGTTTCTACTCAAATTTTACATTCTTTTACATTGATGGATTGGACTAGTTTATACATGCCACATTTTCATTTTAAATTATTTTTATGTTATCTTATTTTATTTATAGAAGTGTTTCGCCTGCATGTATATTTGTATAACACATGCTTGCAAGTTGCCCACAAATTCAGAAGACTGCATTTTGTAGGACAGGGGTTACAGACAGTCCTGAACTACCAGGTGGATGCTAGGAATTAAACAGGACTGATGTGGACGAGTAGCCATTGCTCTTATCCACTGAGTAATGTCTTCAGCTTCTTGACTATTAAGCATTAATACTTATAATATTAAGCATTGACTACTTGCGCATTAAGAATATAAATTAGTAGGAGTGGAGAGAAGGCTCAGTGAATAAAAGCACTTGCTGCCAAGCCTGCGATGACCTACATTTGATCTCTGGGACCAATGTGGTAGAAGGAGAGAACCAACTCTATGAATGAATATAGGTAACAATAGCATCTTGGATTGCAAAACTTAAGAGAGGAAAAAATTCTCCATGCAGAAATGTTTGGGAGAGTCAGGTTTAACTTGAATTAAACATTACATAATATATGCATTTATTGACATATCACAGGCTTCACAATACTTGTGTGTGTCACTTGAACTAACTTGAGAGAATTTTAAGAGACTTAGTAAGCATAAGCAGGATTGTCCATGTACAAAGGACAGCTATACAGAGGCAAGGAAATCTGTTTGTTTCAGTCCAGCCTCTACAGCATAGTGAGTCTCTGTGTTTAAAATGACAGCCATTACCCAGTTCCAATAGATTGCTGAGATGAGACTATTTGCCGAGTTCTACTGGCTACTTTTATTTTAGAAGCCAAGTCAGATACTAGGATTTAAAAGAATACTCCTAACTTTAATATAGTTCAAGATCTTAGAAAACACCTTTTGAGCCATAAAAGTCAGCTGATAACATTAAGCCAATGCAAATGATAGTAACATCAAACTGGACTGAAATTCTCAGGAAAGCATAAACCAAGAGATAGAGAATGTCAGGATGAGACTCCTAACAGCTTACAATTGAAGAGAAAACCTTGGAGCAGGTACTATAGGGCATCATTCACATATTTTATTGTAGAAGGGAAAATTACCATTTTATTTCTCATTATGGTATGTTTCACTATAGATCCATAACAGCTCATTTCAAATAGTCCTCAGCTGAGCAAACCTAGCACAGTGCTTCCTTCAATTCATGGTCTTCTTGATGGTCATCAGTGACATTTTCTACTATCAAACTCCTGTCATCTCTCACTCCCACCATTCTCCGAAGCGGGTGACAGTGATCATATCTCATCATTGACAAGGGAAATAGAAATCACTATATTTCTCACAGCTCAGACTCAGCCAGTTGTTCTCCATTCATCTTCATCTCTCAACATTCCAGACAAATTTTACTATATGTGCTGGTATTACACTTCCATTTTCCTAAGGCAAAAGAAGAAAAGTGTCTCGTCCATCAGAAAAAATAAAACTGGAAACAAAACCTCTTACACGGCCTTCTCTATCTCCCGTGGTTTTATTTTAGGGTCAAATGTGAACACATTAGGTCTCACCTTGGCAGCTCCTTTTCTCATTTCTCTGAGTAAGGTTCTATCAGGCCAACTGGTCTGCTATGCTGTGATTAGGTCTCTCTGAGTAAGTGTGCCACACTGTGACCACACCTCTCTGAGTAAGTCTGCCATGCTGTCATAGGTTTCTCTAGGTAAGTCTGCCATGATATGACAGTTTTCTCTAAGCAAATCTGCTGCAATGTGACCTGGCCTTTCTGGGTAACTTTTTTACAATGTGACCAAGTATCTCTGGGTAAGTCTGTCATACTGTGACTAGGCCTTTCTGGGAAAATCTACCATACCATGACTGATCTCTCTGGGTCAGTCAACCATGCTTTTCAGTCCTTTGAAGCCTTCCTCCAGTCCTCTCCTCTCTTGTCTACTTGGCATCATGACCCTGGTAGCCATTTTCTTCCCAACCCATGTGGTCTATGGGCCTCTTTGACACACAGGTCTCCAAGTCTTCCTCAGACTCTTCCTTGGATCACAGTTTTTATTTCACATTACCAGGTATCTCTCCCTTCATTGTTTCAAATGATTGGTAAATGCTTTCATATGATGCTTTTCTTTGGAAACAGTTTTTACTGTGAAATTTTATATTTCTGTACAGTTCCTTCTTGAAAGTTGAAGAAAGACTGAAGGCATAAACAACGTTCACAGCATAATATGCAGTGCACCAAATCAAAGCCTTGGAAGAATGGCCTCTCTACACAAAGTCCCTCTCCTAACTAAGAAGCGGTTTTCATTGATCAGTGCTGAAAAAGGAGGGACCAGTGCCACTAGGTTATCAACTATGCTTTAGGGCAGTCCCTATTTCCGGGACTATCTGGCCAAACACAAAAAGTATTCCATGTTTTTTGTCTGTGCTATTTGTTTTGTTTTGGTATATTTTTATCTTATTGTCTTATGTTTAGTTTCTCTGTTTGTTTGGTTTTTTTTTGAGAGACAGAGAGAGAGATAGAGAGAGAGACAGAGACAGAGATTGGGGAGTGTGGGAGGATCAAGGAGGAGTTGGGAAAAGGAAAGTGTTCAGAATATATTATATAAAACCCACACATAATATTTAATTAATACAATCTTTATATATGAGACATGGAAATCAATAAGACTTTGCTTTTGATACATATCCTTTTCTTAAAAAAAGAATATATCTTTGGTTGGAAACAAACAGCTACTAAGGAGAAACCAAATAAATGATCCTCAACTGGACAATGATTCTTTTCTGGTCCAAGGGAGAGTGGTGGCTACTGTCATCCTTTCATCCCCCATGTTCCAGATTTTGATGGGAGCAAAGTTGTCCCTTTGCTGTGAGAACAAAGCTTTACAAGAATAAAAGAAATCCCTCTACTTCTTAATATAAGGTTGGGGTCTTGATTTATAGATGTAACAGTATGTGGTTTATAAGAAAAGCATGATTTTGGAACCAGATCATGCAATTGGTGACTGATAACACTACAAAGGAATTATTCTGTTAAGAAAATAAATACGAATAGAAGCCTTTTAATAATTACCAATACAATTTTTATAAATATTTTACTTCACTTTGAACTTTTGAGTGTTCCATAGAATGAAGTAGTTATTAATAAATCCATGGGGGATTAATGTGTTCTTTTCATAACAATTTCAGAGCATTGGTGATGATTGGGTGGAGATTTATTCTTGTGACAATATTTACTCTGACATGACTGGCAAGGACCAAAAATGAACAAAAAGATCAAATGAAGATTAGAATTCTGAACACTGAGACAACCTTATGACATTGTTATTTTGGAAAAAGCATTTTGGATAAACCTCCCTTGTCTCTAGTATTAGGAAGAGGAAAATCCAGGAGAGGCACAGACAGTTGAGGCAATGACTCCTCAGAAGAGAAAACTGGAGGGGGAGCCATTTTTCCCTACAGAATGTGAAACCTGAGTTCTAGATTCTTCAGGGAGAAACACTTATTTCAGTTATTAACATGTTGGTGAACTCTGTAATGGAGTTTATACTGTCTCTATCTGCTAGAAGTAGATAGTTGTTCTATCACTCTTTAAATATATCCAGGAGATGAGGCAGGGTAGATGTGCATGGTCCAGGAATCATACTTCAAGTGTTCTGAATGAGTAACGACAAGATCAGGACGATGGAAATCTTCCATGGCTGCTGTAAATCATACCCTTGTCTTTTGTTGTAACCTTTTCATGATATATATTGTGTATTTCATGATCACATTCTCATATAGAATTTTTCTTGTAAAAGTCATCCCATTTACCCTCTTTTGTCACCCTTCCACCCTTGCTGATCTTTTTTCTCTTTCCAACTACTGTCCCTTCTACTTCTCTCTTTTTGTATATGTGTAGCCTATGAGTTTAATTAAAGTTGTCTGCAGGATCATGGTTGAAGGATTACTTATAGAATAGGCAATTTACATGGGACTATACCACTGAGGAAGATGCCTCTTTCTCACTAACCAAACCACTACATTGATTGCATATAGACAGTTGGGGAAGGGTTGGGCCTTCTCAGGTTCATAAAGAGATGACAAACTCTTTATGAATTTGTGAGTGCAGGTGGCCCATCATGCCTGGAGAACAATGTTACACAATATTCTGTTTATTCTTCTGGCTCTTACAATCTTTTCATCCTCTATTCTATGATATTTCTGAGCCTTGGGGGGGATGCTATAGATGTCCCACTTGACAGATTAGAATTGAACCAGCTATTAGTCTCTGCAGTTTCCACTACTTACTGTGAAAATAAGTAACTGACAAGAACTAATAATGGCATTAACTTACAGGCACAAACGTGAATCTGAGAAGGATGAGCATAACACAATTGTTTTGATAAAGTTGACAGTACCAAATGTGAGTTCCCTCCCATGGAGCAACACAACTGGGGATTGGTTGGTTACCACAATACCAGTCATTTTACCACACCAATCGCCTTTTGAGATGGGAATATTAAGGGAGATATAGTAATCCTTTACTTGTGTGGAGATGATTAGAAACAGACTCTGTTTATCCTTGAATGGTAAAGAAGATTGTGTAGATATGCATTACACTTGGCATTTTGGTTTTGATAGCCACAGTTCTATCCAGTGTCAAGAGATCACAGTAGAGCCTACATGGATGTGTTGTACTAGTTTCCTTAGGGACAATTTGAATTTACTATACATTAGCCTCAGGGGATTTGAGTTAATTACTGAGTTCAAATGACCTCTCAGCTTCCATGACTCAAGGAATTTTTGTTGTCTTCCTTTTTGATCATATTGGGAACACGCAGTGTAAATTTATCCTATATAGAACTGTTGTGGGAAATATTTAAAAAGAAGACTGGCACTTTCCCGTGCTAGTGCCTGCAACCGGTGGGCCACAGAGTGGGCTCCTGCCCAGTGTCTCACTCAGCAGTCCCTCTGTGCCAGAGCTCCTGAGTCCCCTAGCGGATCTCTGCCACCAGGCCCATGCGACAACCGCCCACCCCAAGGTCAGCCATCTCAGCACCCAATTACCCGGTAGAATTAAAACTCTTGAGCATGTAGTTAACCAATGGTTTATGTATCAATAAAAACACAATTTACAAGATGCCAATACAATAATTTCAGAGCCAATTGATAATGATAAAAGCTGCCCACCTAGATTAGACAACTTATCACAAAAT
>CM052704.1:42255640-42298140 GCA_028551405.1 Uromys caudimaculatus | reverse complement strand
TATGTACCTAGATCCTCACACTTATTTAGTCTCACCAGAGCCTTGCAAGTTCAGATTGCCTCCTTACATTGGGTCGGTTATCCAATGAGCCGCCTAGATTGAAGGTCATCTCCCACTTTGCTCCCTCTTACCCCTTCACTGTACCACAGCCACCTTCCAAATTCATCCCTTCCTTTACTAACTATTGTTACTTATACAAATGAGTAAATCAACACATAAAACAACCTGCTGAATCCATGACCGCTCAGGATTGTTAACCCGTCAGAAGGCTTGCATGTCTTTTTATTTAGTTAGTTTTACTTTTAAGCCATTGTTTAATCTATATTTCACACAAAATGAAACAATTCATGTTCTTCTGTCACACTTCTCCTCTTACTGATTCCGAGGGTCAAACTTAACACCTTTGTGGCAGCTTCTTTTATTACTATTATTATTATATTTCAGAGATAATAGTAAAATTACATCATTTCCCCCTTCCTTTCCTCCTTCCCCAAATCTCCCATATATCTATCCTTGCCCTCTTTCAAATTCATGTCCACTTCTTTCATTAATTGTCATTATATGCATATATGTGTATGTACATGTATATGTGTAGAAATATAACCTGCACTGTCTTTGGACTGTTATTAATATATTTTCCTGGCTGACCATTTGGTACTGGATAACCAATTGTTACTCTCTTCCCTGGGGAAGACTATTTCTCCCCTCAGCTTTCCTTAATTTGGTCTAGTTCTTCATGCAGGGTTGAGGCCTCCTGGGCTTGCCTTCATGCATTTTATCCTGTGTGTTGCTGGTGGCCTTGTTCAGCTTAAGTTTAGTCAGTCATGCTGTTGGTAGTTTGTGGGTGTAGTTCCCGAGATTAGTAGCAAACATAGTCTTATAGCAAACTCCCTATTCCTCTTGCAATTTTTCTATCTCCCTCATTTGCAATGTTCCCTGAGCTTTAGCTGTGAGAATTGATTGGTAGAAGTATGCATTGGGACTGAGCTCTACAACTCTGCATTTAATTGATTGTAGTTCTCTGTGATGGTCTCCGTCTGTTGTGAAGAGAAGTTGCATTGATAAAGAGTAACTTAGCTATGAGTATAAAAACAAATATTTAAAATATTTAAAATAGTTAGAGGTTATTCTGGTTTAGTAAAGTGTAGGTTGTAGGTTCTCCTCCCATATCCATGACTTCACTAGACCTGAGTAGTTGGCTAGGTTTCCAGATGGATTGCTTCTTGTTGTGGGGCAGGTCTAAAATCTAATTAGAAAATTGATGGTTACTGTTGAAGTACTTGTGTTACTAGCATGCTCTTAGAGTTCTCATGCCATGTGAGTTGTTGCTCTACTTCATAGGCATCGTAGCTGGGTAGACCTGTGGCTTGCTTCCCTCTTTTGGAAGCTTTCATGGCATCTTCTGATGCCAACTAGCCCTCAGGGAAAAGGCATTCAGATCAGTTCCAACTCAAGGGATTCTGTGCTTTGTATCTGGAGCATACGGTGTCTTCAGCAATAATGTCTTACCTTCTACCTCTGGGAGTCAACTACAGGCAATAGAAATAGTCTAATATTTCGGTGATCTCTTGGAAAACACTGATCAACAACTTAAAAGAGTTTCTAACTTTTATTTGGGTTTCCTTAGACGGTCTTTGTCTCTTGCAGGGAACATCTTGGAGGGAAATATCAGATGAAAAAAATTTCATTTAAACTTTATATTTGTATATATTTACACACAGACTTGCATTTGTTATTTGTTTATATTTCCTAGTGTTATTTTATTTTCTTCCCTCCTTTTGTGATTATCTCTCTCATTTTCCCTAGTTAGAGCCCTTCTTTTTTCTCATTTCCCTGATTAAATGACTTCCCCTTGCTATTTCCTTCTCTACTGTTCCCTGACCCACAACCCAGCAGTGGTTCACTCTTGCTTTCCTTCTTTCCGCAGGTACTGCTTGTAAGCACTCATAGCTGATGATTTGGAGTTAAGAGCTTGTGATGAGAGAGAACATACAACATTTTTTTTTTATTCCTAAGTGGGGGAAAATATCATCTCTTTTGTAATTTCAGCAACTAATATTCTCACCTAATAACTATTTCCAAATATTTTTAAATGAATGTCATTCTATTGTCAATTTTAGGCTTCATACAGACTTACTCATACTGTTGCATACCATTATGCTCTGATGGACAGATTTGTTAGCACCAATACCTTAACACCATTGTAATATTTCAGACATACATTAATCCCAATTGGAATCATCTCCAGTTTTCCATCACAAGTGGGGAGTAAAGTCTCAATTTCTGAACATCATGGGTAAAACATCCACAGTCATGCTTCTAAGGATAAACAGCAGCCGAGGATGAATCAGCTTGTGCTCCATGAAAGGCATGCAGAGCTATCTGCACACTTCTGATAAAAGGTTTCTCTGTGGCTCTGTGGCTCCTTTCTTTGGAACTCATTCACATCTAACTGGAGAGTATTTCCTTTTCTTTTGAGATCCTGGTCAAAATGTCCCATTCAATTATGCCCCCCCCCACCTCAGAATGCTATTTGGCCAAGATAAATTTTAAGGCTTTGTTAATTTTCAATTATATATATATATATATATATATATATATATATATATATATATATATATATATATATATATGTATGCTGAGGGTTGTAGAAGTGACTTACAAATACAACTTCTTCAAATATCACTGCATGACTTTGAGCAGAGCTGATTGAAAAGAGAATTGCCCATTCACACAGCTTTCCAGAATGTTGCCTTTAGAACACACTTTATTTCAGAATGGCTCATTTGCCCTGGGTCTAATTTCCATTATTCCAGGCTTTGTTTTATGAACAATATTCAAGGAGCCAAGTTTTAACAGTTTACAAATGTCTCCAAATTACATTGATTTTATAATAGCTTTAACATTTACACAGTGCCTGCTGATTCTAATTGTTTCCTAGCAGACATGGTTTTCTTGCATCCTCACAGTACCCCTGTAGTTGGGGCTAACAGGGGTTCGAGTTGGGCGGGGTGAAGGCAAAGACTTTCAATCATTATATAATCCATTATTATTTTGTTTGCTAAATGTTTGTCACATGGACCCTTGGTAGAAAACATGGATGGATAAGGGAAGGGATTACTGTCCTCAAGAATTTATAGCTCAATAGAGAGCAGAAAAGAAAAAAAAAGAAGGAAAAGATAATGAGTACAGAGCAAAATCAAAGCCACATCCAGAGAATGAGATTCAGTGTTCCAGAGCTGCAAGAGAACTTGCAACTAAATATGTAATAAATTACATCTAAATAATGGATATGTAAGGAAATGAAGCTTGGTTTTCTAGACTAGGAAGAAATCTAAGCTGGAGAAGATGGTGCATCCCTATAAATACCAGCAGTCAGAGAAGTGAGGCAGGGGATCATGAGTTTTGAGGCCAGTGTCAACCATATAGTCAGACCTTGTCTCAAAAAGACAACAAATCTGCATGTGAGTATTGCCAAGGACATTGAGATTTATTTGTGGGAGTAATTTAATTAGTAAAAGAATTTAAAAATTGACTCAGAAGGAAGTTCATAAAATATTTTATTGGACTTTGAGAGAAAAATAACAATAGAGATAAGCTGAAAACTCTGGCAGCTGTCAAAAGAAAGAAAGATGGGGAGGGGAATCAAGAGAACTGAGAGTAGGGAAAACATGTTTAAGAGTGTTGAGCTGCGGATCTGAGCTCAAAGGGCTTATCATATCAAATTGTATGGCAATACAATACAAAACATAATACCAAGGGCACATGGTTAGAAATGGAAATAGAAACAGCTTATTATGAGTGATAGTTTGTATATGCTTGGCCCAGGGAGTGGCATATTAGGAGGTGTAGCCTTGTTGGAGTAGGTGTGTCACCTTAGGCTGTGCGTGTGGGCTTTAACATCCTCGTCCTAGCTGCCTGGAAGCCAGTATTCTGCTAGCAGCCATCAGATGAAGATGTAGAACTCTCAACTCCTCCTGCACCATGTCTGCCTGGATGCTGCCATGTTCCTGATTTGGTGATAATGGACTGAACCTATGAACTTGTAAGACATCCCCAATTAAATATTGTCCTTGTAAGAGTTGCCTTGATCATGGTCTCTGTTCACAGCAGTAAAACCCTAACGAAAACATTATGAAAGTAAAAATATAGTTCTAACGAGGGGCTAAAAAACCCTAAGTAACTAGCACCATGGCATGTAATCCTTTATATGACCTTTATAGTCCACACCACTCCTGTTTTGCATGCATGTTCCATTTGTTAGATATAGCCCAGGTAATTCCAGTCTTCCTCTACATAGGAACTTCTTTCCAATGTGTATTTTGATATTTTGGTTCAATGTCTGTTTTCCTGCCACAGAGTGTATGGTTAGGGGGTGGACTGAGATGGACTGATGAAAACACTTCATAGCTGTGAGTCCTTCTCATTCTGTTATGGGTTATGTTGCATAACACTGCTAATAATAGTCAGATGTATGCCACCCACGTTTTGCTTTGCACCTGTCATTCATACTTGTGGGGAAAAAAGACAGTGAAGATAGAGGGAAAACAGAAAATTGATATTGACTGAAGAGACCCACACAAAAATTTTATGAAAATAACAGACTATCTTGTCTAAGTACCTTGCCATTTGACTTTATTGATACTTTGACAGGTGCCATTGATAAGTCTCATGGGGAAATGGCCAAATGAGAATGAAGGAGAATCTGCAGACGTGTGTAGCCAGTAGACTGGGCAATCTGGCCATTGATAACTAAATGTTGATAGCAATGTAGGTAAAGAGATAATCACTAATTAATTTATTCATTCAACAGAAACATGGAGTGCCTGTTCACATCATGTAGCAATACTCTACCATCAAAACAGCCTGAGTACTGGCCACCAGGTGCCTCCAACCAATCTTCATCTGATCAGTAAACAGGACCACATATGGCTATTTAAATATTAGTTTACATTAAATAAAAATTATGATTTTCATTTCCCTATCACACTGGCCATATGATAGGAGCTTTGTAGCCACATGTTATATAGTCCAGTTGCTGAATTTTCTACCATTAAGGAGTTCTTTTGTTGGAGAATTCTGCAAGCATTGTGCTCTGCTCTAAATATCCTCACTAAATGAAGCCTTTCCACAAAGAACTCTATTAGAACAATTTCTTCCTCAGAAATTTCTCAGATTTCTTACCTCCAGAAGGAAGTGGTCCTGAGCTTTAAAATAATTGTTATGTAAGTGTTCTGCCTACATGCATGTCTGTGCACTACATGTATGTCTGTGTACTACATGTGTGTGCACTACATGTGTGTCTGTGCACTACATGTGTGTCTGTGCACTACATGTATGTCTGTGCACTACATGTATGTCTGTGAACTACATGTGTGTGCACTACATGTGTGTCTGTGCACTACATGTATGTCTGTGAACTTCATGTGTGTCTGTGTACTACCTATGTGTCTGTGCACTACATGGGTGTCTGTGTACTACATATGTGTCTGTGCACTACATGTATGTCTGTGAACTACATGTGTGTCTGTGTACTACCTATGTGTCTGTGCACTACATGGGTGTCTGTGTACTACATATGTGTCTGTGCACTACATGTATGTCTGTGCACTACATGTATGCCTAGTATCCAACAGGTCAGAAAAAGGCACTGGATTCCCTGCACTGGGCAATGATTGCAAAGGTCCCATCCTCTGCAAGAACAGCCAGTGCTCCTAAGCCCTGAACCATCTCTCCACCCATAGCTTCTGAGCTCTTAATGTGTATTCAAGTTACCAGAGGATCTTGTTCTGACACTGTCTCTGATTCAGTAGGGCTGCAGAGCACCTAGATATTCTTCTTCTTTGAAGTCCCAGCTGATGCTGCTCTTCATCAGTTTTCTCTAGCCATCATTGCTTGCTCAGCTGTCCACACCTATATCTGATATCCATTGGCTCCAGATAAAACCTCCCTTGCTCCAGCAGCTAATTTCTTCTTGATAGCATTTTCATGCAAGATGACATCCTGAGTCCACCTAGTCTGCTCATCTTCAAGAAGGCCTCCCAAAAGGCTCAAGGCTCTTAGAGCATCCCAGTACAGTTAGTGAGATGGTTAGTGCTGATTGAGAGCTTGACAGGATCTACACTCACCTGAAAAACAAGCTTTGGCATGGTTGTGAGGGATTTCCTAGGTTAGGTTAGCATCTGGTATGCCTGAGAGAACTCACATCAACTAGGTTAGTTGAGATAAGAAGCTCCACCTCAGTTGTTGGCAGCACCATCCCATGGGCTCAGGCTTGGGTCATAATGTAAAAAAGGAAAAAGTGAGTACCAGGATTCATCTTTATCTCCTGGCTTTGGATGCAATGTAACCAGTCATCTCAAGCTGCAGTCATCATGACTTCGTTGTCACGGTGGTTATACCATAGAACTTGGAGCCAGAATGAAATCCTTTCTCCCTTAGGCAGTTTGTGTTCAGTATGTAATCACAGCAACAGGAAATGTAACTGTAGTTGGTTCTAAGCTTTAATGACAAGGATCTCTCAGTGGAGTTTGGTAAGGAGCACTGTTCAGGTCCCCTGCCATCAGGATGAGATGGATCCCAGCAACCTGCTTCATTAGACTAACAGTGACTTTTATTCCAGAATTTCCCTAACCAAATGTTGGGAAATGCTGGCATGGTAATCTTCTTTAGAGAAGTACTTATAAACCTTAAGATTATATTGACAGTTGACTGCTTGTAGCATTTTTAATTTATTGCAAAAGATTATAAATATACAAATCTAAAATGCATAGTCTTCAACTCTGACCATGGTAAGATCCCTTGAATCATTTCAGGGATATTTTAAAATCCCATGTAGAGGTTCAGTCCCCAGAGAACATGCTTTAATTCACTTTGAAATAGACCATTGCAATTATTTTTCTTTGTTACCAAATATTATTTCTTTTCCTAGATGGCCATTACAAAGTCCTGCACACACAGTATCTTGACAATAGAAATTAACTTTGTCACAGTTTCAAAGATTAGACATAAAGTAAGTCTTGGCTCGTCCATATTCCTTCTGAAGCCTTAGAAAAACATCAGTCCCATGTCTCCTTCTTAGCTCTGGGTGATTTCTAATGAATCAAAGGTTAGACTGTCTGACTGCATCATTTTAATGTCTGCCTTCTTTGTCATATAACCTTCTTCCCTATGCCTATAGATTTCGATATAAGGATATCAGTCTTGAAATAGTAGCCCATCTTTAAGCTATGACCTCATCTTGATTACATCTGTAGAGTACATGTATAAAGCAATGTTATGTTCACTATTCTCAGGAGTAGGGCTTTATGTAGGACAGGATCCAGTCCACGACTTCCACAAAACATTCTCATCTACATCAGATCTTACAAACGATAGCTCTAAACAGTGGCTCGGAGTCTTCATATGGATTACTATCTATATTAATCTAATATGGATTATTAGAACTCACTTTCAGATTAAGTGGGTATGGGTTAAATCTAGAAATTTGTTTTCCTAAGAAGCCTAGAAACAAACAAACAAAAATGAAGTGAATTCTGCCTCCCATCCTGAAGGGGCTGCATCGTCGGACAGCTTGGTGAAAATACAGAGTGTAAATCCGAAGCCACATTTCATTGATATTTTCTAGGATTTAAGATGTTCCTACAGCCTTTGTTCCTGGTGCCCTGTTATTTTGCCATGTCAAAGCTTGAAGCAGGAGTTAGACTGGAATGCAGCATACTGTGGATTTGGGGAGGAACTGGCCATGAGCCAGGAAAGTAGCTGGTGAGTTTCAAAGGTGAGGCTGAAAGAGAAAGAAGAGCTTTGGTGAAGCTCAGAGCCACGTCAAAGCATGGCACAGGTGATCTCCACTTGGCAGACACTCTGTAATGCAAGAGTTCAGCAAGCTTCATAACTGATCTACAATACCCTTATTGATGGTTTGTATCTCTAGAAACAATCTAAACCTGAAGTGCCCATGAGAGAAAGCTTCAGGAAGGAATTCTGACTGAGGCTTTGAATCTCCCTCTTTCTTGCACTCTCTTGCTCTCTTGCTCCCTTTCTATCTTTTATTCTCCTCCTACTATAAACTTCAAGTTTTGTCTTGAGGTAACATACGTTTTACCTTCCTCAGAGAAATTGTATATCACAGATACTCAGGTACCCACTAATGACTTTGTCTTTTGGAACAACTACTGTCATTTCTTCATAGAGCCATTCATACCTATCTTGAATCATCTTACACAAAGTTGAGTCAAGTTCATGGTAGGGTAAGATTTTCAACTTGACAAGTTTAGGAGTTGTTGCTATATTTTAATAAAATGGGAACTACTATAGAGGAGTGATATGGTTTGGATTCTTGTATCTTCTCTAAATCATGCTGGAATTCAGTCTTCATGGAAACAAGATGAAGAGACAGGGCCTTGCCGGGGTGAGTACTCATACAAAGTCTGTCCCCATATATGGGGACAGGAATCCTATGAATGGTCTTAAGCAAGTGCCCTTCTTTCTCCCTTCTACCATGCAAGGGCACAATGTTTTTGCCTTGTGTTCAGAGAAGCAGAAACAATGTGCTGTCTTGGAAAGATGGCCACAGTCTTCCCCTTCCCTGGCATCAAACCTACCAAAGCCTTGATCTTGAACTTAGTCCCCAGAACTGTGAAAAATACATCTCTATTTTTGTTGTCAGTTGTCTAGTTTGTAATGGCTGTTATAGTAGCAAAATCTAGGCTAGCATCCATTGATATCAGGGGGCAATGCCTCTGTGATGTTGAATTCCGCACAGATTAATGAGTACTCCTTTGCCATTCTACCAAAACTCTTTTTCTGTAAAATGGGGTTAACTAAACATTCCGCTTTCCCAAATGCCTGTTATACTAAATACAACATACCTCATCATATGAAAGCATCATTCATGTCTTTCTTTAGCCAAATATTTACATATTTCTCTAGGCACTATTTTATTCTAAATTTTGGTATGAGCTTACAAATTTGTTTCTACTATTTAGATGTTCAATTAGGCGAATAAGATTTCTTTCTCTGAAGTCAGGCATTTGCACCCATTAGTAGTGCTTCAGAATAAAGGACAAACTTAACAGCTGCTAATTTTTATCATTTGTATACAAAGAATAGTGTGGTTTAACCAAAGCCAACACAGAAAATCCTCCTTCTCTCTGTGAATAGATTGCTGAGTCACTGTATGTGGCAGCCAAATTCAAGTCTATTAGGCATGCCTCTTTAAGAAGTGCCAGAGTGTCATCCAAGGCCGTTCTGCTATTTCTAGATAATTAGAAAATAGAGACAATCTGACCTATACCCTAAATAGCTAGGTGTGAGCACCTCTCTCTCTCTCTCTCTCTCTCTCTCTCTCTCTCTCTCTCTCTCTGTATGTGTGTGTGTCCATCTGTGTATGTGTGTATAATAATAATAAAGCCAGAGAGGCTGGGAGTATTTATAGATACAATAGATCGTACAATTTGGGTATATTTTGAAGACTTCAAAGAGTTGTAGATTGAAAATCTAAGTGGTACACAATATACAATAAAGTAAACAGCTAATCGTCAACCAGACAGCTAGAGGTTGAATTACTTGGGTGTACTAAATCATTTCCCAAGAATAATATCAAATTTTTTTATAATGAAGACTTTCCACATTCTTGTGTTTTGTGGTATATAGCTATTTGATTCATTTCTCCATGGTTTTAATTTTACTTCAATACTTCCTTCTTGAATCAAAACACAGTGCTTAATTTCCAATGATTAAAATTTTGTTTGTCTTTTGTTGCTATCAGTTTTTATTTGATTTCATTTTTTTCAAAATGCACTGATTATCTATTGCAAGTTTGTTGGTTTTTGGCTTATGACACCAGATTTGGAAACTGTAGTTTGTAATATTTCTGGTAAATTGTTTCTAGACTTTAGATTTGATCTTTGGCTTGATGAATAAAACAAAAGCAAACAAAAAAGAATTAGATACTAAGTTCATATCAGACAAAGTAGACCTCAAAACATAGAATGTGATAAAGGAAAATGTGTTTAAAGTGAGTTTTAATAGGTATTAGGCATTGTTAGTAGAGTCATATTTTAATCCAACCAACCAGTAACTCTTTCCCATCTAGTTTATTTAATCAATTTATATTTAAAATTATTATTAACATAAGACTTGCCCTTTTTAATATTTATGATATTTCATTGTTATATTTTATTAATACTTTGATAACTTCATAAAATATACTTTGATCATGTTTATCCCCCATTCCTACTTCCACTTAGATACACTTTTCCTTCTTATCTCTTCACAATGTCTTCTTTTGTGAATAATCCAATGAGGCCAATTTGTGCTGCCCTATATTCCTGGGTGTGCGGCCAACCACTGGAGCATGGATGGCCTATCAAGGCCCATACCTTTAAAGAAAACTGATTTTTTCTTCCTCCAGGAGACATCAAGTATCCCATAGCTCCTCAATTATGGGGCAGGTGCTCATGAACCTCTTTCTTCTCCATGCTAGGATGCTGGCTGGCTTGATATTATACAGTTTCATATAGACATCCATTGGTGCTGTGAAGTCAGAAGTTCCATCATGTCCTGGAGACAATGTTTTATTCAGTCCTACTTGATTTCTAACTCTTAACGATCTCTCTCTGTCCCCTCTTCCTCCAAATTCCTTGAGTCTTGTTGGGGTACTTGTGGGGTGTGGCAGTGGGGTAAGGGGTGTGGTGTTTCTCTACAGTTACTCTCAATACTCTGGCCAGCTGTGAGGTTTTGCTTTAACCCTAGTCTAGAACTGAGAGGGAAGCTTGATGTTGTGCCCATTTAGCAATATGATAGCAGTAGGTCCATCCTTGTAGTCAGGACTTACAAATTTATTGTTTGTTTTTTCCTCCAGCTTGTGGTTCTGGGTCCAAACCCATTGTTTGGCTACTTGAAAAAATTATGTTTACATCTTTTTTTATTTATAATGATTTTGAAAATATCACTTGGAATAGATTTTTTGGTGGTCCATACAGAGGTAGCAAACTATTCATGTTTCTTATCACAATATGTTGGTAGCAAAATTTTACCACCTCTACTGACTTATATGTTTCTTTTGCTTAATCCCTTTGCCTACTTCAAATTTAAAATATAATTGTTTATATACAACTCCACAACAGGTGGTATTATAATAATTTCTTC
The DNA here is from genome assembly GCA_028551405.1 of Uromys caudimaculatus. Taxonomy (NCBI): domain Eukaryota; kingdom Metazoa; phylum Chordata; class Mammalia; order Rodentia; family Muridae; genus Uromys; species Uromys caudimaculatus. Next base: position 42,286,989 of record CM052704.1, on the reverse strand, counting down.
AAGCAACAAAATTGATTCAGGGATTTGTGAGCACAATAGTTCTTCATCGTATTTACCCTTTCCTCTTCCCAGAACATTGCTATTTTCTTTCTGAAATGCCAATTTTGCTTCTTATTTATTTTTTTGCTTGATGATATTCCTTTAGCTTTTAATTAAAGCTAGATAGATCTTAAAATTTCTCTTATTTCTCCTTTACCTAAAAACAAACAAACAAAAAACTAACAACAACAAAAAGCATTATTTCTGAGAATCTAGTTTTACTAGTTACAGAAGTGAGGGCTTCTAACTCTCCTATGATTCCTGACTAGAAATTCTCATCCCTTCAAACTGGGATTGCCTGTATTCAGTGCATTGCTTTGCTATGTTTCTTTAAAGCCTTTGCTTTTGTCCTGATTTTCAGCAGAGTGGGATGTGCCCTTGCATGGACTGAAGAATGATTGTTAATTTTGATCTGAAGATTCCTGTCATTTCTATTCCCCTTATGAGACTATTCCTTAAGTGTTGTGGCTGCCGTTGTGTTTTTCAGTTCTGTGTGGTTCTCCTTTTACAAATGCTGTTTCTTTGCTGAGGTTTTGTGTTTCATTTTTTACATGTGCTTGTAATTTCTCACTGAAGCAATTCTATATTGGCTGCTTTGAAATATTTCTCATATACTGACAACATCTGTTTCTTTTTACTATTGGCTCCAGAACTGGAGCAAATACTTCTGGCTCATCTTCTGTTACTCACTGTTGTTGGGTAATACCTCTAGAAGTGAGAAACACCTGCCAGAAATATCTTTCATATCCAAGTACAGAGCCAGGAATTCCCAGTATTACAGCACCATATTACCTTCTACAATGGATGGAGTACTTGTAATCTTAGATCTTTGTCAGCAACTAGATAGAGGCAAGGAGAAACATAGTTTGATTGCCTTCTACTCATAGGTAGTAGAGCAAGAGGCTCATTTTCTGCATCATCTGTTGCATGGGGTTTTGGAGTCCCTGGGTCCTGATGATTCACTGTATTGGGTTGTACATCTGAGGATCCTGTCTGTGGTTTGTTGTCTGCCTGTAGGCAGACAATGAGGAGATATAAGACTTGTTGGTGTCACTAATATGGGGGAAGGGCCTGTTGTTCTTTAGCATGAGAAAGAGGTTTGCACAAGTGTATTTCAACGTCCCTGCCTGAGAGCTACTTCAGTAGCTCTTCAGTCTCATCTTAGACCTGGTTTTATCAATGCTGTTCTCCCTGGTGTGACTTTCTGCTTACTAATGAGCTATTTTACTTATAGTGTGACTTCGGTTTAATCAAACCTGCTCCATTGATTATTGTTTTCTACTAACTGATGTAGATGCTAGTTTGCAGATTTCATTTTCTATTGACAATGCTGGTATTGGAAATGGGGGAAAGTTATACAAGCACTGTCACACTAATAGTAAAAAGAACAACATTCACCTTAAATTTATTACACAAACCATGGAGTAAATTTGTTATGCCAAAAGCGTAAAAATTACAGCAGGAGATTTCTAACAACTTCATTTGTTCATCCCTCATACTTGCTTAATTACTAAAAACATTATTGGCTCTAGAAAGTGAGAGTTGTACAAAGATCAAGCAACTTATTCAGTAAATATTAATTCAGCAAATATTGGTAGATTACCAGCTTCCTGCTGGGTGTTAATCTGCTCTAAAGAAGGGGGAGGGGCTTTCCTTTTTGTGGAATGAGGCTTATTGTCTACACTGCTTTCCTGAATCATCTTTTATTAACTCCTTTCATAGGATAAACAGCCTTGGTAGATTCTATGTAAACTGTAATACCTTGGTTTCTTTCCTCACAGAAAATCAGTGTCTGGTGCTCCAGCATTGATATCACAGTGACAGGTGTCTTAGAAATGCCATAGGAGCCGCACTGGCAGCTGGAAGGCTGTGGGTAATAAACACAGGCAAACCTTCTCTCAGGTCCCAGAATTACGGAAGCAGGAAGGGATACAGTAGCAATTTCCAGCCACACCAGCATTTATATACTGCTATTTCATAACCACACCTTTTGATCATTGAACTTTACCTGAAGCAACTGTTGCTGGCTCTAAATAATTATTTCTAAAACTGATAATGTTGTATTTTGAGAAGCAGCACTCATAGTTATACTTCAAAGAAGATTATAGGTGTAGCTTTCATATACACATTTCTTAACATTAGGAGACCTCTGACCAATTGAAAATTGTCATGTTCGGTGTATTTCATAGCTGCTCATATTTTGCTATCCTAATATATATGTTACAAATTAGGTCACTGTATAGTTCTTAATGAGAACATGTTACTGACCAGTTAGGCTACAGGGATTGCAGCTTCCTATAGATCTTTTGGACTATTTAAGGCTAATCATTTTTTGGAACACTAGTATACTGGTCATCTTTGTAGGGTTTGATTTTTCACAGCCTACTGTATTTAGGGTTCTTAATCACTTCAATCTCTCTTCTAAGCCACTGATCAGAGGTAGGGGAAAAAGAAGGTAAATAGGGAAAGATGGTTGTGGACCTGTTTAGTAGAAGTACTTTGAGGTGATTCCACTCCTCATTGTCAGGATACCAGCAGTCCAGTTCAATAGTAGACACCAAACATTCATCAGTAGTGGTGGCTCAATCAGCCATAAAATCCACGAGAAGTTCTTTAACCTATTTCTCTCTGTGAAGTTAAGACCAGGGAAGACCAGTGAAGAAGAGAAGCATTGCTCAGCATAGCAATACAAGAATGTCCTCTCACTGCTTGTGGGGCTCTATTTATATTCTTTCTAACCATCATCTGCCCTCTCAAGTGTCTCTTTTCAGCAAATCATCACATTCCCTCTCACAAGACAGCTTTCAGAAAAATACTACATAACACAAGTGAGTTGTTAAAGAAACCAGAAATACTTCACATGGTTATTCCTTTTGGTTCATAAATCAAAGCTGCAATCTTTCTTGCAAAGTGTCATGAATGTGCAGTCAAGATTCATCCAAAGGAGTAACATATTGAGCTTAGACTCTGGCTGCTTCCATCCCTGGACATGTTCTGGATTGCTAGTGTTCTCTGTCCTCATGCAGATTCTTCAGAACAAAGGAAGCCCAATTAACTAATCCATCCCTCTCATTCTTTTCCTTCTCACTACTGACAATTATAACCTGTTCAATGACAAGGCCAATTCATTCCTCCAAGTTCCCACACAAGAAGCTAAAGGCACCAAGGACACTGTCATCAGATGGTTCTCTAACATAAGCATAAATTGGATGCATGCCAACAAACTGTAATAGCTGGATGACATTCTCCCAATGTGAGCATCCACCTGAATGGATTGTGTTTTGTCCTCTCTTCCTTAAGACTCTTTAAGAAAGGTAGTCATTGCTTTACTGAAAGGATTACCCTAGTTGTCCACACCTTTTTCTTCGATGGGCCATGATGTAGAAACTGGTCAGGTAATTAATGCTTCCTGTAGCATTTTCAAAGCACAATCCATTAATCTAAAACAAACCTCTCCTCTGGGTGTCAATGGTCTTTGTTTTCCAGTAACTGGTATGGGTCCCAGGATATGAGTTCTCAGCAGTAAAACTAGAATGTACTGGGAAGCAGAGATAAAATTTGCCACCCTTACTCCTACTCACTATAAGCAACTTTTACTGTATTTGAGCTTATTTTGTTTATTCTATGATTGCTGTCTCCCATATAAGAGACTGAAAATTAAAGTATTGAAATTTATTCTAGTTAACATTAGTTTGTAGAGTAAGACAAGATCCAGATGTGACCTTCACTCCCCAACTCTGTAACATTTCTAAGTCATGAGATTGTAGACCCAAAGGGAGAGTTCCAAATACATTGTCTCACCTCTCTTATCAGTCTGGATCATAATAACAGTTAAAATGAAACACTGGGTTGCTTATATATAATAGTTCACAGATATCCATGGTTGTGTGTAAGGGTTAGAATGATATGTAAGTTAATTCTCCTCTGATGTTTTCTTGGATCTTGTAAATGGAAACCCACCTTGTGAATCCACCAGTATTGTCTGTGAGAAACAGGTTTGAGAAAGCCTATCCATGGCCAAAACCTAAACATGACTAACATTCTAATTCCTACAATACTTCATATATTCTTTGGTTATTCCATGGCTGACTTTATTTTTCTTTCCATTTAACTTTTGGAATTGACTTACTTAATGAAAATTAACATTGCTACAGCCTCACCTTCTTCAACACATTACTCTCTCTATCTCCTTGCTATAAATAAGCTGAGGAATATAAAAGTGGTTGGGGAAGTACCAAATCATAGTATGCTAACAAACATCATGTGCATCATCATGCCTGTTGGCTGAAACATGGCTCTACCTGGGAACCAGAAATATCTTTGCAATCCTCCTTAGAGATGTCCTGCTTTTCCCTAAGATTTCTGTCTTCCAAGGCATGCACTGGGCCTCCCTAGTTCATCCAACTGCTCTCCCCGATGCCTATATGTCTAGCTCAGAGTGCTTCTTCCTATTCAGAGACTAATGGCCTGAGGATAAACCCTGCTTCACACTGCCCTATCAGTTATTTCCTCAGTGCTGTCTGTGAACTTTGGAGTTGCTGTATTCTGTTCTGCCCTGGTTATCACAACCCATCCCCTGGAGCCTCCTGATTCTTCACAAGTGCTTTGCTGTCTACTTTTTATTAACATCTTTAGGGAACTCTGAAGCCCTTGGCTTCAATATCCTGTTCTCAGACCACAGATTCTTTAAAAGCACTTCCCTTTCAAAAGTCTGTTAATGCTGTCCACTTAAGTATCCCATTTTCCCAGTGCTCTTCCTCAAAGAAGAAACTGAAAGCATGTGTGGAAATGTTGGCTATGACTTATGATCTCAGTTTTGCACCTTGAAACAGATCTTCTCGTCCAATATCGTCCAGCTGAGGGATGTTGTTGTCTCACTTACTGAAGGCTCCCTCATCCATTGTATTCTTAATATATTTTCTCTGGTTGGATCCAACTCATTCAGCTTCACCATTCATTCTATCTTAAGTCTGAGGTCCCGCTGTCTGCCTATGAACTTACTCACATCTCCATGTCAAAAAGAAACAGAAAAATCTCTACATCTCCAACTGGTACTCTAGTTCTCCCCTTCTTCCATACTACAACCACTACAATGATCTGTACCTGAGGTCTGGCTTCCTTATTCTCCTTTCCTTCTGTACTGGTTAGCTTTTGTTTGTTTGTCTGTTTGTTTTCTTTTAATTATTTGTTTGTTATTTTTTTACATCCCAACCCTAGTTTCCATTCCATCCTCTCCCAGAGCTGCCCACCTTCCCTCTCCTTCCCTCTATCCACTCAGACTCCCTTTCTCTTTAGACGAGCACAGGCCTCCCATGGATATTAACCAGCCATGGCATATCAAGTTGCAATAAAAATAGCTACCTCCTCTCCTATTAAAGAAGGATGAGGCAATCCGGAAGGAGGAAAGGGTTCCAAAATCAAGCAACAGAGTTGGAGACAGCCCTTGCTTATGCTGTTAAGAGTCCCACAAGAAAACCAGGCTACAGGGGTCTAGATCAGTCCCATGCAGGCTCCCTGGTTGATCATTCAGTCTCTGTGAATCCCTATGTGCCCAGGTTAGTTGATTCTGTGGATTTTCTTATGGTGTCCTGTGTCTCTCTGGCTCCTATTGTCATCCCTCCCCCTGATCTTTCACAGGATTCCTCAAGCTCTACCTAATGTTTGGCTCTGAGTCTCTGCATCTGTTTCTTTCTGTTGCCAGGTGAAGCTTCTCTGATGACAGTTGGGCTAGGCACCAATCTATGAGTATAGCAGAAAATAATTAGGAATCATGTCATTGATTTTTTTCCAGATGTGTTTGGTTCTATCCTAGATCTCTGGCTCCTGACCCTCCAGGCAGTGTCAGGGGTGGGCTCCCTCTCATGGCACAGGTCTCAAGATGGACCAGTCATTGCTTGGCCACTTCCACAATTTCTTGGTCCCTTTTACCAAAGCACATCCTGCAGGCAAGTCAAATTGTAGGTCAAAGGCTTTTTGGCTCAGTTTGTATTCCAGTCCCTCTACTGGAAATCTTGCCTGGTTCCAGAAGATAGCTGGTTGAGGCTCCATAGCTCTCATTGCTAGAAATCTTAGCTAGAATCACTCTTATAGATTCCTGGTAGTTTCCGTTGCACTAGGTTTCTAGATTGTCCCAGAGATGCCCTGCCCCTTTCCAATTGTCTCTCTCCCTTCCAGTCCTCTCTCCCTCCATCTTCCTGACCTTATCCTACCTGTTCCCAGTCCCACTCCACCCTCTGTACACCCACCAGTGTCTATTCTATTTCCCCTTCACAGTGAGATTCATGCATCCCCCTTGTTACTTAGCTTCACTGGATCTATGTACTGTAGTATGGTTAATCTTTACTTTATGGCTAATATCCACTTACAAGAAGTAAGATCATATCATGTTTGTTTTTCTGGGTCAGGGCTACCTCACTCAGAAAGATCTTTTCTAGCCCCACTATTTGCCAGCATATTTTATGATATTGTTGTTTTTAGCAGCTAAGTGATACTCATTACTAGTGTAATGATGCAGGTACATTGTGCATATGCGTAATGTTTTCTTTAGTAATTGAAAGGGTTGATTTCCCTTTCTGGATGTTACAAAGAAAGATGCAATGAACATAGTTAATTAAGTGTCCTTGTAGTATGGTAGAAAATCCTGTGGGTATATGCCGGAATTGGTATAATTGGGTCTTGGGGTAAACTGATTTTCAATTTTCTGAGAAACTGCCATATTGACTTTCAAAATGGCTATACGAGTTTGCACTCACACCAGCAATGGAAGAATGTTCTCCTTGCTCTATATCCTCACCAGCATGAGCTGTCTCTTGAGTTTTTGATCTTAGCATTTCAGACAAATGTAAGATGGAATTGTTTTTATTTGCATTTCCCTAATGCATAAGGGTGTTAAACATTTCTTAAAGTACTTCTCAGCCATTAGAGTTTCCTGTTGAGAATTCTCTTTTTAGATCTGTACTCTCTTTTTTAATGGTATTATTTAGTTTGTGGTTTCTAGTTTCTTGAGTCCTTTAAATAATTTGAAAATTAGCCTCCTGTCAGATGTAAAGTTGGTGATGTAAACTTTCTCATTCTGTAAGCTGCCATTTTGTCTTATTAAAGGCGTCCTTTGTCTTACAGAAGCTTTACAGTTCCATTAGATCCCATTTATTAATTATTGACCTTGGTGCCTGTGTGATTGGTGCTCTGTTCAGGAAGTTGTCTCCTAGGCCATGCATTCAAGGCTATGTCACACTTTCTCTTCCATTAGATTTAGTATATTTGGTTTTATGTTACGTTCTTTGATCTACATGGACTTGAGTTTTGTGGAGGGTGACAGATATGAATCTATCTTCATTCTTTTATATTCAGTTAGATCAGCTCCATTTGTTGAAGACTCTTTTTTTTTTCATTGTATAATTTAGGCCTCTCCATCAAAAATTGAGTGTCCATAGGTGTGGATTTACTCCTGGATCGTTAATTTGAATCCACTGATCAATCTGTCTGTTCCATTGTTTCTCTTTAGTTTCTGCCAAGATGACTTGTCCACTGGTGAGAGTGAAATACTGAAGTTTTCAGCTATTAATGTGGGGTTTCAGTGGGTGATCTAAGCTTTAATAATGTTTCTTTTACAAACGTGTGAGTCCCTGAATTTAGGGCATAAATGTTCAGAAATGAGACATCATCTTGATGGATTTTTTTTTGTTTGTTTGTTTCTAGAGTATGAAATGTCCTTTCCCATTCTTTCTGATTAATTTTGGTTGGAAGTCTATTTTGATAGAAGGTAGAACTGCTACACCAGCTCGCTTCTTGGGGCCATTTGTTTGGAAAATATTTTTCCAACCCTTTACTCTGATATAATGTCTATATTTGATGTTGATGTGTATTTCTTGTATTCAGCAGAAGGAAGGATTCTGTCTTTGCATCTAGTCTGTTAGCCTATGTCTTTTTATTGGGGAATTTGGTCTAATGATACTGAGAAATATTAACAACCAATGAATATTAATTCCTATTATTTTGTTGGTGGTAGTGTGTGTGTGTGTGTGTGTGTGTATGTGTGTGTTTTCTTTCTTTTGGTTTTGCTGATGTGAACTTATTTATTTCCTGTGTTTTCCTGGGTGTAGTTAACCTCCCTGTGTTGGAGATTTCCTTCTTGTATCTTCTGTAGTGGTAGATTCATGAATAGATAATATATAAATTTGGATTTGTCATGAAATATCTTGTATTTTTCCACCTGTGTCAACTGAAAGTTTTTCTGGGTATAGTAGTCTGGGCTCTCATCTTTGGTCTCTTAAACTCTGCAAGATATCTATCCAGACCCTGCTGGCTTTTAGAGTCTCTTTTGAGAAGTTTGGTATAATTCTAATAGGTCTGCCTTTATATGTTACTTGGCATTACTTCCCTTGCAACTCTTAATATTATTTCTTTGTTCTGTACAGTTAGTGTTTTGCTTACTATGTGGTGAGGAGACTTTTCTTTTCTCGTCTAATATATTGGTGTTCTGTAGCTTCTTGTATGTTTATAGGCTTTTTTTTTTTTTTTTTCCTTTAGGTTAGGGTGATTTTCTTCTATGATTTTGTTGAAAATATTTTCTGGGCCTTTGAGCTGGGAATCTTTTTCTTCTACTCCTATTATTCCTAAGTGTCATCTTTTCATAGTATCCCAGATTTTCTTGTTGTCTTATGTCAGAAATTTTTTAGACTTAGCATTTTATTTGATTGATATATCAATTTCTTCTATCATTTCTTCATCCCTTGAGATTCTCTCTTATTCTGTTGGTGATGCTTGTATCAGTAATTCCTGTCCACTTATCTAGATTCTATTCTCCAGGACTAGCTCAGTGTGTGTTTTCTTTATTGCTTCTATTTCCATTTTTACAACTTGAATAGTTTTTATTTGCTTTCTTCCACTGTTGTTGGTATTTTCCTGGATTTCATTAAGGGATTTAGTCTTTTCCTCTTTATATTCGCTATCATCTTCATAGGATTGAATTTAAGCTCACTCTTTTATTAAATGTGTTAGAATATCCATGGCTTGCTATAACAGGATAGGTGGGCTCTGGTGACACCATATTGCCCTGATTGTTGTTGATTGTGTTCTTACACTGGCCTCTAGTTATCTGTGTTTTGGGTTATTATAGATTTAGGTGATCATTTTTGGAATGTAACTTTGTTAGATGAATCTTTTTTGGACTTTTCCCCCTTGGTTTCTGTTTCCTCAATGGTCTTCTAGCCTGAGTGGCCTGAATTTTGTTAATAGCAAGTCTTCACGACCAGTAGGGTATCTCCACTGAGGTTTTTCCAGCCTGAGTGACCTCTGATGTTTTGAATGCCAACTTGCCTCTGGAGTCCCTCAACTGAAGAATGTATAAAGGAAATGTGGTACATCTACGTAATGGAATACTATAAAACAGCATTAGATAACAAAGACATCTTGGTATGTTGTGGATAGCCCTGAGGCTGTTTGTATTTTGATGCTAATTCTGCCCTCCTGGGAGGGGCTTAGGACAAGGAGTGAGTAACATACTCATGTGACTTCTTGTGAACCAATTCCCTAATGAATAAAGGAGTTAATCACTGGGCAAGTAAGAGGAACTTCTGAGTTGGAGGAAGGAAGAGAGGAAGCAGGAGAGGAGAGTGTCCTTTTGGAAAGGATACTGATAATCAGTAAGATGTAGCTGATAGTGTTTCCTGGTATTATGGCAAATCCGCAAGGATTCTCCACCAGAGGAATCAGATTTTAATAAGGCTTACAAGATTAGGTTTTAGTTGTTGCGCCCAGAGATTGAGTTACTATTGTTTCTGAGCTAAGTTTGTGTGCTGTTTTTCTCCTTGCGGTGGCTAGTCTGAGTTCAAGAGAGAAAGGTACAGCAGCAAAACATGGGTTTGCTTGATGTGCACCACTGAGGCTGTGGGGGTATTGAAGCATGGTGAGCTCTGAGTCAGAACTCCACAAGATAAAAGCAGGATGATTATTGCTCGCTAGTGCATGGCTGGCCATCCTGCAGGGCTGAGAGAACCAGGGCTTAGCATGAGAACTTGCTATATTCTTTCTTTTTAATATTTCCCACAACAGTGGTATGTACTCACTTATAAGTGGATATTAGCCATGATATACAGAATATCCATGTTATACTCCACAGACCCAAAGAAGCTAAGCAAGAAGGATGGCACAAGCAAATGTACTTGAATCTTATTTAGAAGGTGGAATAAAATAGACATAAGAGGCAGATAGAGGGAGGGACTTATAAGGGAGAGGGGACTGGGGGGTTCAGGATCAGATGTAGAGAGGGATAGGAGAGATGGCCAGATAAGCATGAGAATATATGGAAATCTGCAACTGACTCAGGTGGGGAGGTGGGGGAGGGAATCTCCAGGACAAAGGCAGAGACTTGGAATCAGAGAGGTGCCCAAGAATTAATAGGATGAATTTAGCTATGATTCACTACATTGGGAATATGGAATCTTAAGAGGCTATCTCCTGTATCCAGGCAGGAACTCTAGTGAAGCAATAGGGCCACCAACCCACCCACAAAATTTTCACCCTCAATTTATCCTGTCGACAAGAAATGCAGGCATGATAGATGAAGCAGAAACTGAGGGAATGGACAAACAATAATCAGCCCAACTTGAGACCCATCCCATGACTGAGCATTAACACTGTTCATGATACTCTGTTATGCTTTCAGAAAAGAGCCTACCATGGCTGTCCTCTGAGGGGCTCCATCCAGCAGCTGACGCAGACAGATGCAGATACCCATAGCCAAACCATGGATGGGGAATCATGGAAGTATAAGTGCAAGGACTGACGGCCCTGAAGGGGATAGGAACTCCACAGAAGGATCAACAAAGTGATCTAACCTGGACCCTTGGGGCTCCCAAAAACTGAAATACAAACCAAAGAGCACACACAGGCTGAAACTAAGCCTTCCCACAGATATGGAGTAGACATGCAGCTTGGTCTTCCTGTGGGTTCCAAACAAGTGGAACAGGGGCTATCCTAAATGCTATTGCCTGTCTATGGAATATGCTCTTTGGCTGGGTTGCTTTCTCTGGCCTCCGTGGGCAAGGATGTGCCTAGCTTTGCAGAATCTTGATGTTCGAGGGTTTGGGGATATCCAGGTTGGCCCTCACCCACTCAGAGGAGAAAAGTAAAGGGGGAGGGGTGCCCATGTGGGATACAGTGAATGGGATGTAAAGTGAAAAAGGAGAAAAAAAATAATAATAGTAAAAAAATTGTGTTGTAATTTTGATGGCTATTGTATTAAATCTGTACATTGCTTTTAGTAAGATGGCCATTTTCACTATGTTAATTCTACCGATCCATGATCATGGGAGATCTTTCCATCTTCTGATATCTTCTTCAGTTTCTTCTTTCAGGGACTTGAATTTCTTGTCATGGAGATCTTTTACCTGCTTAGTTAGAGTAATACCAAGATATTTTACATTATCTGTGGATATTGTGAAGGGTGTTATTTCCCTAATTTCTTTCTCTGTCCATTTATCATTTGTATTAAGGAAGGCTAGTGATTTCTTCAAGTCAATTTTATATCTAGCCACTTTGTTGAAGTTGTTTATCAGTTGTAGGAGTTCTCTGGTAGAATTTTGGAGATCACTTACATATACTATCATATAATCAAGAAATAATGATATCTTGACTTCTTCATTTCCAATTTGTATTCCCTTGATCTCCTTTTGTTGTCTTACTGCTCTAGCTAAAACTTCAAGAACTATGTTGTTGAATAGATAGGGAGAGAGTGGGCAGCCTTGTCTTGTCCCTGATTTAATGGAATTGATTCAAATTTCTTTTCATTTAGTTGTCTATTGGCTTGCTGTATATTGCTTTTATTATGTTTAGGCATCTGCTTTGAATCCACAATCTCTCCAATACTTTTTACATGAAGAGGTGATGGATTTTGTCACAGGGTTTTTCAGCATCGAATGTGATAATCACGTGATTTTTTTTTTTTTTTGTCTTTCACTTTGTTTATATAGTAGATTATGTTGATAACTTTTATATATTGAACCATTCCTGCATTCCTGAGATGCAGCCTGTTTGATCATGGCGAATGGTGTCTTTGGTGCGCTCTTGGATTCCATTGGCAAGTATTTTATTGAGTTTTTTTTTTTTTTTTTTTTTTGCATCAGTGTTCATAAGGGAACTTGGTATGAAGTTCTTTGTCTTTGTTGAGTCTTTGGGTGATTGAGGCATCAGGGTAACTGTTGCCTTATAGACTTAATTACATAGTGTTCCCTCTCTTTCTATTTTGTGGAATCGTTTGAGGAGTTTTGGCATTAGCTCTTCTTTGAAAGTCTAATAAAATTCAGCACTAAAACCATTTGGCCCTGGGCTTTATTTTTGGATTGGCAGATTGTTTCTTAGGGGTTTCGGGACTAATTAGATTGCTTACATGATTTTGACTTTACTTTGGTAGTTGGTATCTGTCTAGAAATTCATCCATTTTGGTTAGATTTTCCAGTTTTCTCACGTACAAACCTTTGAAATAAGATCTAATATTTTTTTTGGATTTTTTCTATTTATATTGTTATCTCTCCTTTTTCATTTCTGATTTTATTAATTTGGATACTGTCTCTGTGCCTTTTCATTAGTTTAGCTAAGTGTTTGTCTACCTTGTTGATTTTCTAAAAGAACCAGCTCTTGGTTTGTTGATTCTGTGTATTGTTCTCTTTGTTTCTAATTGATTGATTTGAGCCTTGAGTTTGACTATTTCTTGCTTCTACTCCTCTTGGGTGTGTTTGCTTCTTATTTTCTAGAACTTTCAGGTGTGCTATTAAGTTGTTAGTTTGAGATCTTTCCAATTTCTTTATGAAGGCACTTAGTGCTATGAATTTTCCTTTTAATACTGCTTTAATTGTGTCCTATAAGTTTGGGTATGTTGTGCCTTCATTTTCATTGACTTCTAGAAAGTGTTTAATTTCTTTCTTTATTTTTCCCTGACCAAGCTATCATTGAGTAGAGAGTTTTTCAGTTTCCATGAGTATGTGGGCTTTCATTTGTTTCCATTTTTGTTGAAGTCCAGCCTTATTCTGTGATGATATGATGGGATGCAAGAGGTTATTTCAGTCTTATCTGTTGAGGCTTGCTTTGTGACCAATTACATGGTCAGTATTGAAGAAGGTTCTGTGAGGTGCTAAGAAGGTATAATCTTTTGGGGTGAAAAGTTTTGTAGATATCTGTTATATTTATTTGGTTCATAACATCTGTTACTTTTATTGTTTCTCTGTTTATTTTCTGTTTTAATGACTTGTCTATTGGTGAAATTAGAGTATTGAAGTCCCCCACTATTATTGTGTAGGGTTCAATATGTGATTTGAACTTTAGTAAAGTTTCTTTGATGAAAGTAGGTTCCCTTTCCACTGGGTCATAGATGTTCAGAATTGAGACATCATCTTGGTGGTTTTTCTCTTTGATGAGTATGAAGAGTCCTTCCCCATATCTTTTCATAACTTTTGGTTGAAATTCTATTTTTATTAGATATTAGAATGGCTAATGCAGCTTGCTTCTTAGGTCTGTTTGCTAGGAAAATCTTTTTTCAGCCCTTACTCTGAGGTTACTGCTCCAGGGCCATGCCTACATTCCTGCTGCCATGCTACCTGCCATGATGTTCATACATTAACCCTCTGAACTGCAAGCCTCAAATAAAACTCTTTCTTTGATAAGTTATCTTAGTCATCATATCTTATCTCAGCAAAAGAAAGGTAACTAAAGCTGGTAACATAACTAAGACAGGTAACATAAATACTATCAATGATAGCTCCTTCCTTATGAACTAATCAGCTCCCAAATCTCTAATTGCATTGGGGATAGGAATTCAACTTCTTAGAGATCCAAATCAATTACAGAAAAGAAGGAAAGATTAATGGGAAGACGAATAGAAAGTTTCAAGAAGGTCAATGAGAAGTTCTAAGTGTCAATCTCTGGTTATAGGAATTGTATGTTACATGGAGGATAGGGTCTTATTTACTATAAAACATGGCTCTATTAATTCCACCAGACATCCTTATCCTTTGGCTAGAAACAGTCCACAGGAAGCATGGCCTTGTTGTAGATGCAGAGATGGAATTAGACAATTAGAAACTGTGACTATTTGTGAATTATAGTTCATTTTGCAGAAGATCTCATTAACGTAGTCCATGACTACTACTTTCCAAACTTTATCCATGTAACTTCCTTAACATCTATCCAACCACTTCTTTCTCTTCTATTCCCTTGGGTATAACCTCATCTTCTTCTTATTCTGGAATACTAATTGTTCTCATTGCCCTCACCAGTTCATTACCCAAGTTACTGCCAAATATGCTCCTTTTTCACATGCAAATCCAATTTGGGAGCTCCCCAGCAACCAGATTCCAATTTTTCACTGGACAATTAGGAGCAAAAGCCAAGCTTCTTAGCATGGCAACAGAGACCTGCCAAAATTATTTTTCTGGGTCTGCCTTGCTGTAGCTCTCACTGCCTCCTCACTTCCACTGAATTCACAGTGCATTCCACTCACTAAATTTAAGTCAGACACAAATACCCACATATCTCATTCTTTGCGCACTGACTTCTGTCTGCTTGTAGTGTCTTCAGTGCAGTTGTCTTCCTCTGTTCTACAGCATAATTATTAACTGCTACCTAACCAGTAGCTGATATAATATTTTAAGTCTATGGGTCTTCTCTCTTGACTGGATAGAAATTAGAGGCTTTCACACATAGTGCAGCATTGTGTTTGGATCCATGCCCAAATATTCTGGTTTAATTAGTTTACAACGTGGATGGCTATTGAGACTATAAAATCTCTTAGTACAAGCATACTGAGAAGCTACCTCAGAAGTGAGAATGCAGCTTGTGAGTTCTCTCCCATGAGTCAAACTCCTGGCAAGAGTTTAGAACTCCTGTTGTGTACAGCATCGGAAGTTACTTTTCATAGGTATGAATATACTGTTGTCAGTCTGGTACAAAATTGCCTTATATTGGTTGGACATAATAAAAATCAAATTGTTTATTATTACTTCTAAAACAATGCTAAACTTGACCTTGATATATCATAAATGAAGGAGAAATTAAATATTGCTTATTCTTACTGTATTCACTTCATATTTGAATAGTGATACAGGAAATTAGAACCTAAAGTCCTTGCTCCTTCATTCTTGTCTCTGAGATCTGAGATGTTCAGTGTCTCAATCTAAGTCTGATATGGCATTGTGTGTGAAGAAATGATGACTTTCCTATGTGTACCTTTATGTGAATTCCACAGTCAGGACTTTTAATGCAGGGTCTCACTGAACACATACTGTATTTCTTAACATTTGGGATAGTAACACTGATCTTTCTCTTTGAAAACACAACCCTGGATCAATATGTTTTCTACTTGCTTATCAAGTCCCACTTTGGGGCCTGGTGGAAAACTATCAAAGATAAACGTAATTGCTTGCCTTATCATATTCTTAAAATATGGAGAGAATAGTTTATTTTCAGTCTTTCCATAATCGGAAACAAAGCAGAAATGAATATTTTAATATAATGCCTATGCCACTATAAAAACATTCTATATTTTAGTAAAATGTCAAAATTTGGGGGATGTAATTAATATTGAGAAAACAATAAAGAATAAATGTATTTCTAATGTTGTATCTCAAGCAAAAAACTGTAATCTCTTGTCCATACCTTTTACAATGTGCACACTACAAGTCTTTAGAGTTTGTAGATAACTGTTATTTTCACCTTTATTATGCATTTGTTTTAATAAGAAACAGGCTTCAAAGAAGAGGAAATATTGTTTTTAATGTTAAATTCAAGAAATTTTACATTTCTTGGTAAAATGTGTTAATATATTCTACAGACTGGCTTATCCCATCTATTCTTTGTTTTCTAAAAGTATGAATACTATGTACAATTTCCTACAAACAATAATAAAAACTATAGAGATGCCAGAGAGTAAGAAAATGAATATAAAGACCTTGGATTATATCCTAATTTTATCACAGATTGGTTGTCTCATCCTCAGAAAGTTAAATTAACTTTTGCTGGCTCAGATATCTCTTTAATTAAGAAGTTCTACAACCTATCTTATAATATCATTATAAATATTGAATGATGTACAATCTGAAGTGTGAGCCTAAGTAAACATTTTGTTGATGATTGATTTCAATTGCTGTTCCAGGTAAAGATAATATGCTTAGAAACCAAAGAGCTTGCAAGTTTGCAATTGTCCACACTACCTCCAGTGCTAAAAACACTAAATTCGATCGACTCTATAAAGAGTTGACATAAAATAATTGATAATATTCTTCACAATATTTAGGGAGGAGCTGCACAACAAATCCAGCCAGGCATTGCTGTGAATTCCTTTGGACCAAATGTTGGGTAGGCTGAAGCAGAAGATCTGTGAGTTTAAAGGTTAGATTGGGCCACACTGTCTTAGCAACTCATACACCAAGACAAAACAAACACAGCCAAGTAGAACAACAGGAACCCAGAGGCACACTTGCTTCTGTAATTTGCTCAACAGGTGACATAGCAAGGATTTGAAGTCTGGGTCCTGGCTGCAACTCTCTGCAGACTGTCCTCTATGGTGTTACCCTGCTGAATTAATTTAGAACAAAACAAGGCTTGGCTGGACAGTGGCTGAAATTAAGTAAAAGTACTTTCCACCCAAATATAAAGTATCTTTTAGCTTCATTTCAGAATGATGGAAAAATAAAGGACAAAGCAGAATGAACTTTTAGTAAAGACATGATAATGAACAGAGTAAAAAAATAAACCGCAAGGCAGGAGGAAAGAAGCTAAGAGAATACTTACATTAGTTTTGTGATTTTTGAAGTGACTGGTAGTAGAGAAAACAATTACAGCCTTTGAGAAGATCTTTAACCAAAACAACGTAAGTGTGACAGAAGAGTTTTCGAAACAAGGCACTAAGTCCTGCTGGCACATAGATGGTGACCACAGGCATTGATCAAACTGTATTTGAGCATATCTGGTGAGTAGGATGCTATATCTGAATAGTTTGGAGCAGTCCAGGAATTAAATTACTTCCTATTATATGTTCACTCAGTGATGCAGCCCCATTTCTTCCAAAAGACTATATTCCCTGACATATTGTCCTTATGGCTTGTTTGAGCCACTGGGATATGAAGACAGGAAGCTAGCAAAGGCTTGAGTAAAAGTATTGTTTGTTTGTGTACCTTTGGCTGTGACAACAACCAAGAAAAGCCAGTGTTCTGTAGATTAAGCTTGGACCTGGTCTACAATTTGCTACTCCAACCAGCAAACTTAGGTCATATGGCATGCATATATAAAACACAAAATAAAATGTTTATTTCAGTAAATCGCTAAGTTTGAGGATGATTTTTAACGGCAAACCATGAGAGTCAAATTTGATACAAGTTTGGTGGCAAACTTGCAGACAAAGAAACTGATTTTTAAAATACAGACAATATGTGACAAAGCCAACTTCGTTGAAGTTAGATGGAAAAATCTAATGATACAAGGGAAAAGAAATTCTTCGAGGCCAGCCTGGTCTACAGAGTGAGTTCCAGGACAGCCAGGGCTATACAGAGAAACCCTGTCTCAGAAAACCAAAAAAAAAAAAAAAAAAAAAAAAAAAAAAAGAAAGAAAAAGAAATTCAAGAGCATCGATGTTATCAAAGGATGTGATTATAAGATCTAAAAGGGACATAATAAAAAAAAAGAATCTATAAGGTTTCTAGACCTATCAAAACTGAAAAGGCTTACAATGATTATAGGTAACTCCCAGAACAGGAAGAAGAAAAGGCTCCACACTGATTCTGTATTTTCAGTCTGTTGTGTCAAAAGCAAAGACAGACACAGATCTTCATTTTGAAGTCATATAAGTCCTTTATGTAATTTCAAATTAATTTCAGAAAATTAGTTTAGATAAATATATAGAAATAAATGATGCCCCCAAGTCAACAGTATCAGTGACTTCAAGAAAATCAGGACTTCTTGCAACCCAAATGTCTACTATTTATTCTTTATTGTTACTAAAATCAGAAAACAAAGTAACAGAGGAATTCAATAAATGGAGAATATTCAGGTTAAGAATAGAGAATCTGATTTGGTTTGAGCAGATCAAATGTTGTTTTGAGTGAGCTGTATTTGATGATGCTCTATACACTGGCTCTCTCACTCCATTCCCTGCTAAATACCAGTGTCATACTTCAGTATAATATTCATGTATTTCTTCTAGTTTCTCATGCCAAAGAAGCAATACATCTTCAAGGGAAACTATGCTTGTGTCAATAAAAGCATCTTTACTGAAAATTAAACAAACAAACAAACAGAAAACCCAAAAATGAGCAGAGAAACAGAAAGCAATGTCTGTTTTTATCAAAATAGATACTTGGTGATTTTTTTATGGGTCTCAATTTTATACTACTAAACAACTAAGGGTTGTTACAGAAATTCTAACAGATTGCGAGTTTCCCCAGTTCCCAGGTATGTCTCCTGATCTGTGTCAGAGTATATAAAGATAGAGGAATTATAAAAGCCACATGGATTATCAGATTTTATCACTATTAGGGAAAATCAGGGGTAATTTGAAATAGTAAATTTAGAAAACATATTTTTAAATTGAATGACTGGTAAGAGAATTTCATGATTCAGAATGATGTGATAATTTAAAGTTGGTTGGCTTCCCTATGGGAAATAATAGAAATAATACATACACTTTCAAATAAAATTATTTTAGAAAGGAAAATAAGTACTCTATTTCATCAATGCTTTGAGTGTGTTTTATGTTGGGTAGACACTAGGCAGCTGTTAGCCAGGCCGCAAACGTATATAAAGATCATGTGAACTGGGCTTATTAGTTCACATTTTATAGCCAAATTTTAAAGTTGTAGCTACAATATTGGAGCATTGCTACTTACAGCAGCCTAAATGACATTGCTTAGTGCTGTTCATAGTGTTGACAACTCTCTGAAGAATTATCTCAGCGTCACCATGTGGGAGAAACAGGTAATCTGAATATCGCCTTTAACCTCCACCATGGTACAGAGAGGAGAGAAGTTTCTGTTTTCACTACATCTGACTGAGCTTCTATTTTCTATTACATTATTTCCTTAAAAGGGAAAAGGCATTTAGCAATTTCCCTAGGAGTTCAATGGTTATGATATAAATATCAGAAAAGCAGTAAGACAAACTTAGTCTCAAATTTCTAGTTACTCAATTTGGGGGAATATTGAGGAAATATGGATAAAATGTGTGTACAGATAACCCTGAAATTGAGTAAAGCCTCAAATGGCGTGCAAAGTCCACCTATGTTTAAAGGCTGAGAGATAAATGCAGTTAGGTGGCCAGTATTGTGCAAGGCTATCAGCAGACCACCACAACCAAAAAGATGGACTAAGGTCTTAGACAAAATACAAACAAACAAACAACAATAACAAACAAGTTGTGCATGAGTGTTCCTTACTCTCTGATTTCTAAATGCATTAACCACTTGATATCTGTGACTTCTCCATCATGACTTTACTGGGCTTTAAAACAGATCCAAAATAAACCCCTCCTTAAAAAAGAAAAGCAATCTGTCTATAAAAGCTCTGCATTTTCTTATTCTTTGCAGGTTGACCAGTTGTAAGGCTTAGTGTTAGTTGCATCTACTGAAAAAAAGCCTCTTTGATCAGGGTTGACATATATACTTATTTATGGATATAATGATAAAAACTTAAGAAGTAGTTTATTACTAGTAGTACATTTAGCTGAATAATAGTATTAAGTTCTTCTCTAGGGCCCATAAGCAGCCATTGATTTCTCTCCCATTAACAGTACCAGGAATGAGTTCCATTTTGTGGAGTGAGTTTCAAATCCAATCAGAAAGTGATTGGTTATTCCCATAATGTTCATACCATTATTCTAAGTTTTGGAAAACCTATTGTTTTCACAGCTAGAAAGGTTCACAGCGGGGTAGGGCTGTTAAGAACTTTCCATCACAAAAGTATATGTAGAATGTTTTAACACTATTTGCACAAGATCAAGTCAACCAAACTTCCTTCACGACTAGGGTAGGAACTCATGAAACTCCACACCTAGCTGAGTAGCCAGTGTCAACTGATGTCTTCTAGGGAATGGAGAGTCAGTTTTCAGGTAATGATGCAGCTATTTAGAGGTTACAGATGCTTTCCAGATCATTCTTCACACATGCATGCCTATAAGCAGTACTAAATGCACAAGTGGACTTAAAATAAAGTACACAAAGTTGGGAAGAAAAAATGAAGAGATATGGAGTAGATAAGAGGAATTAAAGGGCAAGGAATGGGCATAGATTTGACCAAACCACAGTATACATATAGATACAAGATAGCCAGGGAGTAAAAGTCAGGCCTATGCAGGAGAGTGGAAGGGCTGTTGAACATTTTAGTTTAGTTTCCTGATTTCAGTATAAGACATAAACCCTAGATGGGTAACTTTGAATGCCAGAGGGAAATTATGTTAAATTGGTTAGTAATAAGAAGCATTGATGATTATTATTATTGGACTTATTCTTTGGAACAATGGCTGGGGAAGTAGATTACAGAACTGGCTGAGCAGCAGTGATTGAGAACTTGATTATGAGCTAGTAATTAAAAACCTGACAGAGTATTGAAAGTCTTTAGCAAGAAGCCAGATGACTTGGCATTATTAGGAATTAGGAGAAAGGAAATCAGAGGTATAAATTACTGGGGTAATGGTAAAGTCCTGGTCATAAATACAGAAATCATTGAAGGGTGTGGCTTGCATGGAAGAATAGAGTTCAATTTGAATATGCTGAAGTTTCTTATGAAATAGTTCTCAGAAGACATCCATAGAGCCTGAGGGAAATTTTCTAAATCCTCTCCTATTTTCACAAAAAATGTCAATGGTTGGCCGGTGAGACTGGAAAGCATCGAGATTTAGGGAGTCATCTTGACTAAGGAACTGAGGTGCAAATAGTAGGAGTGCAGTCTGATACAAAATTCAAGCCGTAGGAGCAGGTGGAAATGTTACCATAAGGGTTAGGAACATCTCTCAGTTGGTAGAAGTTCTACCTCTCATGTAAAAAGTCCTGGCTTAAAGACCTAGCACCACATAAAATGTCATGGTGGTTCACACATATAATCCTAGGAGGGAGATGGAGGTAAGATAATTAGAAATTCAAGATCATCATATATATATATATATACACAGTTTTTTTCAAGGCAATCCTGTATTAAGTGAAACTTTGTCTTAACACACATACATGCACGTGCACACACACACACACACACACACACACACACACACACACACACACACAAGGTAAAAAGCTCACAAAGCCAAATAAAAACAAAAGCAAAGGCTGTGAGTATTATTTTTCTCCTAGATCTTTGGGACTTAGTGTAGTTTCAAAACAGACTTGTTGATTTATCTTCTCCAAAGAGGGCTACTATTGGGCTTTCAGCAATAGCATCACATTAAGTTTGTTTCATAATTTAAAAACTCAGGAGACAGCTGATGTTGGTGAGGATGTGGAGAAAGAAGAACACCCCTCCACTGCTGATGGGATTGCAAGCTGGTACAACCAACCACTCTGGAAATCAGTCTGGTGGTTCCTCAGAAAATTGGGCATAGTACTACCTGAGGACCCAGCTATACCTCTCCTGGGCATGTACCTAGAAGATGCTCCAACATGTAATAAGGACACATGCTCCATTATGTTCATAGCAGCCATACTGGATATTAACCCAAATGTTCGGAATACCCAAGATTCAGTTCAGAGACCATATAAAGTCTAAGAAGAAGGAAAACAAAAATGTGGATGCTTCAGTACTTCTTAGAAGGGGGAACAAAATACTCACAGGAGGAAATATGGAGACAAAGTGTGGAGCAAAGACTGAAGGAAAGACCGCCCAGAGACTGTTCCACCTGGGGATCCATCCCATATACAGCCATCAAACCTAGATGATATTGTGGATGCGGGAAGAGTTTGCTGATGGAAACATGATAAGCTGTCTCCTGAGAGGCTTGGCCAGAGCCTGACAGAGGTGGATGCTCGCAGCCAACCATTGGACTGAGCCTGGGATCCCGGATGGAGGAGTTTGAGAAGGGACTGAAGGAGCTGAGGGGGTTTACAAACCCTTGGAGGGATCAACAGTGTCAACTGGCCAGACCCCCGAAGCTCCCGGGGACTGGACCACCAACTAAAGAATGCACATGGAGGGTCCCATGGCGCTGGCCGCATATGTGGCAGAGAGGAAAGGCCTTTGGTCCTAAGGGTGTTTGATTCCCCAGTGTAGGAGAATGCCAGAGACGGAAGTCTGGAGTGAGTGGGTGGGCGGAGGAGCACCCTCATAGAGGCAGGGTGAGAGGGAATGGGATAGGGGTTTCTGAAGGGAAGACCTGAAAAATAAATGTAAAAAAATAATTAAAATTTTAAAAATTAAATTATGTTTATTATTACAAGCAGTGTCCCTTGGCAGCATGTAGAAAGAATTACTACAGGTTCATAGTATACTGTTTTTATTTAGAGTGAGTGAAGAGTTTTAGCATATATTTAGAAAGAGTACTAGATTTTACTATAACATTTTTATTCAGCCATATATATTTCATTAATTCTCTATAATTACCATTAGGTCCCATAATCCTTCCTATCAATTTCCTCTTTCCTGGTAGGGTTTCTCTTACTTCAGTGTCATCTTTATTACCCCAAACTCTAGTTAGGAGATGAAGCGTATGATGTTTGTCTGCACGTCCATCATTTCAATTAACACAATGACTTCCAATTCCATGCACTTCCCTGAAAATGGCATGAGTTTGCTCTTTGTGGCTGAGTGACACTCATATATGTATGCATACCACATTTTTTTAAGCCATTTGCACCATGATTCCATAAAGTGGCTATTGTAAAGCAAGTTTTGAGACAAATGGTTATGCACATATCTTTATAACTGGCTAACTGTTTTTATTTTCAGGCATAAACCTAGATCAGTATAACTGAACCAAGTGGTAATTCTATTTTTAATTTTTTGAAGATATTCTACATGTTTTCCCATAGTGTAAAGACTAGTTTCCACTTTCACCAACAATATATAAGAGCTGCTCACACACACACACACACACACACATTTTTCTGAGCAATGCCTATTCTGACTTATCAAGATAATTTTTGTATGTAGCTTTGATTTGCCTTTCTCAATGGTTACACATGGTGAACACATTTTCATGAAGTTATTAGTCACTCAGGTTTCTTCTTTTGACAACTGTCTGTTCAGTTCCTATGTCTATTGTTTGGTTTACTTGTTCTTTTGATGTTTGGAAACTTTACTTCTTTGTGTAGGATAGATATTAATTTCCTGTTGTGTGAATAGCTGACAAAGGTTTTTTTTTTTTCCCCATTCTGTAGGCAGTCTATTTACAACATCGATTGTTTGCTTTGCTATGTGGATTTTATTTTATTTTTTTTTGTCACATTCGTCAATTCTTCCTATTATTTCCTGAGTTGCTGGAGTCCTGCTCACAAAGCCATTGTTTTGATTCTCTCTCTTCTCCCCTATGACTTTCAGAGTATAAGGTCAGGCTTGAATGTCTTTGATGTGTTTTGAGTTGGTTATTTTACAGGGTGAAAATGGGGTCTAGTTTTGGTCCTTTGTGTTTGGATATTTGGTTTTCCTAGCACATTTTGTTAAAGAGGCTCTTTTCTTCTCTCTGTGTGTTTTGTCACCATTGCTGGAAGCCAGCTGTGCTGTGTGTCTTTTTGCCCTGGTTCTTTAATTTAGTTCATCAGTCTGCATTTTTGTTTCCACGCCAGTACCATGCTGTGTTTGCTCTTAAGACAAAGACAAACCAGCATTCCTCTTTTTACTCAGAAATTTGGGTCTTTGGAGTCTTTCATGGCTCCACATGAGTTTTAGGAATTTTTACACTAGTTTGATGAAGAATTCCATTAATATATCACTTTCAGTAATATAAGCATTTTGACAATGTTAATTCAGTCAGTCCACAAACATGGGAGTTCTCACAATCTCCTAGTGTCTTCTTCAGTTTCTTTCTTCAATGTTAGATTGTCTGCCTGTAGATGTCTTTATTTAATCCTTAAATCTCTTTAGATAGATTCATTTCTCAAGCTTTTTGGTGATTTTGTTTGTTGTTTGTTTTAAGCTACAGCAAGTAGGACTGCTTTCCTTTTTCTTTTCTTTTTTTTTAAGACTGTTTTATTGTTGTTCATTTCGCACTAGCTTCATTTTGAATATATAGAAAAGTTTGAGATTTATTTGTGCTGATTACAAATTCTTACATTTTTCTGGAAGTGTTTATCAAGTCTGAAAGTCTTAGTGGAATATTTATGGCCTGGTTAGATCATATCTATACTTGAGAATACTTTGACTTCTTCCAGTGCCATCTCCTTTGCCTTATTGCTATAGCTAAAGTCTAAAACACTGTACTGAACAAGAGAGGGAAGGCATGGACAGCCATTACTTGCTGCTGACTAAAATGCTTTCAATTTTTCTGCATATAATATAATGTTGGCTATGGATGTGTGGTACATGCTATTAGCATGTTCATCCATGTTCTTTCTACTTCTAGTTTATTTAAGATCTCTGTTATGGTAAGGGCTTTCTGATCTATTGAAATAATTATGTTGTATGTGTTTTTAATTCTATTTATGTGCCGTACTACATGCATTGGTCTGTATAAATCCATGTATCCTTGAATACCCAAATAAAAACAGCCTAATCATGTTGATCTTGGTGTATGGTCTTTTTACTATGTTGATGAATTCACTTTACACATAATTGTGAAACATTCCTGTGTCTATCCATCAAGGATGCTGTCTCTCTGTCTGTCTCCCTCTCTCATGTCTCTCTCTCTGTGTCTCTGTCTCTGTCTCTCTCTGTCTCTCTCTGTCTCTCTGTCTCTCTCTGTCTCTCTCTGTCTCTCTCTGTCTCTCTGTCTCTCTCTGTCTCTCTCTCTCTCTCTCTCTTTCTCTCTCTCTCTCTCTCTCTCTCTGTGTGTGTGTGTGTGTGTTTTGATTTGATTCAGAGTAATACTGACTCTATAAAATAACTTTAGAAATATTGTCTTTCTTTATCATGGAATCACTTGAGAGGCCTAAGTATCAGTTTTTCTTTAAAGGTTTGATAAAATCAAACAGCACACATGTCCAGTTCTGGACTTTTTTTTCTCGGATGAAGTTTTCTTAGTGCATCAATCTCCTTATTTGTTATTCATGTGCTTCATATCTGCTTTGTGCAATTTAAGTTAAGTCACTTGTTCCTAAAATTTTATCTCTTTGTTCTAGATTTCCATGTATTTGTATGTTTTTGGTTTTTTTCTTTCTTGATATTTGTTTCTGTTTTATTTCTAATATGATGTGATAAGATGCACAAAGATATTTAAATTGCAAAGACTCTTAAGTCCTACTTTGGAATTTTATACACAATATAAACTAGTATTTTAATTGCCCCAGCCATGGTTTCAAAGATTACATAGAATTATGGAGTTCCTTTCACTTTGGCAACCATGAAAATTCCTGAAATGATTGTGTCTCACAGGAGCCTCTCTGCTTGCCTTCAGTGTAATTGACAGATAAGGAAAGATTTAGCAATACTATCTATATAAATGATAAAACAGAACCCAGATTACAAGATAGAGTTCTCTGTATTTCTCCAACTTTGTGAATTGAGACAGGAAGAGCTAAGATTCTATCTTGGAGAGGATGTGCTAACATTTGTGAAAAATGAAACCACTTTTGATAGTCAAGCTTTAAAATAAAATAAACTTCAATTTGAAGGTATCATTGTGAAGTTGGAGTTTTGACACAGTTAATTCCAGAATGGGAAAATTTTTGCTACCTTGTCCTACATGGCTGAATTTACAAATACTATTTTTTTTCAGTGATTTCGTTGTTAGAAGAATTCCAGTTCAAACATTTGTCATGTCAGTAATTACTAAACTGTCCTTCAGAATTATTCAGTTTAAGAGTTTGAATGAATGCATGTGCAATGCATGCAAACACACACACACACACACACACACACACATATAAATAAATAAGTAAATAAATAAATATAAAACTAAAAT
The DNA here is from genome assembly GCA_028551405.1 of Uromys caudimaculatus. Classification (NCBI taxonomy): domain Eukaryota; kingdom Metazoa; phylum Chordata; class Mammalia; order Rodentia; family Muridae; genus Uromys; species Uromys caudimaculatus. Next base: position 42,260,931 of record CM052704.1, on the reverse strand, counting down.
AAGTAGTTCTAAGACCACATCTCTAATCTTGACATGTCTTCCAAGACTTGTCCTGAATAACAAACTTCATAGAAGTATTCTACCATCTCACCCATCAGAGCTCTACTAGAAATCTGGCTGTCAAATAACTTAAAGCACTTACCAATTTTGATAGCATAAATTTTCTCATTGTGGTCTGTTTCGAGGTACCAATAACTTCATTGAATACAGAGTTGGAAGAAGATAGACATATGGAATCCAATGCACCATTGAATCTCTCCCACACATAATGCCCCAACAAATATTCCTTACTTTTGTTACATTTTTAGTTAATAATATAGTATTCCCCAACTTATCTGGGCTACAAATATAACAGTCAACTTCAGCTGAGGAATTCTTAGCTCAGTCTTTCTCCTTCTACCATGCCTCAACTAGTGCTGTTCGCAGCCAGGAAAGTCCATCTCTCCCAGATTCCCACTGTGCAGTCCACCAAATTGTGTTTCCATATAGAGGGCCTTGATGAGCTCTCTTCACTCTGCTCTCCAGTTAGAAGTCCTCACCTCTGTACTTGCACTAGGCATTTATCTATAAATAGAAGCATCTTAGTTGCTTCATTAAAAATCAAATCCAGCTTTCTCAAGGTGGAACAAGAGGGAAATTCCACTTAGGGCAGAAATATTAGCTTGAGAGATATGAGATCTGACTTGCAATTCTTTGCTTTCTTTCTTTCTTTTTTTTTTCTTGGATTTTTTCGAGACAGAGTTTCTCTGTGTAGCCCTGGCTGTCCTGGAACTCACTCTGTAGACCAGGCTGGCCTCAAACTCAGAAATCCACCTGCCTCTAATTCTTTGCTGTCTTCCCGTGAGTTACTCATTACACCCAGCACTATGAAGATCTCAGAGACCTGCTCTATTATTATGTGCTGGGAAGGGATTTTTGAACTTTCTGCTAACACAGTTAAGTGAAAACTGGAGTTTTACAACAAAGCATTTATATAGACTCAAGAAAAACAAGAAGATTATTGTGTGATATTGGAAAGTATAGCCCTTGCAGCATGAAGTCTGAGTTTAAAATCAAAGCTAACCATATTGGAATTTAAATTATATTTAATTTTTATTAAATCTGCATAGCATAAGATTTATAAAGGAAAAGATGTATAGACTATACTTCTGGATATTGATATCAAACACAGCTGCATGGATTTATATCTCTCCTTCTGGGAGCTTATATTTTTAGAGCAACTTTGGCTTCATAGGTGTATGTATTATATCAACCCACTGTGACCCTAGGCAACTGAAGAAGTTTCAGTACAACTCTGTCCATTTTTATACTCTGTCATTTCTGTACATTTCAGAGGTTTGAGTAAAGCTGTAACATGCATCCAGCATTCTAGAAAAAGCCTGGTGTTCTGTGCTTTACCTCTACGACCGTTGGTGTCACCAAGAAAAACTGTACTCATTTTATTGTCTTTATGACAGCTACATTCCTTATCAATGGGGATAGTAATTTGTTAATTTCTAAGTTGATCATGATGACTACCTCTACCTGATGTATACTCGAACAATCTGTGTGAGAATTCGTGACATGGTCTCACTAATTTCAAAGTTTAGCTTAGAAGTTTGTGACACACAAAATATAAAAATCCACTGTACACTGATGTCATAGCATATCATTCTATCTATGAGCACGTTTGACTCTAAATATCAGATAATAAAGAATGACTTTATTTTTTATTTCTAAGTATCTGTCTTCTAATTAAAAGAGGAAAGTATACCTTTCAAACCAAAGTTCATTGGCTGAGGACCATTTTTAGCTTTCTTTGTGCTTAAAAAAATGTTAATGAGCTTGTTGTTCCATCCTAAATTTCCAAACAATTACTTCTAAAGAGTCTAGCAGTGAAATGACTTCAAGAGTGTGGTAGAAATGCCTTATTTAAAAGTGTGTGAATGACTTAGAGGTGTATTTTTATTCTCAACTGTAGCAACTTGCTTCCCTAGAACAAAAGAGGAAGAGGAATTATGTCAAGAACTGTGACTAAACTTATCCTAGAAGAGAAACTGGGCAGACACGGTGGGTCCTTGGCAGAAACCCTGTCCAGGCTTGTTGCTATTGCATAAGACTTCTCTTTGTGCCCAGGAGCCCCACCCATTTCCTTCATTAGAAATCAGTGAATCATATCAGGTTCTGAGTAAACCGTCTTGATCTTACTTTTTAAACTCCTCTACTGCATGGTTCTGACAACCATGTTCTTGTCCCCTGACAGTTTGCTATCAGCCTTCCAGCCCTTAGTCAACAAACTATGTTCAAACTAGAAAACAATATTGTTAGAATTCAGGACAACTGGCTTGGTTCTAGTCCTGATAGTTGGAGCAAGTTTGTTGACCTTGAAAGAATCCTATGTAAATTGAAAGAATCTAGGTCTAATTTGTAAAATTGTTAAATTAGATTGGAAAAATCTGGGTACTTAAAAAATGGACTTTTCATCTTGAACACGTGGGCACAGGGGAAAAGTTCCTGAACAGAACACCAATGGCTTATGCTCTAAGATCAAGAATACACAAATGGGACCTCATGAAATTGCAAAGCTTCTATAAGGCAAAGGACACTGTCAATAGGACAAAACAGCAACCATCAGATTGGGAAAAAGATCTTTACCAATCCTTCGTCTGATAGAAGGCTAATATCCAATATATACAAAGAACTCAAGAAGTTAGACTCCAGAGAACCAAATAACCCTATCAAAAAATGAGGAACAGAGCTAAACAGAGAATTCTCACCTGAGGAAACTCATAGGGCTGAGAAGCTCCTAAAGAAATGTTCAACATCCTTAGTCATCAGGGAAATGCAAATCAAAGCAAGACTGAGATTCCACCTCACACCAGTCAGAATGGCTAAGGTCAAAAACTCAGGTGAAAGCAGATGCTGGCAAGGATGTGGAGAAAGGGGAACACTCTTCCATTGCTGTTGGGATTGCAAGCTGGTACAACCACTCTGGAAATCAGTTTGGCAGACCCTCAGACAAATGGACATAATACTATCTGAGGACCCAGCTATACCACTCCTGGGCATATACCCAGAAGATGCTTCAACATGTAACAAAGACACATGCTCCACTATGTTCATAGCAGCCATATTTATAATAGCCAGAAGCTGGAAACAACCCAGATGTCCCTCATCAGAGGAATGGATACAGAAAATGTGGTACATTTACACAATAGAATACTACTCAGGTATTAAAAAAAATGACTTCATGAAATTTGCAGACAGATGGATGGAACTTGAAAATATCATCCTGAGTGAGGTAACTCAGTCACAAAAGAACGAACACGGTATGTACTCACCGATAAGTGATATTAGCCCAAAAGTTTGAAATACACAAGATTCACTTCACAGCAATTGTTGGACTGAGTGTGAGGTCCCAGATGGAGGATTTGGAGAAGGGACTGAAGGAGCTGAGGGAGTTTGCAGCCCCATGGAGGGAGCAACAGTGTCAACTGTCCTGTTCCCCCAGTTCTCCTGAGACTGGACCACCAACCAAAGAATACACATGGAGGGACCCATGGTGCTGGCCACATATGTGGCAGAGGAGGGCCTTGTTGGCCATAAAGGGGAGGACAGACCCTTGAGCCTGAGGGTGTTAGATACCCCAGTATAGGGGAACGCCAGGGAGGGAAGACAAGAGTGGGTGGGTGGGTGGTTGGGTGGGGGATACCCTCATAGAGGCAGGGGGAGGATGAAGGGGATGGGGGTTTCCAAAGGGGAGACCTTTGAAATGTAAATAAAGTATCAAAAAAACGGACTTTTCGTGTGTGTGTGTGTGTGTGTGTGTGTGTGTGTGTGTGTGTGTGTGCGTGTGTGTGTGTGTGTGTGTGTGTGAGAGAGAGAGAGAGAGAGAGAGAGAGAGATACAGTAAGTATAGAAGTTGGTATGATAGTATAATAATTTGCCAGTACAGTTATACAAGGGCAAAAACAATTAATAGGGAAGAAGAAAATATAAAACTATGTACAATAATAGGCAACCTGACTCTCAAGTTCATCATGTTGCATGATATTGTGCAAATGAAATCATTTGAAAGGGCATATTGTGCTGGCAATTTTTTATGTGTATTATATATTTTGAAATTTTCAGGTCAACAGACAGATTATAGTTAATATATTAACCATTCAGAATCACTTTAGTACACTCTAGATACCACAGTGTTCACTTTCATATCTCTACTGCATGCAAATAATGTATGAGTCAGCTTGTGTTCTTCAAAAGTACATTCTAAGGTCTTAATGCAGTGCTTGTTTGAGATGAGCAGGAGATCCTGCCAATGGTAGGATTAGAGGCCTGGGAAGAACCCTCAGCTAAGAGGAGTGTGGTTGTGGCCCACTGTAACTACACTAATCCATGAGATTAACTCTGGTAAATAGTTGGAAAAACTATCAGGATGATTCCACTTGAACACCCAGATGACTGGCTTTAGGTTCTGAAAGTAAGTGTTAACCTCCCAACTTCTGGTCTACTGTTAGTGCTTAAAGCAGTGGTTCTCAACCTTCCTAATGCTGTGACCATTTAATATAGTCCTTTGTGTAATGGTGATCTCTAATCATAAGAGTATTCTCATTGCTACTTCATAACTATAATTTTATTACAGTTATGAATCATAATGTAAATATCTTTTTTCCAATGGTCTTAGATGACCCCTGTGAAAGGGCTCTTTGATACCAACAAAGGTTATGACCAATGAGCTGAGAACCCCTGGCTTAAAGGATATGGTACTCTTCCATGGTTAGAAGTGACATCCTTGGGCAAATATGTGAATATTAGCTGCTAGGAGGCTGAAGGTCACAGAGAGGTAGGAAAGCTGTGAATGATGTGGTCACTATCTGCCTCACATACACTGAGTGGCTCTAGGAAATCAATGTTTCTCTTATAGGTGCAGGCATATTTACTTACAAATGATTCAATAAGTTAGAAAGGCAAAAAATGTTATAGCATTTAAAATTCTTGCCTATGTCACATCATTCTCTCCCCAGGTGAGCACAGCCATGTGTGTAAACATTTAGTTTTATACTGTCTCATTTTAAATTTATTTCTGTGGTTACTTTTTAAACCTCTGTTTTCTCAAATCTATAACTTCTCATATTTCCTCTGTTTGCTTGAATACTTCATTTATTTATTGTGTGGGTGGGGCCTGGCTGTGTGCACATGCATGCCAGAGTGCACATGTAGAAATCAGAGGACCGCTTGAAGAACAGTCTCTTCTTCCAATGTTTGGGATCCAGGGATCAAATTTCAATTGTCAGCCATAGCTGCAAGCACTC